>FYEU01000307.1:2197-101922 GCA_900188575.1 Geosmithia putterillii
CCCCCCCAAGCCACATCTCAAGGCATTGTCGGTGCGTGGGCTCAAGGCTGCCACATCCAGAAAATCGACTTGGGCGATATCCGAGGAGCTCGAGGAACGGAATAATAGAGTAGCGGGTCCTGTACAGAATACGAGAGTATGCTGACCTTTAGTGTTTAGATCATTCGATATCCCGCCTTTTCTACCGTCCCCTCGTTCGCATCGCCGGAAGCAACCGATAGCTGGTGGGTGTGCGACGAAGATTTTATGTGACAGACAACCACATGCCGTTGGATAATAGTCGTCCATATACTTAGTCTAGTGCCACGACGTTACCTGCTCACACCACTATAATATAAGTTCATAATTTTATGTTTGTACCCGGTACTACATGTATAATACTCAACAAAGGTACGATGCCACGCCTCGAAGCTCACTTAGGCAATTGGAGTCTCAACCTTCTTTTGGCCCAGCAAAACGCAGCAACGAGCAAGCCGCATGCAGAACCAGGCCACACAGTGTCATTTCTCGGTAGTAAGGTACGGTCAGAGGTTGGTCCCCTTTTTGAACAGAGAGGCTACGGGGTTGCATGGCATCGACCTTAAGGTGTTTCATGGGCTAGTTCCAGGACAACATTACATTCATCGACTATGGATCATTAACACTAAGATGACAAATATAAACTTTCAGCAACACAAAAGAATCCAATCTTTTCTAGATCGTCGTGACACTGAGGGTCACACCATCCCTGGGACGCAGCACCAGGCGCCACATCTTCCATGCCTCAGGGTCATAGGTAGTCTCATCGCGCTTGAACTCATACATACTCAAGAGGCTGCACAGGATGATCTTCATCTCAATCTCAGCAAACTTGCGGCCAATGCATCCGCGAGGCCCCTGCAAGAAGGTCATGAAGGCATTGTTGGTGAAGGTCTCGGGAAGGTTGTCCCAACGGTCGGGGTCGAACTCGCCAGCGGTGGGACCCCAGTACATGGGCAGGTGGTTGATGGCATTGGCAATGACATAAACCACAGTGCCGGCGGGGATCTTGTATCCACCAAGGGTGTCATCCGCAAGAGACTGACGGACCGTCATCGGAATAGGGGGGATATAACGGAGCGACTCTCTGCAGACATTATCCAGGTACGGCAGGCGATCAGGGTCCGCCTTGGCAAAAACCTCGGGGTCGTAGCGCTGGTTAGGGTCGAATAGGAAGGGGAGGTAGTCCTTGATCTCTTCGCGTAGGCGAGACTGCATCTCAGGGTGGGTAGAAAGAAGATGCAGGGTCCAGACAATTCCAGTGGCCGTGGTGTCGTGACCGGCACCAAGGAATGTCATGATCTGGTCGCGAACAGTCTCGAAGGAGAGACCCTTCTCACCCTGGTCCTGGAGCTTCTTGTTGTCCTTGACGATAAGGCCGATGATGTCCTTGGCGTTAAGGTTCTGGGCAGCCTCATCCTGTTTGACGTTGATAATCTCGGTGGCCTTGTCGACGATGATTTTGCGCGAGACCTCCATGTCACGGTTCATCTTGGCAGGGATGTACTTTGACGCTGGGATAAAAGCCTGAATGCCGTGGAGGAGGCGAGACGAAAGGTCGAACGCAAAGATCATCCGGTAGGCCTCTCGAATAGGGGTCTCAGGGTACTCTAGGGAGTTGATATCGTACCCAAAACCGGCCTGGCCAATGATGTCCAGAGTGGTGCGGTTGAGCCACTCGAGGGCCTCAATTGACTTGGTCGTGACGCCAGCAGCTTGCATCTCATCCTTCCAGCACTTGGCCATGAGGAGACCCTTCTGCCAAAAGACGGGGACCAAGGCGCGGATAGACTGGATGGAGAATCCAGGAGCCAAGGCCTTTCTCTGGTGAACATGTTCGTGACCCTCGGCGAGGAGAACGCCCTCTCCGAGGATACGGACCATCCACAGCTTTGCGCGCAATGGCTTGGGGTAGTTGTAGGGGTTGCGCACGGTCATGTGCTTAAGAGCATCATCGTCGGCAATGACCAATCTCTCGGCGCCAAAGGGGAAAAAGTAGCGGACAATGGGGCCATGCTGTTCGTGCCATCGCCTCTGGGGGATACCACACTCCTCAGTGATAATATCGAAGAACTGGCCCCAAAGAGGGAATCCAGGAACAGTCGGGATGTGCCTGAGCTCGGATACATAGTATGGGAAGATCCAGCTCATCCAGACAACGAGATACAAGGGAACAATCGTGGCCCAAGTAGCTGCGATGGCAAGGTAGGGCTCAGTGTCATAACGGCGGGAGTAGACATACGCAGACGCGGTGGCCGCTGTCATGAGCGGCAAAAAGATAGCTCGCGCCATGGCGAAAGGATGGGAAGAAGTGAATAAGGCAATAAGGGAACGGTATCCAGAACGACGGCTGGGATGATAGTTGTTGTTAAAGACGAGGAAAAGACAGAAAATAACCGTACAAACAGTTTCAAGGTCTCGACTTATATTAATCGATTTCCAGTTTTCTCGGAGTCTTGGGCCTACCCGCAACTCTTACCGGTGGCTCCCGGTCAATACATGTTAATATGGGGCTACGATGATAGCGCTGCTCGCGGAACAAGGGAGTTCATGGCAAACAAGGGCGACACTTACAAAGGGTTGATGTTATGATTTGATCTACATCTCAGCTGCCCGAATTCCAGAGGGCCTACAGTGTTTCCCATACGGTATACCCAGCTTGCAATAATCTCCCCCAAGACACAACATGACAAGCCTCGTGTTGGACGAGACATGTCTTTGATGACAACAGCTTGACAACGACAGGAACAAAGCGCAGGAAAATATTGACTTTTCAACTAATGGGACTCGCCTTGATCCGGGAAACAAACCTGATCCAACTCGTATTCCTGTTCGTGACGGTAGTAACCCTGGCGCCACCAGCTAGACGAAGCATGAAGTCTTATGGAACATGCAGATTGATGCCCAAGAGTCCCCATCATTTAAAATTCTGGCAGAGCTCGCGATATCTTGGCAGGTAAGCCGGCATGTTGGATTGTGATGGTAACTTTACGCTACGGCCTGGGGGCATATGGCGTCCGCTTTAACCGAGTTTGACGAACGCCTCTATCGCCGATCGCCTTCTTGTAGGGCATTTTACAAAAGGTACAAGGGTTGTAGAGTAAAGACATATGTAATTGGGATAGTTATTCAAGTGGAGCGCTGCCGTCGTCTGACACATTTAACTTCAGGAGTCTTGAGACTTTGGCGACCGCATTCGGTAACCTGAATGTTGGCTCCGATCCCTTGAACAGCATTCCACCCGTTCAGCTAGGGCGATGTCTTCGAGCCTACTGGGCATCCTGAGTATACCACGGTTCATATCTCTTGGCGAGGTAATTTACGAGTTCAACCAGGCCTGGATGCAAGTATCATGTGTCGACGAGAATGGAGGCCTGGGTCCTCGGACGGGACCGGCTCTCGACCCAAAACGACCCTTACTTTACAGAAACGTAGCTGGGTGGAAACCTATTCATCTACTGCAGTATAACTCTCGTAGAAAAGCAAAAGTACTTATATCCGTGGATGTCTGCTTATGCCTTGATCCCCAGCATCGCCCATCCTTCGACTTCCACCCAGTACAGGCCATCATGTCCAACATCTCTCTTAAGCAGCCGGCCAATCCTGTGCCCTCGGCTTACGTCGGTGCTCAGGCTCAGCCATCTCTGTGGTCAGTCTTTGATAAGGTGTGGTTCACCTTTAAGGGCTACCATGCGGATGAGTTCAAGTTCGTCGCAGGCAAGACTCCCGTCTCAACTCTTTCGGAGACAGCCGCCATCATCTTTATCTACCTCATTGTTATCTTTGGCGGCAGGGAGTTGATGCGCAACCGCAAGCCTTTTGAGCTCAATACTCTCTTCAAGATCCACAATCTCTTTCTGACGATTCTGAGCGGCGGCCTCCTGGCACTCTTCGTTGAGCAGCTGGTCCCTTCGCTCTGGAGAGATGGATTCTATGAGAACATCTGCGGTGATCCCGGATGGACCGACCCATTGGTTACTCTTTACTATGTAAGTTTGTGAAGTCCCTGTCAGTGTCTCGTAACATTGAATACATCTGACTGAAGTTGTGTAGCTCAACTACCTCACAAAATACGTTGAGCTTGCAGACACGGCTTTCCTTATGCTCAAGAAGAAGCCGCTTACATTCCTTCACTGCTACCACCATCCCGCCACCGCCCTACTCTGCTACACCCAGCTCGTTGGACAAACATCAGTCTCGTGGGTGCCTATCACACTCAACTTGTCCGTGCACGTTGTCATGTACTGGTACTACTTCCAGAGCGCCCGCGGTATCAAGATCTGGTGGAAGGAGTACATCACTATTCTGCAGATAACGCAGTTCATCATTGACCTTGGTACGTATTGTTCCCGACATGAATTTTCTTTCTTGCCAAGCTAACTGGATTGTAGGGGTTATTTACTTTGCATCGTGGGACTACTGGGTGAGCACCACCATTAGATGGCTTCCCCATGTTGGCACTTGTGCTGGCCATCCTTACGCAGCAATGTCTGGGTGTTTCATTCTTTCGTCATACCTCGTTCTCTTCATCATGTTCTACATCAGTACCTACAAGAAGGCTTCCAACAAGAAGAAGGCTGGTGTCCCGAAGACGATGAACGTCACGGATATGAAGCGCGCGCAGCCCGCTCTATAAAGATCAGATGTGCCACCATAAGACGAAGCGTTGAAGGAAATTCAGAAGAGAAGGCGACGATATATCCAATGTCCATCTAATTAACCCATAATATATTGCATCAATTGTTACATACAATACAAAGCAAATTTTCAACACACTCACGACTGCTTGATGCTAATCTTGAACTAACACGGATAATAATACAAGATTCTCCAAGTCTTCCTCGGTGCATGTACGTGTACAAATCGGGGATTGGACAGATTTTTTGTGAAATCTTTCGCCAGGGACTGTCCCGCACAAAATTAGACATTCCGCATTGCACATCTTTACGAGTAGCGCCATATTAGTGGAGGGGGCGGTATAAAGGGGTTAGTTTTCAACTGCGGAATTAGATTCATCAGTGTCGACGTGCGGTACGGGGTACAGAATACATATACACAAGTACATAAGCGTATATCAATATCTACATTTACCGACCATCGGGAGCACCGGATTATGCCGCGTCTGGCGATGGCACATATTACAACTGCAAGTTGAAAGCGCGGGCGTACCGGCGGACCCGTTTCTCAAGGTTGGACGTTGCTTTTGCGTACTGCGGGCTTGTTGCCTCAAAGGCAGTGGGCCATTTTGAGCGCGACCTGAATCCAGTTGGGCTGTAATACGAGGCCATCGCCTCTGTTGGTCGTATCCTACTTGCCTACTTCTATGATGCAGCGGAGCTACTTCAGTGTCGACTGCAATTAAACATTGTTGCAATCAACAACTACGGAGTATCTAGGGGGTTAGCTCATTGCAACCCACATCTAGATAATGGATTGGCCGCCGCCGTCCGGGCACCAGGGCCGGCCCTAGCTAGTCGGAATGACACCCGATCGATCCGTGACGTGACCCTAAGCAGGGTATGATCGAGGTACGGCTACCCGAGCACTAAGGTACAAGTACATAGTATATGCCAAGCATTCACTGCTAGTTCGTGAGGCTCCCTAAAACTAAGTTCACCGGCCAAATGGGCTAGCTGTCACGGGTTGAAAGGGGTGGGGTGGACACACTCCGTCGACATCTTTCGACCTTGTTTGAAGGTCACCAATGAAGGTCACACAATAGCGTTGTAAGCCTTCACTGCCCACTTTCATACGACGTACGGAAGATCCGCCCCAGGGCACCGTCGCAACGCGAGGTTCCACTAACAAACCCACACTTCCGCTCGTACCTCGCATCTGGCGGTCTCCGAAGACCCACCCCCATCTCACCCTTAGGGCGGCAAGTGGGTCCATGCGACCCAGTTCAAAAAGTAAGTGAGGAAGTTGTCACGACACATATACGAGCTTTCTTATGATACCGGGAACGGTGTAGATGTTCTTTCTCACCCAACATACAAGTTTTCTTTTCTCTCAATCAATTGCATTTAAGTCGCCAAGCAAGGCTTAAGGACATAGGGCCATAGTGACGGGAAAACAAAAAAAAGAAAGGACGAATCTTCTTCTTTCCAATGTTTTATGGTAGTAATATCAGGTGGCTTATTGTTAAACCTCATTTCAATCTTCATACAACATTTTAGGCAGCTTGCAAAAAAAGAAAGAAATGCACGTAGTAGTTTTATGGAAATATATATATTTTTGCAGTATGAACCAACATTGCAATATATTCGTTCCTCAGTTAAGATGCTGTCGGACGGCGTACAATAATTTATATATCTGACGTGCAGGGTAATAACGTTAATGTGTACGTGTATCAACTTCGTACTCCGTAATATTACACGATACAACAGCACGTACACGCCTGTATCCGTAAAACGGAGGCTCCTCTGATAAGAGAATTCTTCCTTCCAATGAACTTGTGCCCGTATTGACGGGTAAATGGTTTCCTGGCTTTTGTCGGGCGGGATATTTCAGCCACACCCCATCCCGGTGTAGGGCCTGTACGTACATGTAATGGGTCGCCGCGTCTACAGCTGAGCTCATTAGCACCATTCTGTGTGGGCAAGCATAATGCACACTACAATATTTGAATGCAGCGACAGAAACACCACTAGTTTCTGCTATCATAAGAATAACACAAGCAGCGTACAGTAAGTGACCATCCTCTAGACGGCGACGTAAATATGCACGATTGGGTGCAAATGGATGAAGGCAGCCACTACCACAGAAACACCCCTGCTAAACGCCCTCCTGACTTTGAAAGCGCAGTAGAGTGGATCCCAAGGGAGCAACGACAACTGTACTTCGTACAGTCTTGTCTGAGACATAAGATGAGTGACACGCGAATCGAGACCAAGACTGTCTAAACGGCAAATTGACTGCAAACCAGAGAATAGCAAGGGGATCGGGAGAATCTTGGCAGTTGCCAGCCAGAAGCCAAGGAGCTAATGGTGCTCGGCTGATGGGGCTCCAAAGTAATAACTCTTAGTACTTTGTCTGGCGAAGGGTCTCTCTGTTTTGGGGCAGGCTGACGATTTACGAGGCCCGTTTGCGGTTGGTCTCGTGCTAACTTGTTTTGATCTCGATTCTAATTCCAGCCAAGAAGAAAGTATGTAGTATTAACGTATAGAGGCCCGAGATTCCCATCTGCGGAACTTAATCAGCGCATCATTGTTTAGTTTCCAAGCAGGCAGGGTGCGTCATTGTAAACAGGAGTTTTGGTAATAAGTATCTCCCAGCCTGCCAAGCATTCTCTCTTCTTACATTTTCCTCCTTTCTCTTCAGCGGTCACCAACTATTCGGCTGTGTAGTGAGCCTTCGCATTTCACGAGAGCATGATCCCTCGACTTCATATGCTTTGAGCTTCCGCCTTCACCGAAACAGCCACCATAATGGAAAACCTCGCGTTTTACAACTCGAACCAAAAGGTTGAGTTGCCTACCCACGAAGACGTCGGGTACAGTTCATCCGCAACATCCTACTTCGGAGTTCCATACCCCTGGATACTCTCGGGCTTTGGGTCTATCCATGGGCAGCTATGGGCCCTACTCATCATTCTTTTTCTGGCCTTGAACTTGAAGAACCTCCCCGGCATGTGGCATGTGAGTAACCAACCAACGTTCTACTATGGTAATTGAACCCGTCACTGACCGATACTAGATGCGAATTCTCAACGGATTCAGATTCACAATTCGAAGCCAGCGACCAGCCGTTGAATTTAAGCCCTCGCACATTTTCCAGCCCCTCGTTACATCGTCCACCGCTCAACTTCTCGAGATTGACTTCAACTTTCACAAGAACAACTCGACATACTTTTCCGACGTTGATATTTCTCGGACACACCTCGCATGTACTCTGTTCGCAAAGGGAATCGAAAAGATGCGTGGTGGAACAAGCGCGTACACTGGTGGCCAAAACCCGCCTTTCGGTCTCGCCCTGGGAGCCGTGTCATGCAGCTTCCATAAAGAGATCAAGCCCTACCAGGACTACGATATGTGGTCAAAGATTCTCTCATGGGATGAAAAGTGGGTTTACATCGTCACCCACTTTGTTCGCAAGGGCGTGGTGAGGCCAGAATGCTCCAGTCTCTACCCCGAACAGGACGATGGGGATGAGCTTCATATGATGAAACCCAGCCACGACCCGTCGTTGGATCCCACGCAACAGTCCAACCGAGTTGTTTTTGCAACAGCACTTAGCAAGTGTGTATTCAAGTCTGGACGCAAGACAGTCAGCCCTGCTACCATGATGGATCTCTCGGGGCTCCTGTCTCCCGACATGGACCCCTTGGAGATCGAAAACGTTGAGCAGCAGCGGAAGAGCGGACTTATGGCTGCCAGTGCCTTGGCCGAGAAGAACCAGAAGGCATTGGAGGCAGAGTTCTCTGGAATTTCGGCGCCTGTACTCGGCTACCATACTGATGGAACAGGAATTGGAGGGGTTGTAAGCACCTTGCTGCAACTGGCAAAGTTGAAAAAGACACAGGCCCTATGACATATGATTACAATACTTGCATAAACTTAACGACATATTAATATATTTACTCTGAACCTCGCTCAGCTTGCTCTTGTAGTCATTCTATCCTATACATTGCACTTCCTCCGAGACGTGAATCCTGAACTCGGGAGCAAGACACCCCGCGGACATTCTCTAGTTACATGTACTATGGGAAAGATGACATACGTGGGCAGTCTTTTGGGGAAGAGGAAGAATATGGGACGATAATGCAGTTTGGACCTTCAGTATACGGTCAACATACGATACATTGGAAATTCGCCATTCGTTTTCCACTCTGCGTGCTTCATTACTCTCCCTTCTGAGTGAAATATGGGATTCATATCTTCGTATAGTTCCGAGGGTGTGATATTACGTGAAAGTTTAGAGCACTTAAACGACAATAGAAACACAAGTATATGTCTGTAAATAGCAGTTTGGGGCTGGAAGCAGGGATCTAAAAGAATAGGCGTACAAGAAAAAGCAGTGTACGGATCTAAGGGAAGACTGTTAGAATGATCCATGTTTGCTACTCTGCAATTTGAGGACGTCTGTGCTGCCACACAGCGAGCCGGGAGTCTTCCACACAAGTCGAATACCGTTACGTGGCGTCTGCAATGGTTAGTGACGGACGAAATGCACATGGGCACTGAGACTCAAGGAATGTTGTATTGGAGGGCCATTTCACGTACACATGGACACATACATGCGGTGCTGGAGTCAGATGGATCTTCCACGTTCCACCCGACCGGATTGTGGGCTGGGACTCGTTGACAGAATCCCGGTATGTGGCCCTCATTAGTTCAGTGCAGTCGTCGGGCCTTGATAAAAAACGCAGCTGCTGCATATTCGAATGGCCGCTGCCTGTTAATGCTTGAAATAAAGTAACATCGATTACTGCGTACGAGAGTTATCGTGTACTCTTAATATTCCGCCAGGCTGCACATAGTTATGTGCCGTGGAATTTCGAGTATAATAACGATGTTCATTAATGACTGTATCTTCTTATGAGTTTACAGTCAACGTATCATTGACTCTCCTTTTGTTTCAACTCAAGCCTGCTACGTATTTCAACCAACTAGCAATACCTTACGCACTCTTACATACTGTAATGTCACGAGCTGCTACCTTACTTCGGAAACTGCTTTCGATGATGTCCTTACGAGTGCTAGTCACGATATCTTCCCGAGAGAAGTATGAGCAAAGAATACTACGTCTAGTTGTGTTAAAAAAAAAAAAATCGCGGCCAATACGGCCGTGTACATTATTGGATGTTTCTGTTCCACTAAGCAAAGTCGTTGTAAGTTTTGTGCCCAGCTCACAGGTACCAAAGCCTCTCATATTATGTGGCTTAACGGGGTATTGGTGGCGTGTAAACGGCTGGATTTATCGAAAAGCTTTGTTGCATGCAGTCCCTCATCAAGATGCCAATCCATAGGGTTACATCTGTCCTACAACCCAAGGCGCTCGCGGTCTCGGCTGATACCCGTCTCCGATTAACGTTCCCGAATTGCACTGACAGTTACGAGGACCGGGCGAACTGGCATAATGTTCTCGGCATAAGACTTCCGTGGGCCTCCGCTTATGGAACGACCGCGACGGGTTGAAACATCTCTTGGATGCTGCCGTAATACCGTGTAGTGGCGTGCCAGCACTCGTGTAGTATGCGCCTGCGGACGCCGTGGTGGATCGTCTAAGACAGTGTCCTGCCTGCCTGCTGTTTGTCTTGAACACGTCACGGCCGAGGACCCTCTTCAAGCTTGGCAATATCTACGCCCCAATACGGACAACCAAGAATACAGGATACTTGGTCGAATAAATAATTTGCTTGCCAGTTCATTACATGTATGTAGCCAATATTTGTTATGAACCCTGTAGTAGGTGAACACTTTAATGCACCTGTAAGGGTATCCGTGCATCTGGGCACCATTTCCCGTCCCTGTTGTGGCTTAGAATCCTCGGCGGCCCCCTTTTGTTATCCCTTTTCCCATTCTGTTGCCCTTTTCCATCTTTCCTTCACCGGAATACCGTTTACCCCGGCCCTTAACAACCCGTGCCCTGGGTACCAGTTCTTCGCACCATGATCTGGCTTCCGCCGCATCCGGGGAAAACACCCCGCTGTCGTGGGTGTGTGCGGGGCGAGTCACAATGGTGATCTCATTTATCAATGTCTTGTTCGCCTAAGCTTCACAGTAAAAAAATGATACTTTGCTTTTTCTGTAATACGAACAGGGTCACGTCTTTACGTGACGGATAGAGATACACCAATGAAGCTCTCATAGTCCTTTTCTTGAGTTATGGCTATGGAGTATTTCTCTAGCTCTTCGGTGTCCCGTTTTACGGAAAGGATCGAGGGAAAGCTTATCACAGGTGGACTTAGCATCCAGTGTCTAGTACGAAGTCAACTAGTACTGCATACATGTAAGCCCGTCTGATCGGCTCTTTCAGATTTGTCGATCTGCGCGTACATGGGGAGCACTCCGATGCGATTTTTTATTTGGCACGCCTTGAAACTTCACGCTACATGTGCTAGGTGTCCGCGTTACTGGACCCGCCCGCCATCGCAAGGAAGGTTGCCAAGCGCGAGGGGACGTGTAGTCGTGCTCCCTCATCTTCCCTAATTGGCACCCGCATTTCAGACAGTGCGTGCTCAGAATGGTACAACGCATGTACTCTGGCGATGGGTAGTGACATTAGAGTTTCCAACTTTTGGGGACGAGCATAGGCAAGAGGGCACTAATAACAAGTGGGTGGGGAGATGTCAATTGCCTGACGGCAGCTGGCATTCCAATTGACCCTTTGACAGGCCTCGGAAAGCTGCAGCTGTGAGACCCCGAAATCTCGGACTTTCCAATGATCACAAGCACGCGGAACATCATGACACGAGGTGATTTCTTTCGTGTTCGTTTACAAATTCCTTAGAATCTTGTTTATTGTTACGTCAGGCCACTCATTTTAACCCTTCGTGCTTGCTCACATAAAGTAGCTCTGTCTACGTCCGCCAAGCATTGGATCACTTCTCGCCTCTCATCTGTTATATCGACATCGCCTTCATTGTTTTTCTTGTGGTTTAATCCATTAAACTAATTTTTCATTCTCTATGTCTTCTTAATTTCCATAATACCTCCCTACCTCAATCCATTTGACAAAGAAGATCCCACCCAACGCCCGACACGAAATCGAAGCCAGTCCGCCCGCCGGGAAGATATCCATCATGCTTACCATGCCTGAGCGTGGACCGGGACCCGATGAGAAGTTCGAAAGAAACCACAACATCGACTCGATGCAATCGTTGCATAGCATCATTGAAATGAACCCATCGCAAAGCACTGCCACATTTGGCCATGCCCGCAATGATTCCGACCGTACTCTCATCCCAGACCACAGCCGGCAATGCCTAACGGCCAACACGAGCAAGACTAAGGCCGAGCACCCAGAGAGAACACCTACGGATGAGGGCAACAGTTTCCTGGAAGGATGGCCGTTGGGTCTCCTCTCCTTGGCTATCTGTTTGTCCGTCTTCATCATTTCCATCGACCGCACAGTTATCACGACAGTAAGCAACACGCGATCTCGCCAAGTTGCATGTGTACACTATATTGACAATCATCAGGCCATTCCCTTCATCACGCGGGAGTTCAAATCCACAAGTGATATTGGGTGGTACGGTTCCACGTACCTGATCACGGCGTCCGTTTTCCAACCAGTCTATGGTCGTGTATACACCCTCTTCTCAGCAAAATGGTCCTATCTCGCCTCCATCGCCATGTTTGAACTCGGCTCGCTTATTTGTGGTATCGCTCCAAACTCCGCTACACTTATTATTGGGAGAGCTGTTGCCGGATTCGGAAGTGCTGGGATCTTGACTGGAAGCTTCGTGGTTGTGGCATTTACTGTGCCGCTGCAAAAGAGACCTGTCTATACCGCACTCGTGGGTGTGATGTAAGTCCGCTTCCACTTCTTGGTCCATGTGCATTGCTAACCCTGTTCTCCAGGTTCGGTGTCGGTGCTACCGTTGGACCTTTGTTTGGTGGAATATTCACGGACTTCTTGGTATGTATGCTGTATTCACTACGATCGTTGGAATATGCGCTGACATGTTTTAGTCCTGGCGATGGTGCTTTTACATCAACTTGCCTGTGGGGGCTGTCACTATGATTGTGTTCTTTATCTGCTACAGGTCGAAGGGTGAGCGTCGGTGCGACAAGACGCTGAAGGAGAAAATCCTCTCCCTCGATCTCGTCGGAAACGTCATCATACTGGGAGCCGCCGTCATGTTGTTTTACGCCCTGGAGGAGACCAACACGGGAGCCGCATGGGGCTCTCCGCTCATCATTGGCCTCTTCAGCGGCTTTGGGGTTGCTGCAACTCTGTTCGGGCTCTGGATGTGGTACAGGCAGGACGATGCCTTGATTCCTCCTTCCATCATCTGCCGACGCACGGTGGCCGCAGCCGCAGCAATGGCATTTTTCGTATATGGCGCCCTCCTTCTCCAAGCATACTTCCTCCCAGTGTGGTTCCAGGGAGTTCTCGGCAAGAGTGCACTCATATCTGGTGTCGATATGATTCCCTACTTCGTCGTCAATGCTGTTTTCTCTGTTATCGCGGGAGTCTTCGTCTCGGCAGTGGGGTACTATGTCCCCCCCTGCTTGGTTGGAAATGCCATTGCTACAGCGGGCTGTGGTCTCTTGACACTTTTGTCCCCCGAGACAACTACCGCTCAATGGGCTGGGTTCCAAGTCCTTGTTGCGGCGGGCTTTGGGTTGTCTGTCCAGCAGGGCTTTACAGCTGTTCAAACGGTTCTGACCGAAGACGAACTGGCTATAGGAACCGCAACGGTTGTTGCATGCCAGTCTCTTGGAGGTTCCATTTTTATCTCTGTTGGAAACACCATTTTCCAGAGCCATCTCCTGAGCGCCGCCACGCGAAGCAAGTTCCCTGACATCAACATCAAGGCAGTCTTTGCTCTGGGTGCTACGGCATTCCGCGACGTGATTCCCGAGGATGTTCTGCCCATGTTTGTCCGTGAATACAACGAAGCCCTCCGGTATGTATTCATGACATCCATTGGATTGGCTGGTATGAGTTTCATTTGTTCAATGTTCTTCGAGTGGAGGTCTGTCCGAGGTCAGAAGTTGAAGTAATTCTTTGCATATTCGGCATCATATTTACATCGTCTATACATAATCGATGCCAGCACCTGTATATAACTGGATCGTCAATATAACATAATCTTGCATGCATTTTGGCTCTTTATATGAGCAGTGTCCCGGGGTGGATAGGCAGCTACAAGCACATTATAGGAGGTAAAAGGTGCAGCCTCGCATGGTGATGCACACAGAAGACACCACACGGGTATTAGGGTGGGCACGAAAAAAAAAAAGGCTCAAGTCGAAGTCAAATTACAATTCCAATGCATTGCGCTGCTGATAGTCATGCAGACAAAAAGAAGCCAATGGTACCCCCATCCATTCCATTTTTTCTGACAACACTCCTGTCCGAAAACGAGTCTGCTGGCATGGGAACGGATTGCGAGATGATGGGTGACAGGAACAAGACTGTGCGCTGTGAGGTCGCCGTGGGGTAAATAGAAAGCCTGGTAATAGGGGCCAATGCGACGCCTCAGACTGACACCTGCTCCGCAAATGACTTGAGGCTTCCGACAAATCAATAACACTTACGATACCTTTGATCTCCTCATCAATAGCGGTACGGAGTAAGATGCAATCATGATCCTTCTCATAGTACATATAATATTGCTACGTAAATGACTTAGGCAAGGCTGATACTAAGGATTGAATGACCATGAAACAATGGCGGATGAAGTGCATCATGCCGCTTGTAAGAACAGGAAGCAGGAAGGCTGGAACCATCTGCACGCACTTGCTCGTTTGAAAGGAAATAAGAACGGCGGGGCATGCGTCCACGCAGACGTTTCTCTCGGTCTGTTGTTCTCTTCGTTTCGACAACATTATGTGACCCTCCCCCGTTCATAATAATTTGGATTCCAAAATTAGCCACACTGGAGTCCCAAGTCGACCCACACAGGAGCGCAATGCCAAGAACATGGAGTAAGCACTTGTGTCAATGGTATCCATCTATGACCCCATTGTACTGTAGAGCAAGCAAACAGGTTAACTGCCAGCCGTAAACCCGTTCTACGGATATACGGAGGATTCGCCGGTCTCGTCTTCATTTGGCAAAGTCGTTTATGTCGAATGATTTTATTCAGGATTCGTAAAGTCCAAGGTGAAGATGGGCCAAGGCGATCATACTTGTATCGCACGTCCACCCAGAATGGAAGCAAACATAGAGGTAACTACACCATTGAGGCTATGGGGTAGTATTCTTCAAAATATTACTGTACTTTCCAGTAATAGTTGTTTCATTGCGTTGTTAAAGGAGTCACAGCCGTAACGTATCATCCTTACATAGGATTCATTCCTGCCTGTAATAGGATTTAGAACGATGAACTGTCCACACGGCAGAATGGGATTCAATAAGCCATTATGCAAGGTAGAATGCGTTCAACATATATATATATATATATGTGTGTGTGTGTGTGTGTGTGTGCAACTATTCTGGAGATCTACTGGAATTGTCTCTCATTGTAGAACATGGCAAATGTTTGTTGGTTCGTTTCTTATACCATGTCCACAGTTCCCGCTCTTGCCGTTTTTCTATTTGGGCTTGGGGCTACTTTGGCCTCGCCTGTTGGCAACTCTCATGAATACGAAAGCGGTGTTCATCGCCGACAGGATGAGTGGCAACACCACGCGTCCTGGACGTTCGAGAGCGACGGCCTTCCCGACGGCCTACGTGCGAGTGACGAGGATCTATCATCGGGCCTGAACTCCTACCGCCCGGAAAATGTCGTCGTCCGGGATGGAACGCTTCAGCTTATAGTGAACGGTGGCCAAGCTACACACCCTTTCATTGGGGGACAAGTTACAACTGAGGTTGAGAACATTCTTTACGCCAGTGTGCGGACTGTCGCAACTTTCACGGAGACTCCGGGCGTATGCAACGGTAGGCATTTTACAACGCCATTCCAAATTATCACTCTAATACTTTGTCAGGGATATTCTTCTATGCGTCTGACACGCAGGAGACTGATATTGAATGGCTCTCCGACGCAAATTCGAACCAAAACCAGGGAGAGCGACAAATCTGGCTCACAAACCAGGATCAAAATGGAGACGGCGAGAGTACTTACAAAGGGGTATTGCCACCTAATGACCCCACCAGTTTCGAGCATGAATACCGCATAGATTGGACTGAAGGCTTGGTCAGGTGGTATATTGATGGCGAGCTATCCTGGGAAACCACTCATGATGTCCCAAACGTCCCTGGGCCATGGGTCTTTAATAACTGGTCAAACGGAGACAAAGGATGGACTGCTGGCCCTCACACGGAGGATGCCGTCTTCAAGATCCATTCCATTGAGATGGATTATAACACTGCCTAAATTTCCCGAGAGTGTCATAGTGCTACTTTGGTATCATTCTTCGGGAATTGCCTGCTTTTTTTTTTTTTTTTTTTTTTTAATCTCTGTATATCGACTTCTTGGAAATAATATGAAGAATTGACATCTCGCTGTTCTCATGCTCTCCTTAAATGGATGGTCAGTAATATACCGCAATGCTCGTCATTATCGCAGGAACTGGTGGCAACATAGTGCCGATATGTTCTTGGCTAGAGCAAAATACAACACGCCGCTAGGTACATAAGAAATCTTGACCGACCTTACAAGCATGAACATACGTGTACCATACTTTGTACATTTGAGTTTTAATAACTCAGTGTTAATGGTTTGGGAGAAGAGGCCAAATATGCATAGGTTTGGCATCAAAGAACTACAGAAGTATTTGCCTTAACGACTGTTGGCAGAGAACCATATGTATAGATATGGGGAGATTTGGAAAGAAAGGTGAAGATTCTGACGCCAATGAACCAGACGCGTCACGAACGGCGCTTCTCAGTGTCAGCCCTACGGGAGATAATTCCGTATGTTATTTTTAAAGCTCGAAGTAAAGCCAAAGGCGTATGAGTCCGGCCACTCTTTGTGGAGACCTCACAAGTGAATACTGGTACTGCACACTCGTACCGGCTATCGAAAGGAACGGGAATAACCTCCGTATGTATGCCAAGGATCCCTGGGAGATGGAAGCCAATGATAGTTGCACAATCTAGGCGGACTCTCTCGATTTCTTGCCGGGAATCGGGGCCGCAGCAGTTTTCGGTTTAGCACCGACCCCCGGGCGTGCCGCCTGATCCGTTGGGTCAGCAGTCTCGGCCGGGCAATCGCATCAGGATCCATCTTATCAGATGGATCTGGACTTGTTCTCTCGCCATTCTACCCCACTTCGTGCAGTTCTGGGCAAAATCTACGGATTACTCCGTACGGGAGGAATTTTTGGGAGTGCCATGTGCGGGAAATTTTCTTTGTATTACGGTCGGTACGGACACGAATATAACAACCCCGTGTCCCGGTTTACCTGAAAAGCATATGCTGTATCTTCGTTTTCAGCACCAATCTCATCACCAAGGAATAAATCATACGCCATGGCCATCAGGTCTATCTTTCGCCGAAGCGCGGCCGAAGATATTAACAATGCCGACAACATAACAGAGATTGCACAGCCTGAAAGTAAAAATGCTACTTCGGCTCCCGAAGACGCCGACCCCATCGACGAGAAACGGGCATTTGAGGATATCGTCACCCCTGATGCGCAGCGCGGTGTCCAAAATGTTGAAGCCGTTACGACTACGTGGACGAGGGGTTCCCTCATTGCAGTCTTCATGCTGTGTGTATTTCACCATACACATTCCAGACCTTTCATAAAAATGACAACTACTGACATGATTCATATGTAGCATGTTCCTGCTGTACTTCGTCAACGCGATGCAATCGTCCATTCTGGGGAGTTTGGCAGCCTACGTCACGAGCGATTTCGAAACGCACTCTCTTCTTACGGTGATTTATATTGTCGCCAACGCCATGGCAGCTGCCGTGTACATTCCTATGGCAAAGATGCTTGATGTTTGGGGTCGCGCCGAAGGGTTCCTTGTCATGATTTGCTTTGCCACTCTCGGCTTGATCCTTATGGCTACTTCCCACGGACTGTCTACATTCTGTGCTGCCCAAGTAAGTTGGTCTAGGTATCGAGGGGCACGTGCTGAGGAAAAGCTAATGATTGAACAACGCAGGTCTTCTACTCTATTGGATTCGGCGGCTTGACATACAGCGTTGATGTGATCACGGCAGACACGTCCCAACTCAAGAACCGAGCTCTTGCCTTTGCCTTCACCTCTTCACCATATATCATTACAGCTTTTGCAGGTCCCAAGGCTGCTGAGGAGTTCTATAACAACTACAACTGGCGATGGGGGTTTGGCGCGTTTGCAATCATTCTGCCATTTGTCGCTGCACCTCTCTTCATTCTCCTAAAGGTTCATCTGCACAAGGCCGAAAAGCAGAGGATCATTGTCAGGGAGAAGAGTGGCCGGACCTTCCTCCAAAACGTCTGGTACTACACCCTCCAGTTCGACGGTACGTCCACTCCCTACTCAACATGTAGCCTATAACACGCGACTGCCACCAGAGCTAACTGTCAAAAGCCCTGGGTGTTGTCCTTTTCGCCTCCGGCTTCACTGTTTTCCTCCTACCCTTCACACTGGCCGATTCGGCTCCTAATGGCTGGGCTTCGGGGTACATTATTGCCATGATTGTCGTCGGCTTCGTTGTTCTTGCCATCTTTGGCATCTACGAGACATTCTTCGCGCCCGTTCCCTTCCTGGATGCCACCCTTCTCAGGGACAGGACTGTCATCGGTGCATGCATGCTGGACATTACTTACCAGGTGTCTTACTACTGCTGGGACAGCTACTTCACTTCCTTCCTCCAAGTGGTGAACAATCTCACACTCGCCGAAGCTGGCTATGTCGGCAACACGTTCGATGTTGTTTCTGGTGTTTTGCTACTCTTCGTGGGTTTCGTCATTCGCCGCACGGGGTACTTCAAGTGGCTGCTATACATTGCAGTTCCTCTTTACATCCTCGCCCAAGGCCTCATGATCCACTTCCGAACCCCCAATGGACACATTGGCTATATCATCATGTGCCAAATTTTCATCTCTATGGGTGGAAGCGTTTTCATTCTTTGTGAGCAGGTCGCCATTCTCGCAGCTACGGACCATAAGAACGTTGCTGCTGTCCTTGCTCTGCTCAATGTTGCCGGAAATATTGGAGGTGCCATTGGCAACACAATTTCCGGTGCAATCTGGACCAACACTTTTAAGAAGGCTCTCCGCAGGTACCTTCCTGAAAGTGCTCAGTCGAACATCAACGATATTTACGACGATCTTACAACCCAACTGAGCTACGCCGTAGGTAGCACAGAGAGAATTGCTATTCAGAAGGCATACGGCTACTCCCAGGCCAAGATGCTTGCCACTGGTACTGGAATCATGGCTCTCACGTTCATTGCCGTCCTTCTGATCAGGAACATCAACGTTGCTAAGATTCGGCAGACAAAGGGCATGGTGTTCTAGGTATAATACGTTTAAATATATCCCTTATTAAGTAATAGTACTATTGTCACGACACTATACTCCGACTCTCTAGCAGTTTCGAGTACATCTAAGTGGACGTATACCGGGCCGTGATCGATACTTGTACTGCTATGAACGCCGGGACCTCTCTGGGCCCCAACCCATGGGGTCACATTACAAGCAGCATAGACTTCGTGGCAGACGACGCACGCACAACGTCCAGGAAGACTGCTAATATAAACGTCACCTTTATCGGCGACTGACGATCAAAGGCCTGAAAGACAAAAGGGAATGACGCCCGCGTCACACGACTATAAACGCATCGCAGCCTTCGTATATTCCTAAGTGTATTTTTATATCTATACACTAATAGTAGTTAGTAGGTGCATACGATGAATCATTCGGGCTAAATCTTTAGACAAGCCACCGAATATAACTTGTGCCTTCCGTCACATTGACATCAAGAGCTACTTAGCTGTCCGCGATAAAGGGTTATTTCTCACGCAAGGGCCTTCTGGAAGTCTACTGCTATATAATAGTACATGCATACATGTCCTCGGTAATATAGAGTTTCCTTCCACTCTCAACCTTCCTTCCCTCGCTATATATAGCTTGCTCTCTATCCTTTTCACTCGCTCTCTGTGTCTTGTCCTACATCCGACGAGCCACGGGACGTCCGATACCAAAACGAGTCACCGAGTGCGGCAGAACCGTAAGCCGCAGCATAAGGTGAAATTTCAAAAGACTTAACCGGCGGGCTCTTCGCCGCGGATCACCAAGTTGAATACCGACTCCTTCCACGACGAGTGTTCTCTCTTCTCCTCCTCCTCCTCCTCCCCCCCAATTCCGACACCGTCGACCTCGCCAATTCCCATCTGGTCTCCTCAGCCACCGCGGTCGTCCTGTGAACCTACCTTGGCTCCTAGTATCTGGCACTACACCGGCTCTCGAATAATACCAATTGATGGCTCTCCACCATCGCCCCTCCCCCCTCTTTCACCACTTCCTCATCTCCCCCCTAGTTCTACGTACGTTCGCTCCCCGGACACTTTCTATAGGTGCAACTATAGGCGAAGATTCCCTATAAGTATACCTTTACCCATCACCGCCCCCTCTTCCGACGATTCTACCCCTAGCTTCAAGCGCGAACTATTGCTACACCTATCACTATTCTACTGTTCCTCTTCACTCCTCCGCAGACTCTTCTATACAAAAGCTTTTTCTGTGTTTTTTTTTTTTACTCACGGGTGCTATTGTTTTAATGCTTCCTTCTCTATGTTCCTAAGGCAGGTTGAAAAAGATAATGCGCATAAGCTAGACTTAAAGCGTTGGTTATAACTGTCGACGAATAAAATAGTAATAAAATGGAACACGTATGGGTGGTGGCGATGCTAGTGGCGGTGGTCATTCAAGCGGTAAAGATATATGTAGTCGTGGTGCGGGGAAGGACCGTGAGGAAGAATAGACATAACTACCTATAAGAGGAGCTTATGCTTTCAAACAAAAGCCTGATGGGTGCAGACGGGTCATAATTCTTAGAGAAAGATGAAGGCAGAATATAAAAACAAGAACGAGAAGCCGGAAAGACACCCTTTCATAGCTTCGAGCTCGTGAACTTTGCCACCTCTCGACACATTTGGCAGCTGTTGGCAGCCGTCAAAACAAAAAGCAGTTGAAATGGCCACCGGAACGGGACGCCAACGTACGCATCGACTCGAAGCTGGTAATGGGAAGACACATGGTTTCCGCACAGAGTAATAAAGCATAAGCACCGGGAAGATCAGTCTCTACGAAGCATACATGTAGTTCATACTAATGTTATTTACACTGAGTGCTATTAAACGAAAAGCCAACATGTCGTATCTTAGTTTCCATTCAGTTGGAGGACGCGTCAATGGAAACATCAACTTTACGCAACAGTTCTAAGCAGTTGGTATTGCTACCCATCTCAATGGCAAGGTCTAGGGGTGTTCGCCCGTGTGCATCCTGAACCTTGACAGCAGCCGGGTACAACTCTGTGAGTGTGTGCACTAACTCATTGAGGGTGTCGTCTGATCTGCCATGGGCTATGAAAGCAGTGTGCAAAGGCGTCCATTGACCTGCCGTGTCGCGAATGCTCAAGTCGGCACCCCATTGGTGCAACACTCTCAGGCATCTTTCGGAACAGCCCATGACTGCAAGATGGGCAGCAGTTCTTCCATCAGCCAAGTCGTTGATATGCGATACAAGTCCCGTCATGTTATCCATCTCAAAAAGGAGCTCCAAAACTTTGGGGCTGCCCCTGCAGCTGGCTATGTGGGCCACGTTCCCAAAAAATATTGGGTTGCGAATGGTTGGACGGTAGGTCTTCTGCTTGTCTTCCCATGGAAAGTCTTTGCCGACCCGTCTGATTATGTCGAGAAGGGTCTTTTTGTCGTCAACCCAAGCTGCATAGAATGCCGTATTCGTGCCCTTTCGTCCAATTCTCGGGTCTGCACCACGCTGGAGCAGCGCAGCTGCCACCTCGGGACATGACAGCAAAATCGCCTGTCCTAGCATTGAGCAGGCTTCGGGCCCACTGGGGGGTTGATTGACGTCAAGCCCGTTGTGGAGGAGCAAGTCGATCTTGGCCAGCAATGTGCGGCTGTCGCTTGAGCAAATTGCTTCAACCAGTTGCCCCTGGGCACTGTTGAGTTCCTTGGTGGTAACATGCTTGAGAAGTTCGCCCACTGGCTCGGGATCAGAGCAGTGCTCGAGAGCCCAGTCCAGGGGGAACATTTCGTCCAGGTTGGCAGGGCCGGAGTCATCATCGCCGCGTGATAAGACACGCACGCCCTGCGCACAGAGGTGCCGGACCAATGTCATCTTTCGGTCTACAGCAGCCTCCCCAAGCAGGTGGATTGCGTGGTCCGACCGATAGAATTTTTCCACCATCAACGGGCCAGAGTTTTCTAGGGTTTGCATGATTGATGGGTAGAAATACTTAACGTTCCAGGATGGCCGTGGCCGTCGCTCGTAGAGCTTGATGATGCGGCTCACTTCTTCCAGCTGGCCACCGAGGAAACACATGACAGCTGACTCGCCATGTTCCTCTTCGTAGTCGCTGATTCCACCGGCGCGCACGATGCATTTGATAGCTTTCGCAATAGAGTCGTGGAGGACTGATATGCGCTTCGTCCGGCTGGAGTTTGCCGGTGCCGGATTCGTTTCGATGACATTGGAGCAGAACCGCTTCCAGAAGCAGTTATTTCGGGTGTCCAAATACTCCATGGTCGAGGGATTGAGCAAGAGAGAGTAGACATCCTCTGACAATGTCTGCTTGCACGAGGGATGCATTGATGGCACGGGGTCGGACTCGTCATATGAGGGCCGAAAGTTTCTGAATATTGTCTCTGCGGGCGTGAGACCACCCTGGGACTCAACAGGGATACCAGAGCATAGCTCCTGTAGCCTCTTGACAACCTCTGCAGATGCCGAGAAGTTGAGATAGTGAAGGGCCGACTGTCCATCCTCGTCCATCTGGCGGAAGTTGGCTCCTAGACCCACGAGTCCTTCGATGAGCTCCAACTCACCCCAAGCGGCTGCTAGATGCGTCAACGGAACGGGGCTGGAGAGAAATGCATCATCATCGCAATCCTTAAGCAACCTTCGAGCGGCAACGGGAAGCTGCGGGGGGCCCATGGTTGAAGGCTGGACCGACAAGCCCTCGATGAACAGGAATGCCTCGGCAAGAGGTGTACACCCCCGGTCGGTGACCGCCTTGAGGTTCGGAGCTTTCCAGGGGTCATTCCCGCATAGCCACGTTAAGAGGTCCATGTCGTTGGTTGCTGCTGCGTAGTGCCAGATGTTTCGCCCATCAAGGTCAGTCCCCTTCGTTGAGGCACCGTATTGCAACACCAGCTTCTCCAGCATCTTGACGCTCTCAACAACCATGACCGGGGTACGGCAAAATTGCCCCATGGCATCGAGTTTTGCCCCTGACTTGACGAGGATGTCGACCATATCAAAGGAGTCACTCGACACGGCCATGTGAAGCAACGTATCGCAGTCTGGCTCATCTTCAGATTCTGGGTTCGGGTCAAACCTAGGATCGAGGGCGAGCCGTCGGAGCTCAAAGGTCAGGCCCTGCAAGACTGCCGACTCCGCGAGTGTGAACATTTCGTCGTCTTCAACACCTTCTACTTTCCTGTGCCCGCCCTTGCTGGCAAATTCGAGATTAAGGCGACCCATGAGACTCTGCACAGCGCTGTTGAGGCCGCCGTCGTGGTTGAAATCGTCAACCAGCTGCTGCATGGACAGGTCAAAGAGGTATGTGAGTAAACTCGACATGAGCTCCGGGTTCTCCGCTCCCTGATCCTCGACTTCGGGATTTTGTAGGAGTTCTCCCAGAACCTCGTCAACCCTAGCCCCACCCTCCTTGACCTTGTGCAGAATAGACTCGTCTCTCATCATGAGAGATGCCCAAAATGAGAGGAAAAGGATGGACATGCTCTCGCCTTCCATCAAATACCGGCACTTGCAGTCGGCGCCTGCGTCGATTAACAGAAGAATAGTCCTCGCGCGATCTTGGTTGGCGTACATGACGTCGTCCATGGGGCACACCCAGGCGCTGCGGCGGCATCCTTCCAAGAACGCATCCCACCCAAGAAGAGCGCATATCAGTGGGGTCCCCCACAGGCCCTGTTTGTTAATCAGGGATCCGGAAGACAAAAGGTCGCGACACAGATCGGGCAGTCCGAGCGCCGCTGCAACATGCAGAGGAGATACAGTGCCGCTGCACAGAGCATCGGTAAGATCCATGATAGGCTCCGCGGAGGTCGAGAGGTCGCCAAAGGGTGTGGGCCATGTCTGTCTGGCAAACTCCAGCGCCCACTGAACAAAGTTGAAAGATTTCGATGCGTTAAAAAGTGAGAATATCTGGGGTCTGAGGACAGACCAGTACCTTCCAGCGTACTCGGGCCAGTCTGCAGCTGCCTGGGCGTAGTCGGGGACTGCCTGCCTGCGGAGGTCGGAAAATATCTTCTCTCGGTGGTACTCCTCGGGTTCTCTGTCATTGAAGGCGCTATTCAAAAGAGACAGCCAATATGAAACTACCTTGGAGCTGTTCTGCGGCAAGGGCCTGTCCCCACTTGTAGATGACCAGCGCCGCAGCTCGACGGCAGGGACCTCAAGAGTCTGGAAGTCTCGGGGTGGCTTCCCCGGAAGAAGAGATAGATAGAAAAGTAGTCCGTCGCGGCTCATGGTACATTTGTACGCATTGGAGATACTCCTCTGAAACCACAGTGCTTTGGACTTGAGCTCGAGAATAGCTTCCAAGGACATAGAGTCAACCTTGGATGGTGGTAGAGAGTTGACCATCTCTAGACAAGTGTCTAGAATTGGTGGGGTTCCTTGAATAGTCGCGCCTTCCCCTTCAGCTTCCCCGGGGGGCGATGCCTGTGGTCGTGATGAAGACATCGACAGGCATAGGCAGAGAGCTGTCTGCAATTCGTCGAATTGCTTCCAAAGACCTCCGTAGGCATTTGGCTGGTCGTCAAGAGTAGCATGTATAAGGCCGGCTGTGTTGGATAGCTCAGAGATATGCCCGGCGAGAACTTCGAGGGCATCTAGGATGGTGTCCAGGGTCGCGACAAGTGACGACACCGTGTACGGCCCATCTTGCGCCATCGTTTGACGCGTGACGGACAAGCCGCGACGAACGGAGGTGGACTTCTCAAAGTGGATTCTGGAGGACTGGCGCAATAGATATTATGCCTAGGTAAGCCACCATTGCATTACGGTTCAATTTTGACGTTGGTGGGTAGAGGAGAAGAAAATAGGGAGTGGGTTTCCAAACGCGTGGAATGTTCCTGAGAGGCGCTTTGCTTTGCGTTTGCGTTGTTGCGGGAGGTGGATCTGACAAATTATCATTGGCTATGGCTACGTACTACGGTGGCATATTAGCGTCAACATGCAAACACCGCATGTATTGGATTTGCCATTTCCCCCCACACACCCAATGTGTGCGTTTGCCAGCATTCGCATTTAGCTACCTGCCATTATTTCTACACGGTAATATCCCTGTTGGCAGTCTGTACGTAGGCAATGTCCAGTCTCTCTGGCAGTCTTTTTGGCAGTCTGTTTCTTGGCAGCCTATATGGCAGCCTGTACAAATGACGGTCTGTCTTTTTTTACTGTCTTTTTTATTGGTCGTGCAGATTACCATACACACTGCCAAAGAACCGTGTAAAGAGGTAATAGTAAACATGATGGTTAGTACTTATGCTTATAGTACTTTATTCACCTGTACGACGATCTGATTATATGGAATTCGGGGGGGTTCGGCGTGATCGTGAGCGGTTTCGGGCGGTAAAACAATGCCAGGCATCTGACGAAGCTGGGGAAATTTGGAAACTGGATATTGAAAGTGCACCTTCGAATATGACGAGAATTCTGCATAATAGCCATTATCCTATAGCTTAGCCTTGAGCGATTGGCCCTCCTTCTTGGCCTGCTCCTGAAGAACTCTTCTGAGGACCTTCCCAGACAGCGATTTGGGAATCTCGCTTATGAACCGCACACCTCCCCGAAGTCGCTTGGGAGGGGCGACACGACTGCTGAGCCACTCTGCAATTTCGTTGCTGAGTTCTTCGCTTTGCTGAATATCCGCTCTAGGGACAATGTAGGCCCGCGGGACCTCAGTATGCTCCTGCTCGTCCCAGACGCCTATAACACAGCAGTCGGCGACCTTTTCATGTCCGTGGAGTATCTCATCAAGCTCGGCGGGGGGGACTTGGAAACCCTCTAATAACAAAATTCGTGTTAGCTGTTGTATAGAACTCCCACGCCAAGCGCATCGTTCCTTACTGTATTTAATCAGCTCCTTAATGCGATCAGTAATGTAGAAGTTGCCTTTCTTGTCAACCTTGACGACGTCTCCTGTCTTGAACCATCCGTCTCTGGTAAATGTTTGTCCTTGGAGATCGGGCCGGCCCCAATACCCACCGAAAACATTAGGGCCCTTGACCAACAGTTCGCCGGACTGTCAGACGACATAATTGCAAATTAGCCAAACAATTTGTTTGATAATCATAGCGGCCTGAAGAGAAACTTACTTCACCCTCTTCGACATCTTTCCCATCAGGGTCAACGATCCTGGCCTGCATGTTTGGGATAAGCCTACCAACAGACCCCTGGAACCGAAGCCACTCGTCCGTCAATTGACTATGGGTGGTGGGGCTGGTCTCCGAAAGACCATATCCCTGCTTGACGCCGACCTTTAGACGGTCCCAGACCGCCATGACAAGCTCCTTGCTAAGAGGGGCCGCTCCCGAGTTGAACCATCTAAGCGAAGAAAGATCGTATTGATCGACGGCGGGGTGCTTTCCCAAGGCCAAGACAATAGGCGGTGGTATGTAGGCAAAGGTAATTCCATGGTCCTGGATAGCGCGACATGCCTTTTCGATGTCCCACCTTGGCATAACGTGGCATCTTGATCCGGTCATGAGGGTGACGCCGATGACGACGGACAGACCCTGTGAGGGGGGGAGAAGGATCAGCAGGCGATCCATACAGGTAGGCATAGGGGAACATACATATATGTGGAAGAATGGAAGAACCCCCAAGTGCGAGTCCACATCCCAGCCGAGTGTTTTGTAATCCATAGCCCCAGCTTGCGAGATGTTGGCCACGATATTTTCGTGAGTCAGAGCCACTCCCTTGGGGAGACCTGTTGTTCCCTGTATTTTTTTCCCTTCAGTGATCTATAAATTCGGCCTTCAGAAAATTATCGGACTGGTCTTACCGAGCTGTAAACCAGGTACGCTAGGTCCTTCTTGGGGTCGACCGAGGCCTTCCTGGGAGTCAGCCAGGAGCTCTTTGCAGTAATTTCGGTCCAGTGTTTGAACCCGTCACGGCGAGAGTTTCCGATCAAGATCACACGGCTGTGGTCGAGTCCAGCCTCGCTAGCAGCCTTGAGTGCGGTCTCTAGGTAAGGAGTTTGCGTGACAAGGGCCTTGGCACCTGCATCCTTTAGCTGGCGGGCCAGCTCACCAGGCGTATAAGTAGGGTTCGCAGGGCTAGCGACACCACCGGCCCAATGCAGACCAAGGTTGATGACAGGTGTGTCAACGCAATTCGGCGAGTATAGGGCCAAGATGTCTCCCTTGGCCCAACCAAAAAGATGCTTGAGACCCTGGCCAAATTGGACGGCGAGCTCCCGGATTTCGGAACGGCTATAAGAGCAGCCGGTGTCGAGGTCCGTAAAGATGGCTAGGTTAAGAGAGAAGGCGGGGTAAGCAAAAGAGGTCACGAGCGAGAATGTATGATTCTAGGGGAATGCTATTACCGTGGCTGTCTGGGTAAGGCTTCGGACGCTCCATGAGGAACGTCCACAAGTCAACGGGGGGGATTTCCACGTCTGCGAACGGCGAGGAGATAGACATGTTGAGCTCGTGCAGTTTGTCTTGTCGGATGATTGTGGATGGCATGGGTCTCAGATGACGTTGCTTGATCAAGGCGGTATGGTCATGCCAATGTTGGTTGGAGATTTTCTAGTGGACGTACCCCGTGATTGATCAATACTCAATCCTACGCCTGTAGGTAAGTAGTAACTACTACGATAGCAGTGAAAAGTGAATGCAGGAGCGAGTATGGGAATACCGATAATGGTGTAGAAGATAACGAGACGTCTTATAAATTCTGCACCCCAGATTTGGTGCCTAATACACGTACCTATTGTAACCGATAGATGACCATTCTCCCCCGGAGCCATCGGAGGGTGGGGAAGCAAACCGAGGCTCAATACCTCCACTAATGTGGAACCAAGCGTCCATCCGGGGAAGTTGCGGGGAAGGTGCATGATGGACGAGGCAGGACAGTAAACGAATTTCCACACTTAGACATGCCTAGGAATACGAGATACAAGAATTGCCATATATTACATCATAAGTTACTAGTATATAGATCTAAGTATTACAGAGGGTTACCCCCGTCTTGACGCCCAGTGCACTCAGTTGCTTAGGCTCTCATTTGTCATACCCACCACGGGTGCCACTTCTCCACCACCATGACACCCCGTTGGTATCCGACAATCTTCGCGCACGTCGCACATGTCCCACAGGACATCACGTACCTCAACAAAGACCTTATCCTTGGCATCCATGGCCCAGATGACATCCAAGTGCTCATACTCCTCAATGACTCTGCTGTGGCACACGCGGACGTGTGGCTCGCGGGCGCTTTCCAGACGACGTAGGAGCTTACGCCCATCAACGAGCTCATCGTTCCCGGCCACCCACAATGCAAAAGGAGGCACTTTTTCGTTGAACCACGCCGTCGCGACTGGGGGGTGTTGACCAAAATCCAATCCTGGTACTGTAGGGGTCAAGCGACCGCCATCGGTCGCCTCATCCATGCGGTCCTCAGCCCGGATAACATCCTCGGTGGCCAAGATACACTTGTGCTTGGCAAAACCATCGCATCCAAGCCACCAACGCATCGACTCGGCACTCACATATACGGGGGAGAACTGGAACATGCGATCTCGAAGTCCTCGATCCCACCGCGCATCGGACCAACCAAATAAGAAGGACAGAACAGTGTAGCCCATCCACCCGTACAGGCGGGCTGGAACGAGCGCATGCATGTGCATCATGAATGGGATGAAGGCATGGATGCCAAACACCACGTGGAAAAGACCTGGAGATAGCGCACGCATGAAGCGGAAGTATACCTTGCGGATCAGTGGGCCGGCATAGGCAGCAGGCGCCAGAGCGCAAAAGACGGTGATTTTGTTGCCTAAGTCAGGGCACTGCTCCTTTGCAAGCGCCACAAACGTCTGTGTCGTTCCCTGTGAGTGGCAGATGAGCCCGGTCTTGCTAAAGCCTGTCTCGTATAGAACGCGCGATACCAAGGCAGGCAGGTCAAAGGTCCCAAACTGTCGTATATTCCAGGTCCACATGTTCGGGTCGTTGTAGTCTAGAGAGACATGGCGGGGATCAAAGCCGCAGCGGTTGTTACCAAGCCAGACATCGTAACCCGCCTTGCAGAGCCAAAACGCTAGTGAGTCATCGTCGTTGCAGCAAAAGGCCCCCGAGCTCTGCAGGAGTCCGTGTATGAGAAGCACAGGCGCCTTGGGCTTGCGGTCTGGACTTTCCTGGCGTTGGCTTCTGTTTCTGCTGCTACCACCTTTCCCATGGACCGATGGAATTTGGTGGTCACGTTCTTCGTCGCTGAGCCGGGTGTATTCTTTGGGATCATAGACATGCCATAGATCGATGATAAACCCATCCTCAGTGTGCACCTTGAAGGGTTCCACGTCAAGGCCGACGCGGCGCGCATAATAACCGACGTCGCACACAACCGGATCCTTTCCTCCCTCACTAGGCGGGAACTCCTCCGCCGACCTCTCCGATTCTCCCTCCTGGGAGGCGCCGGCTTGATTACGAAGAGACCAGGCCCTTTCCTCAGCAACCCTGACTCTAGCGCGCCGCTTCTCTTCGTCGTATAACGGTCTGTCGATGTCGGCGTCGCGAAACGTTGCCCAATAAAACACGCGCCTGAAGGTTCGAGGGACGCTCGTCGCAAGGGAACAGACAACAATAGCACCAAGGAAGACGAGGCTCAGGAAGAAGGACGAGGCTCGGAAAAAAAGGCATCGTAGACTTCGGATCGTCGAGGGCGGGCCGTATTGTGGCAAAGGTGCGAATAACGGGTTTGTATGGGTAGGGAGCATGGGTTCCTCCAGGCCGCCGCTGGAGCGATGGACGTCAGGGCTGGCTGGTTGATATTCTTTGAGCTCGATCGCTTCGTTTGTATCGGCTGGTCTGTGGGAAGTCTCGTCCGTTTCCTTAGACAGGAGAGCGCCCGTAAAACGGCTGTCATCTCCCGTGGCCACATGCGGCGCGGCCGATTGTGCTCCCATACCGGCGGCGGTCTCTCGGTGGCAGTCGGTTACTGCAGTGTCTGATGCGGCGCCACGATAGGGCGATCCCATGAGTGACGAGTCGACCACGGAAAATGTCAGGATGCGGCAAGCAGCAGCGGGGACGGCGCAAGCGGACCCACCATGTTCCAGCGTCGGCGCTCAAATAAATCCGGGGAACATTCGGTGCGCCAAATACTAAGCGATTGTCATGGCGTGGCCCCTACATGGGCCTCGACGGGGCCCAATATTATATTGATAGAGGTACGTCCACTGTGTATGAATTGCACACCTGAAATTTGTGTACCTCGATGAATCTTTCTCAATTGTTGATCCCCTTAGTTGCGTGGAATTTGTACTTCTAGTTATCTCACTTTGGGCCCCCCGGGCCCACGTAGGGGCTGCGATTGTCGCCAAGTAGAAATATATTTACCTTCGTTTCAGCCGGACTCGTGCCTGACTTGACTGTCTAGCAAAAATAAATCACAGACTTGTAATATTTAGCATTCCTATAATATTATCGGGGGCTCCATACTCTACGTTTTTATTTACGGTAGGCTTACGGTGGTTTCTTCGATGGTTATGGTGGCTGCCTTTGCCTTTGCGATAGCTATGATGGCTTTGATGGCCCTGCCTTTGCAAGCCTCTGCGAGGACTTAAAAAACACCCATCAGGACCTGTTGGACCATGTAGAGGTCTTGGAAGCGGGGCTGGCGGTAGCGATGCTTATTATAATACTCTTGAGCCTTTTGTGTACCGCTGCGGGCGCGGGCAAGGCGCCCGCGGTGTAGGGTGCTGGTGTAGCCGTAGTCTGGTTGTGGTGATGGTGATAGAAGAGGTGACCATGGCGAGGGGAGCGCAAGACAGAAGAGACGTGGTGCTCATAATGGAAATAAGAGCGTAATAGATGGTGGTGATGATCTTCGGAAGAAAAGTGTGGAAGAATGATGATTATTGGAGACCTGCTTGTAGGTGCTCCTGACGAGAATGAGGTAGAAATGGTCCGTCCGCTCCTGCCATATATTATTACGGTGACAGAAACACCATAGGTATCACTGACCAATTCTTGTATACATTTATGTATAAAATTCGATGGTACACGGACTAACTCTAGAATATGCCCTGTCGGTATCGTACAAATGTCGCCCCTTTAAGTTCTACTCTGCGGCGGTTGCCCATGGCTTTTATTAACCCATACGCTCGGCCTCTTCGAGGAGCTTCTCCACCGTGAACCGCTCGTCACCAGTCGCGAACCAGTTGAGCAATTTTTTGCGCTCCTCAGCCCTCACCTTCCTCTCGCCTGTAAGCTCAGCACGATCGCCCTCCCAGCCACCGTAGAAGCGCTGGAGGCACATGACAAGCCACTTGGCCTGCTCCGGTTGGACTCCCCTGCCATCTACAACCTGACCTTGCATGAGGACGAGTCCGCGCTCGTCAATCAAATCCAGGTGGTGCGTGATCGTCGTGTGAGGCTGCGCGAACTCGCCACGCGCCCTGTACTCGGCCAGTTGTGTGAAGAGAACGGTGCTGGTACGCGAGGGCGCATCGAATGTCCACTGCATGAAGTGTATCTCAGCCCCCTGGCTCTCGTGGGGGACAGGGAGCACGAATTGCGGTGCCGTCTTGGCCAACTCTTCCATGGCCTCATAGGTGGACGACGGCATCACGGCGCACAGGTTTTGCGGCGAATTTGCGTGGCGGAGTCTCCAAATCGCCGTCAGCTCCTTGTCCGGTAGTACACGCGACTTTTCGAGATCAATGATGTCGTCCAGCCCCTTAATAGCGGGCTTCGAGTCCTTGGTGGCCCTTTGGGCTGCCTGAGCGGCGACGGAGCCTGGCGTAGATGGTGTCGGGCCATCTTTATTCGGCTGGGAGACTGGTGTATTGGGCGCTTGGGGGATTTCGACGCCTGAGTCCTCGGACGGGGATGGACTTTGCTCGTTCGTAGGTAGGGGACCACTGTTCGGCTGGGACACAGGGGTCTCAGGTGCTTGGGGGATCGGGAACTCGATAGCGTCCTTCTTGTAGGCGTCCTTGATCTTATCGGAGTAGGCTGTCTTAAGGTCTTCGATGTCTTTGAAGCCCTCGCTCTTGGCCTTGTGGTCAAGCTTGTCGCGGTATTTGTCGAGGATGGCCTGGGACGGGCGCGTCGTAGCCACGAAGCGTACGTCATGGACTTGGGCCCAGCGTCGCTGGTTGAAGAAACGTGGTGTCCGCGGCGCGTAGAGGCGGCCAAGGTTCCTCATAGCCGATATGCGTACAGAAGAAGCCATGGTTGCGGCAATTCTGGTTGTTCGAGCGGTGGTAGCGGTGTTATGTATGGGTAGTTTGGTCGAAGCTTGGCTCTTCTTTTCAATTGAAGAAGGGGCGAATTGATCGCAGCCTCTGCCATGCGTCATGGCTCGGATCCACCAATGTCTACCGGCTTACCTACCCTGAATGTTTTCCCCAAGTAAAGAAACCCTGGGGAATCCTTACTTCCATCTCGTTCGTGGAAACAAAATGAATAAATGGACTACATATTGTTTCTAATACTCTCATTTGTGCCTTTTCGTCCCTGCACGCTCCATGGTTCAGTCATATTTTTCGAATAGCTATAGCAGACCTACCAGTGCTGTCGGGTGTTATCAAAACACCACCATATGGCTGGACCCGATTGCTAATGCCCCGCCAAACTCTTTGAATGCCCCACCACAAGCTTCAAATCAAGCCTTCACCCACTTGATCTGCGAACTCCCTCTAGCAATCAACAAACGACAGACCAGGCTGTGAGGGAATCGTTGCCTAGGTTTATCTTACCGGCTTCCTGCAAAACCACATACAACAAACGAACTCTAATCCATCCCAAGGGAAAGGGCGGTCCAGCTGAGGCGTATCGCCATGGCCGATTTTCGGCAGCTCGCGCTGGAATTTGTCCTGGCCGACGATGAGGCCAAACTGACGTCCATCGCCCAGAAGTCAGCGTCAGGTACGTCTACCGTCTTGTCAATATAAAAAATCTTATTCTGACTCTTCATAGAGCTTCAAAATGGTGCCGCCAACACGAACCCTGTAGCCCGCTGGGTCGAGGCCGTACAGCCTTGGATGCCGGGGAGCAACGGCGACGAAGCCATGACTGATGGTGACGGGACGCCGGATTGGACGGGGAGAGCTAAAGGTAAGATCATCAACTACGTTTAAAAATGCGGATAAAATGGCTAATGGAAATCAGCACTGGAGTTTCTGTCCAGGACGCTCCACTACCTGGGCGACAACGTGCTCAAACCCAGCCAAGGTGAGTGAACGTCGCATGCTATTGCTCAATCCGACTATGACACTGACAAGTCTTATGACTTAAGTGAAATTGCTTGTCGGATTCTTTGGCGCCATGTTTGAAGTCGACCACAAGGCGGGAATCATGCCTTCAGCGACGGCGCTCTCGCGGATTGTATCCATGAGAGCCTTCCAGCCATCGAGCGCCGACGTTATCATTCAGAAGGTATGCGCACTGAAGGAAGACTTTTCTCGCCAGATGTCCAAGACACGACTGGCAGTATTCGAGCTACTGCGCTCTTTGATCACGACTCCGGAGATTGCTAGCGCCCTCCAGCACAGGCACGGCGCCTCGTCGGGTTTCATGGTCGACTTGATCCAGCTCTGTAGGAACGAAAGGGACCCAAGCTGCCTCATGGTCTGGTTTGATATCTTGGCCTTCTTCCTCCGCGAGTATTCGCCGTCCACAGAAGTCATCGAGCAAGTGTTTGGGGCATTCAAGGCATACTTCCCCATCTCGCTCCCTCGCACGTCTCCTAGCGGTATCACACCGGACCAACTCAAGTCGCAGCTGCGGACATGCTTCACGGCCAGCCAACAACTCTCTTCCATGACCATGCCTTTCCTTCTCGGAAAACTAGATCAGGGAGAGGGTGTCACAGTCAATGTTAAGGTTGACATCCTGAAGACTATCAAGGCTTGCTTGGAGAAGTACGACAACACGGGTCAGTCCATCACTCCGTACGTCGACCGGATATGGACCAGTCTCAAGTATGAAGTTCGCAATGGAGAGATTGAGGACACGATTTGGGCCACGCTCGAGGTTCTCAAGACGATGGCTACTAGGCTCAAGGGAGACGACCTCCGTGACTACTCGCTGACGGTGACGCGCGACTGCGTCCATGACTTCTCCAACACAATGTATATGGCGGCCGCTGGCCGGCTCATTGTTAGCGTCCTCAGTGCTACACCCGTCTCATTTGTGCTGATGGTTTCTCCTGCAATCACACACATCAAAGAGAATCTGAGGCATTCCAAGGCGCCCAGTCATAGTCAGGACTTGCTCAAGCTCTTACACGTCATACTCGAGACAAGGATACTCCTCGTCGGTAGCAATATGTCTGCGCAGGAAAGGGGCGATTTTGACGCCATCGATCCGAGCTTCAAATCTTTGTACGATGATGTGTATCGGGGTTCTGTGGCACTTGGAACCAAGATTGACGCCTCAGACGATGATTTAAAGCTGGCAACACAGGCAGTCCAGGGAGCTGGCGCTTTGGTCTGCCAAAAGCCTTCAGGGATCCCTGCCTCTCCGGGAGAACACTCCAAGGGCTGGCTTCTCCCTGGTAACAAGTGTTCCGAGATATGCGAGGTACTATTCTCCATCATCACCCAGAAGGTGACGGGAGAAAATGCCGATACCCAGTCTCAAACAACGGATGAACTGGTGAATGAGGCTACCAGGGCCTTGCAACGCTCAGTCGCTGCATACCCCTCTGGGCTCCCCCCCCTGGTCCAGAAAGGTATCGACTTGATGCACTCCAACTGGGCCAACCAGGGTGCTCAAGCGGTGCCTACTATGCAGACTCTGTGTCCCATTTTGGCCTATGTCGGCTGCTCCGAGCTCTCGGAATCGCCAGCCGATGGCTTGAACAGCTTTCTTCTCGTCACAAGCTCTCTATATAGAGAACTCGTCAGCGCCATTGACTCAAAGGCCAATGTGGAAGTCTGGTGTGCACTTGCAGCTGGACTTCAATCCGCGATTCGATGCTTCAGCGATGCTTGCAAGAGCCACAACATCACGACAGACAAGAAATCCTGGGGCGACGACTGGCTAGCGGCCATTTTGACAAAGTACCCTTCCCTGGGCGAGGCTGGATCCGGTACATCTATTCATGTACAGCAGACCTCCGAATTCGCCTCGGGGGTGTACGCAGACTTTCTACTTATCAGCCTCTTCTTCGCACGGAGCGTATACCGGAAGGCCACGAAGACAATCGAGGCGCATGCGCAGACCGGAAAGAGAGCTCTTAGTCTCAGCGACGACTTCACTGCATTCGACAGATCGGCTGAGAGTCAATACCTGCACCTCGTTAGCACGCTCGCTGGCTTTGTCTTCCACGAGATGAGTGAAGGACAACAGCTGGCAATCAACGCAGAGGCTTATCCACTACATATTTTCCGCGAAGACTTCATTTCTGTGGTTCCGGGTAGTGCTGCGAACGAGATTGATTCCTCTTGGGACTGGGTAACATCAGGGCGGCTCAATATCCTGTCGCTTGGTATTTTTGAGGCCCTCCGCCCGGCTGCTGTCTCCCGTCTGGTAAGACAATTAGCCCTATAAACCCTGATCCTCAGGCGGGTATACGATGATACTAATTAGGATATATGTTCCAGTTCGACGCCGGCGTTGCCCAAGAGTTGCTCATCAGTGGGATAACCACTCAGCACAAGTTCTCCGACCCAGCGGCAGCATCCGTGTCACGATCAATACTCACCATCCTTGCTAACAAGCACAAGATTGAGACCATTGACACGGTCATGGCTGCTGTTGACAAGGAGTGCAAGTTGATCGCCACTCAAGAGTCAGCTGGTAGCAGCGAGGTTGTAGACAAGGCTACATCCATCATGGCCATCGCAGCGGGCATGTTTCGACGCTACAGCGGAAAGCAGGCACAGGTACTCGTGCGGATGCTCCGAGAGAGCCCTACCTTGCCGACAGTTGGTCAGCACCTTTCGCGGCGAATTGAGATGGTTGTCGCTCCACAGAAGATTCTCACCAAGGAGGAATATGCCATTGTGAAGCCATTGTGGATGCAAAAGATGTACATTGAGCTGGCCAAGCCTCTGGTCTCCCTTGCTCTCGGTCGGGATCCCGCTGTGGACGACCGCATAACCAGGACCAACTGCAGCATAGCTGTCCTCTTGACAGTCAAGCACATGAACTTTTCCATCTACGAGGAAGATGCGGAGGATATCATCCGAATCGCCATCACCGTGGCACAAACTATCGGCATCGGCCCGGATGTCAGGGCGGCCCTCGATGGTCTTAGGAACATCCTCGCCGAGGCCCCCGAGAAGGGCGAACCACACATAGCCAGCATCATCACCATATGTGTCGATTCGTTTTCGCAGAAGCCTCACACGCCGCCAGACTGGCTCCCTGTCGACTACCTTGTCGCCACAAAGGGTGTTCTCGACGAGTCGCGTGCTGCGAGCGGAAAGCTTGCACTCGAAATCATGACTGCGCTACCCAAGATATTTGAGTCGAGGCACCTCTTGCCCCTCGCCGGACGTGTTGAGAGGGAGTTGACAATGGCCTGTGGAAACGGGATCCGAGATCTGAGGAAGTCGGCGAGGGCAGCAAGGCAGGCTTGGAAGGAAATGCAGTGAATGCAGCAGGAAATAAGGGATTGGATTGCAGGGCTTTAGAGGATGGAGGTAGCTTTGCTGGGTCCCTGGAATAATTAGACTTGTACAGCCGTCACATTTCAAACAGCAAAAGACATCATCAAATGAACAGCCGGGTCAGGTTGGCCGCATACACACTGCCTCTTCTACTTTTAATTCTAAGGGTTTACCGGACAACGTGTCTATAATGCATGCAGGTTTACTGGATATAAACACTAGTAGTACATGCAAACCTTCTCTTTGCTTCTGGCTGCCATTCGCTCCGCCATGGAAGGTTGAGGGGTCGTTACACCTTTCGCTTCTTGCCGCCCGCCTTCTTCTCGGCACCCGATGCATCTGCAGTCGATTGTGCGGCAAGAATAGCATCTAGGAGTTCGGGGTTGGCATCGAGCAATTCCTGGGACGCACTCTTGGAGCGCTTGGGGTCGGCCTTGCCGATTATGGGGACGGACGCGGCGAGAAACTCCTGAAAAGGGTTTGCAATGAAGCGACCCGTCTCATCAAACCACTTGGAGAATGAGCGGGAGATTTCGAAAGACTGCACAATCTCGAGCTTCTTGCTCGGGTTCTGGGTCTTGCCGATGCTGATCTTGAGGTGGTAGGTGGGCTCGTACTTCTTGGTCGAACTGGCGATGAAGATCTGCAGTGGCTGGTCAGTATAATGCCCTGGTTTGTAACAATTCTTGATTGAGTATTTGTACGTACCTGCTCGCCCGACGGCGCAACCCCTTGGTATATGGTTCCCTCTTCAATCTTGCTGGTCCAGAGCATCAGGGCGCCCTGCAACAACGTGTAGAGAGCCACGGCGATAGCTGTGTAGGTCTTGGTGTCCTCGAATCCAAGTTTATAGTCCCAGAGGAAGCATGCGGCGGCGATGATAAAGGATCCGTAGCCGATGGCGAGACGCACGTCGGTCATTGTGTGCTTCTGGGTGAAGCCCAGCGAATTCAGGTAGTTGGAGATGGCATCGTCGGACGTGTTCTTAAGATCTTGTTGATGTTAGTAGGCGATTGCAGACGACTAATTCTAGGTGCGCATAATACTCACCGGCCTGATTGTACAGTGATATCTTTTCGGAAGACATGGCTGGAGGAGATTTCAAGGCGTTGCAGTCCCACAGGAGCTGTAGTCGAGGCCACGATTGCGGAGTGTTGACTTGAGGTTGGCTATGATGATGGGTCCGGACGGGCAAAAGGTGGCCTGTATTCTTAGTACACTGAAGGTCCCCTGTGGATAGCGCTGCAGGGCGTCGGGGGTGGGGGCGGAGCCGCCTGGAGGAGGAAAGCGCGGTACAGCATGGTAAACTGGAACGGCACCGGCATAAGTAAACCTCCGTTAGCCTGTAGCTATGGTGCTCTCTCGCGCACCATCTCGAGCACCGTCAATGCTCGCTGAATCATCCAAATAACCCGACCGTTGCACGCTCCCCAACCCGGTCCAAAGACGGGATCGTATCGACAACCCCTTCGGCAATCCTTGTTAGGCTCAGGCGCAATCGCCATGGCGGACATTCCCGTGCAGACCCTCTACAGGGACCCCCAGTTGTTGTACGTTCGGAGCCCTTCGCACCCCTCCCTCATGGGACCGCTGGCACCATTGCCGTCATCACTCGCTGACAATCTCTTCCTACTAGCTACTGGATCCTGATGCCCATTTCCATTGTCATGGTCCTTACCGGTGTCCTCCGCCACTACGCCAGCGTCCTCATGGCCACGGCCCCGAAGAAACTCGACGCCAAAGCCATACGCGAGCAGCGGTCTCTTGGTCGCGGTGTCACCCTGCGCACCAACCACCACGTTCTCTCGCAGTCATCCTTCGAGTCTCGCCGCGACTACCTCGCCACCGGATACGAGGCGGGCGCTTTCCTCAAGGACCCCGAGGCCAGGGGCCAGCCGCCTGCCAATCCCATGACAGACCCCTCGGCCATGGACGGCATGATGGGCATGATGAAGAACAACATGGCCATGATTATCCCCAACACACTCATCATGAGCTGGATCAATGCCTTTTTCAGCGGATATGTTATTAGTACGTTGGTCCCAGTCCTCGCGCCCCGCGATTTCATCCTTTACTGATTAGATCTCACACAGTGAAACTGCCCTTCCCGCTCACTATCAAGTTCAAGAGCATGCTGCAAGCAGGTGTGCAGACCAAAGACATGGACCCCCGTTGGATGTCCAGCATCAGCTGGTACTTCCTCTGTATCTTCGGTCTCCAGTTTGTCTACGTCTTCCTTCTTGGTAGCGACAATGGTACGTCTTGCTTTGCTTCCACTTGGGAATGGACTACTACTGACACTTTCTTTACAGCTGCTAGCCAACTTAACCAACAAATGCAGGCGCAGCAGATGCCAAACCCCATGGCTGCTGGACCCGGGCAAGACCCGGACAAGCAGTTCAAGGCTGAAGCTGAGAACCTAGCAGTGGTAGAGCACTACTCAGTCCTGGACAGTGTTGAGGACCGTCTGCTCGAAAGCTTCAACCAGTGATTGGGTTGTTGATACGGGATTGGAGGGTGCGCGGACACAGGTCATGTAGCATTATAATCTAGTAAATCGTATAAGTGCATTGATGCATTTTCCAATGACATATCTCCCATGGTTTCCCTCCATCTCTATTGACGGGGGATGATGCCATCTATTCTGTCGCATCCCACCACAGGCATACACCTAGACCTTCGCGTGCCATGCTGCCCTTGATCCTATACGGTGTCTTGGCCGCGGCATCGTCTCCTTGTGTCGGGCCTGTTGGTGCTTGGTCATGCCACTCCTCATCAACGACCTGGAATCGAACCATTTCGTGTGTGTCGTAAAAGAGGCGTTCCTCGTCGAAATTCCAAATCCACAACTGCTCACTGTGGTTGCTGTGATTGGGACAACATGTTAGCCAGTCCTCGGTTGGTTTCCTGAGGTCGGGAAAAGTCTGCCCTACTATTCTGCACCTTGAGGGAGCTCCTCAAAGGGGACAAAGATGTCGTCGAAGAACTCTGTTCGCAGATTGATGCCGGCTGGCGTGGAACTGCGGATCCTAGCTAGCATCACCTCTCCTTTGAAAGGTCGGAAGACGACCATGCGGAACTCGACTGTGAAGTATTAGACATATGAAAACCCTGGGTCTCATGGGGAACTGTACCATTGACATTGACGAGACCAGAGCCATGGCCAATGAGGCCCTCCGATGTCCAGAGTAGGTCATATAGACAGATGCAGAGACCTATTTTCTGGACTACCTGTTGTGTCTGCGTCAGCGGCTGCTGCTATCGAAACGTGCCTTGCCCCCGGAACAGTTTCGTACCTTGTTGGCATATTTGGAATTGATGTTATCCTCGATAGCGTCTATGCTTCTCTTTGAAAAATCGGATGGCGCTACCTGCACCAGGTCCGCAATCTTGGTCTGGAAACGGCGTCAGTTTAAGTCACCGCGGGGAGATCAAGGCTTTCCTTTCTTACCAAGATGAACATTTTGTGATTGTGAGCGGTCGCGCCGGGGTCACCGCATATAAAGCAAGCCCAAAGTCATTTCACATGAAAAGTCCCAGGAGTTAGACTGAATCTTCACCACTTCCTTTTGTCGTTCATGAGATTTTCACGGAGCCCTCGTCGATGCCAACCTTGGCGGAGTCAAAATGCTATGGCGGCAGAAAACATGAGAGTGGTATATACGTTTCCCGATTTATACTAGCTCTTCTTGGAAATAGTCTCACCGCTTACTACATTAAGAGACGTCTTGATAGCAGCTCCTTCAAAGACGAGCGCAGAAGGCGATGACGGTAAGTAGATCGAAAGATGTTGATAAAAATGTAATTTCTGGGCCCGGTATGCGAGCAAATTTAATACGGAGGTATCATGTCCGAAACCTTACTGCAGGCATAGTGAATCAGAAGTGAATGATTAAAAGATGAAGATCCTAAAAATTATGTAAGCAGGCCAAACCTGTCTCCTTCGCGGAGCATCGCGAGATAATCCTTCTCAGTATCAGCTGCTACCATATGTTTACTTAGCTACGCCAGGTTCAAGCCCCTATTGATGCTACGATTTTGCTCATTTCATTACTTTTTATTTCCCTCGCCACGGCGGACCCTCCCCGTTTGATTTTGGCAGTCGCGCCCTCTGTTCGATTCCAACGGCACTCCGCATCGTGGCTACCTTCCCGTTTCTTCGTGCGAACGTCTTCCCGTCCCACCAAAGTGAACATTTCAATCCTGACCTACCGATCGATACAATGACGGCCTACGGGTACGCGCCGCCACCTCCTCCACCGTCGGTAGCAGGTGGGCAACGGCCTGCATTCCCAAGTCAGGGGCAGTCATCATACGCCTCTCAACAGGGTCGAGGTCAAGGCAATAATAGGGGCTCTGGGGGACCGAGTGGTCGTGGCCGAGGTGGCCACTTCCCCCATAGCCAAGCCCACGTTGACTATAATCATCCACCTCCGCCGACGCAGTATCCTTATTCTGGCCAGCCATACCCAGGCCAGCCCTACGGGACTGCTCAGCCACCGCCGGCCGCCGGAGGTTATGGGACGTCGCAGCCTGCCCAGTGGCATCCAGACCAAGCACACGCACCCCCTCAAGCAGCACACTCCCCAGCGCCCATTTCTTCGTCTAACTATCACCCCAACTATGCCCCCCAGCCCTATGCACCCCCCCATTATCCCCAGCAGGCGCCCTATGCTCCAGTGCCACAGCAATACGGCCAGCCGTATCAAGCCCAGCCGCCGCCGGCACATTGGAACAGCCAAGGGCAATCCTCTCCACCGACGTATGGAGGTAGCCGAGGACGAGGTGGCTACAACAGTGGGGGGTACAGGCATGATCAACCACCGCCTCCCGTGAGCGGTGCCTACCCGCCGCCCTACCCACCCGCGCAATATCAATACGCTGCCCCTCCGCCTCCCCCTCAGTCAGCGCCCTACCACGATGGCGGCAATCGCTCCGGGCGCGGGAGAGGCGGTCACCAGAGAGGCGGATCCCAGAGAGGTGGAAACTCCAGGGGGCGTGGAGGCCACAATGCTGGAGGAAGACCGCACCAGAACAAGCACAATCATCATGATGGCCGTGGTGGGGCTAAGCAGCATCACCAGAAGCAGCAGCAGCAGCAGCCCAAGCATAAGTCGGACAGCCAGAATATGGGCAAGAAGAAGAAACGCAAGACCAATACTCTTGGCCTTACGCCGGGCATGGAGTCTGAATCCGAAGACGACGAAGGGGAGGAGAAGGCACTTGAACAACTCCTGGGCCAAGAGACGTACCAGTGAGTGGCGAGCTCAACCTTGGATACTGCGATGTGTGATGTCTGACTGACCCTGATTAATAGGCTCGATGACCTTGCCAAATTCCTACTCGAAAGAAGAAAGAACTTCCCTACTAAGGCGCGCGCAGAGGCCAAGAAGGCTGTGGAGAGGGAGCGTAAAGTCGATAACGACGACTCGGCTCTCATCCGAGAGCGCGATAAGCTGAGGAAGCAGCTTGCGAAGGTGGAGTCATCTATCAAGCGCAAGAGAGAACCTGGAGACGAAGGCGACGAGATGCGAGACTTGACACTGAATGATTTCGAGAATGACGACAAGCCGGAGGTGATGTCTTCCAAGGCTACCCCCGCTGCGTCAAAGCCCCTAGCCCCTCATCCGCCAGCAGGCAAGAAGGCCAATATTAGCCAACACTGCAAGTACTTCTCAACGGGTGGCACATGTGGCAAGAAGAGCAAGTGTCGTTTTGTCCATGACCCCCAAGTGCGAGAAGCTGCGATAAAGGAGCGCGAGGTCAATCACGGCCGTCTTACCATCCAGCAGCGGTTAATTCTCAACGACAAGGAGCAGGAGGACCTTGCCGTCCTTCAGTCGATCCAGTACCTCCATGAGAAGGGTGTGGTGACCAAGCAGGAGACCACAGCAGAAGCTGGAGAGGCTGTGGGTAGCAAAGAAGGAGAATCCAAGCCCGCCTCTGTGCCAGTCGCTGTACCTGGTCCTTCTCCCAAGTCCTACCCTTCTCTTCCTCCTCATCCTCCCCTTCCGAAGACGAGTCTGTTGCCTGCTGCGCCCCCGTCGCTCCCCCAGCCACCTCACAAGAGAGAACAGGCACCACAGCCTCGTGGAGAGAACCCCCTCTCCTCTCCTCCTACCACCCGCGACAGTGTCGACGGTACCGAGTGTCAGAAAGTGCAGGAGGCTTGATATAGGGGCACAGAAGTAGCCACACAAAGACGGTCTGTCTCGATTATGTGATTGTGCGTCTTTTGCTTTCAAACACTTCCCTGTTCTCTATTTTGGGTGTGGCCGACCCGATGTTTGGTCAAATGCCCGTTGACCGTTGTTCTGTCCAAGTCGGACCTGGTTTTCTGTATTTAGCATTCATTGCCCAACTCCCCGACCTTTCTTTCTCACAGCACATACCTCAAACTTATCACTATGTCTAGATGCTACTCCTGCATTCATACCTTGGAATACTAGTACTTCCATACCCGATATACTACTTTACTCTTGTGATACACGCCTCCTCTTTGAATGCTAGACGTTTTGATGGGGAGCTTGACTGGTGTTGATGCTTTGAGAAGTCTGGATTTTGTATCATCTACTAAATTACCCAACTCTTTGGCGCATGGAAACCTGTAGCGCCGCAGTAAAAACCAGAACAGACGAGACAAGCTGACGAAAAGAAGAGGGGATAACCCCCTACACGGTAAACGACCTGGCTCCAGCGCTGTTTACATTTGAACCTATTATAACAGGGGAAAAACTGAAAAGGGAAAGTGACGCATGAAAATGCTAAGGGAATATGTGTAAAAAACGCCCACCATATGTGTGATGCAGAACAGGGGAAATGGAAACTCGCAGAGGGAGGTTATAGTAGCCACGGGTAATGGTAATGCGACACGTCTAGCGCTTCTTGGCACGAAGTGCCTCGAGGGCCTTACGCTTTCGCTCCTCCTTTGCCATCTTGAGGTTGCGTTCCAGCCGTTCCTGTTCAATATCCTCGCGGCGGGCAATCCTCTCGGCCATACTCTCCTCCCCGGTGAGCTCGTCAATGCCGGCTTCCATGTCCGAAGAGCCATCCGAGTCATATTCGTATCGAGGCCCGCCTTCGTCTTCTTCGTCATCATACTCGATGAAGTCGTCAAGTTCCTCGTCGTATTCATCATCGCGGGAGCCCCTGGGGCCGCTGGGTCGGTGGGGCTGTCGGTTAAGCAGAGCTCCTCCTCGTGGCTTGTCTTTCTGGGGCTTGTTTGCCGAAGGGCGTGGTCGAGCGGTTCCCTGGTAGCCTGTTGTAGCCATGGCCGCTCTCTTGATCTTCCTCGCAGCCTCCTGAACCTCCTTCTCAAGTGTAGCAGGAGAAGCCCTGGACGCACCCGGTTTGGAAGAGGGGTTCCCACGAGCACCCGCCTTGGCCATAGCCCCGTTCGAGGCCGTCCGCTGCTGTACCGGTCTTGAGGTTCCCTGATAGCCCGTCGATGCAACTTGCTTCTTCGCAGAGGTCCGAGGCTCTGGCTTCGTAGCCGTTCGGGGCTCAGGCTTCGCACCAGGAGATTTCTCTTTCTTGTCGACCTTCCTGTGTTGGATCTTCCCAACCTGCCCCATAGACTCCTGTGCCTTCTTGGCCCTCGCCAGCACCTCCGCAAAGGAGCCCTTCTTGGGCGGGACTTTGGGAGCAGACGCCGAACTCTCAGTCGCGGTGGCTGACGAAGGTACGGTTGGCTTGGCAGCTTTGGTAACGCCAGCTATTGGCTTTCGGGCCAAAGGAGTCGGCTTGGCAGCGGCTTCATTTGGGGGGCGCTGAGTGCCATTCGAGGGTCGTTGGAGCCCATTTGGACGGTCGACGGGTCGCGCGGATGGTCGGGGGGCCGGCTTCGACGGTGGGGGGGATTTGCGTGGAATCTTGCCTGCAGGCCTCGGGTCGTCTTCCGCCTTGCGCTTGATCGGATTCTGGCGCGATGCCTCGGAGCTATTGGCGGCTGGCTGGCCGCCGCTGATTGAGGCCAGCAGATCACCAATCTTGACGGATGATCAGCAGTGAACGCGGGAAGAAAAGTAGAGTTAATAAAACGTATAACTTACCGGCATCGCGGTGCGTTCCGAGAAATAGGGCTAAAGGAAGTTCCCGGAGTTTGTTGGAAGAGGCAGAAGTAGCGATGCTCGTAGCGGACAGCCAAATCGCTGGTAGATCACAGCTCCCGTGCCCTCTAGGAATGAGAAAACGACTGCACACGCGCTTATCTGTTGGGGGCCCACGTATGGGGATCCAGGTCCTCGCCAAGGCTCTGATGTAGCACACGCAGTGCACGTGCCGAAGTAGTGTCTAAAGAGGCCAAGGTGAGGAGAACGCGACGTCCAGGCTGACGAGAGTCCGGGCGCTATGTAGCTGGCGTAGGATTGTAACCGACTTGTTTGCATCTGTTGAACAGTTTACAGTAGAGTGCGGAGCGGGAATATGGCGATAACGGGACGCTGGCCATGGCACGTTGACACCTTTTTATATTGGGTATCATGGCCAGGCTGCGGCGGGAACTGTTGGTTGAAACAAAGAACAAAGATGAACGACGAACGCCACAGTTAGATACGGCCAAGGCTGAAGCACGTGAGGGGCAGAGCCTCATCTGGAATCAGACAGATGTGGCGGTGCAGCTCCCCCCACCACGAAAAAAAGAGAGGGAAAATAAGTGGAAATAGGTACGTACCCCTCATCCCGCCCTAAATGGATTTTAGCGCCCACAGAAAATTCAAGTGCAACTTTCCAGCGTGCGACTCACGAACTTTGATTTCTTCAACTTCAACAACCACCAGAACTCGAAGGTCTCAGTCTCCGCCCAACTTGCGGTTAAATTGATTGATTCCCGTGTTCCATACACTTACAGTAAGTACTATTCCTTGATTAACATCGTCTCCTCGTTTTCGTTTCTACTCGCTTGCTGCTGCGGCTACTGCGCGCGACACCACGCTTTTGTCTCTTTTATCCAGTGTGGCTAACCATCTTCTTTGCCTCTTCCAACAGGACAAAACCCGTCAAAATGAAGTACATCGCTGCTTACCTCCTCCTCACCCTGGGCGGCAACGAGTCGCCCTCGGCCGCTGACATCACGTCTGTCCTCGAGTCCGTCGGTATCGAGGCCGACAGCGACCGCCTCGACAAGCTCATCTCTGAGCTTAAGGGCAAGGACATCAACGAGGTAAGAACAGGAAGGATTGATTGACCCTATATACGTTTCACTTTTACTGACAATTTTTTTCAGCTCATCGCCGCTGGTTCTGAGAAGCTTGCTTCCGTTCCCTCTGGTGGCGGTGGTGCTGCCCCTGCTGGTGGTGCCGCTGCTGGCGGTGCTGCCGCCGAGGAGGCCAAGGAGGAGGCCAAGGAGGAGGACAAGGAGGAGTCCGACGACGACATGGGCTTCGGTCTCTTCGACTAAGCGCACCCCGCTTAGCTGCAACACCCTCGACTCCCTGAGGCTTCGCCATGGAATAAGGTCTACCATTTGCTGGATTATTGGGGTTTCTTCTCGAATTTAGGATTTGGGAAGCTCTCCCATTTGATAGTCGACTCATGAAATGATGACTTTACCATGTCCTCCAAAACACTTGCTCTCAAGCTACACTGCTACGTGCTGATTCCTGTGAATCTTATATCCGTGCCCATGTGTCCATGTGGATTAAACCATTGTGGCCCTCCGCAGTTCCTGTATGCATGCAAGCATGCTGCGCTGCAAGTGGGCCACATGATGCGATGTGCCAGGGCCAATGTTGAAGTTCATCCATGCACATGGCATAATCTCAAAATAGTCTACCGCCTTACCAATCGCCTTGATATTTATCCAGGGTATCTTTTGCATTCCGTTGTCTAACTAAGAGAGATAAATTACACAGCCACGGGCCTATATCTGACATGCCCCGTGACAGATGTATGCAGGGCGTTTGCCTTGCATACCGATTTCGATGCTCCCTATGCAGTCTGCTAGGGCTGTTTGTGGCGTCCAGGGCCAGCAAGCAAAGCTTGCACGTCCCTTTGCCTTGCGTTTGCGCTTCATGCTGGCATTTTACAGAGACTTCTTCTTGGACTTGGTCCGCGACGGGAGGATGTAGCTATCATGGGCTAGCTTGTAGAGGCACCATAAGTAGCAAAGACCAAAGCCGGCCACGCCAACCCCGACGTTAGCCACAACCCACAGGTCTGGTTTGTCCAAGGGTGGAGGAACAAAGGTCTCAACAACATGCCAGCCAACCATCGCGAGGTAGAAGAGGCAGTGGACGATGCCAGTCAGGACCTGGGACCATGATCCGTTCTTGGGGAAATACACACTCCAAGACGTGGGCGGGAGGCCGAGAAGGTAGGCCCAGAGGAGGGTGAGAACGGTGTAAGGGACACGAAGGTCGACACGGCGCAGGAGCGGAAACATGGTCCACGCCCCCAGAATGTTGGCAAAGCCGACCCAAACCCGAACATCCCTGTTCATTCCTTGTTTTCCAGCAAGCAATAGGGTCATGGGCATGAGGGGCAGAAGGACGCTCTTCTCATGGACCTGCCAGCTGAAAAGGAAAAAGCCCCATGCTGTCGCGGCAAACGCTAAAGGTATGATGGTCTTCTGAGGTCTGAGAAAGACAATGACGTTGGGCGGGATGATTGATAGAAGAGTGGCACCTAATGCGGCCCTTTGGAGGAGCTCCGGGGAGTAGTTGCGGAGCTTCAGGACCACGTTGAGAGCGCACCAGAAGTTGGCGACCTTGTCCTCGAACAGCCCGCGTGCAAATGGAAAGACGCGGTACACTACTTGAAGCACCACCTGAACAAGAGGGTAGTAGAATGCATCAGGGTCAAGAAAATCACCCAGCCACGGGAAGAGAGGGAGCGGGCCCTCGAGAGCTGCAATACCCCTGTAGGAGTCGTACAACGTCCCAGAAAACAAGGGCAAGACGGCGACGGCATATGTTATGAGCGTAGCGAGAGCGATTCCCAGAAATCGGGTGATGCTTATTCGAGGCCAGAGGCAGCGGCCAAGGAGGTAGGCAAAGACTGTAAAGGCGTAATACAAGGCCATTTGCTTGAACATCAGGGCACCGACAAAAAAGACAGCAGCCATCTTGTATCGTTCGGCAAGCATGCTCGACATGCTAGCGAGGACGAGTCCCAACATGACGGTGTTATACTGAAAGTGAACGTGATCGATAAGCATCGTAGCTGGCTGCATCAGGAAGGCAACGAGGGCCAAGGACGAGGTCCAAGTGTCGATGCCATTGAGACGGCTGTATCGGCGGATGCAGACAATTGCGGCGGGCATGTAGATGAGGTATTCCGACACAAAGACTGTTCCCCTCATAAAGACCTTAAGATTGGAATCTTCGCATCCGCGCGACGTGTAGAGGGCGAACCATTCGGGGTTCAAGAGAGTTCCAATCTTGCCCATGACCCAGCTATGGTAGGCCGTGAGAGGGGGGTAGTCGAGACCCCACCACTGGAGATCGTGGAAGTACCACTGGGAGACGGGGAGTTGAGTCGTGACCTCCATCCAGTGTCGCTGCGCTTCGTAATCTCCGTACATCGGGGGTCGGTTGAAGCCTAGCAAAGAGGACACGGTCATATTAGACAAAACGTTGATGGCTGAGGGACTCAATTGCATCATACCTGAGTAACCCCAGAATCCAGCGGCCCATCGAAAAAGCCCAGCTACCATTAGAATGGGAATGAGAACCTCCCATTGCGACGATGCGGTCCTCGCGGGCCACAGGAAAGCAGCGAGAGGGAACGAGGGAGCATGGACGAGGGTCTCGGAAGGGAAGCGGGCAGGCTTGTCGGGGCCGACATCTGGCGTCTTCTTGCTCTTGCGTCTGGGCTTGTGCGGCGAGGGTCTTGGAGGCGCCATGGTCACAGCACAGAGGCGGCAAAGCAGAATTGCTTCTCGCGTCTTGTCGTGGTGGACTGGGCGTTGGGAGAAGTCGGCCAGCAGATGCCACTGTGGAGGATGTCAGATGTCAATGGTGGTGTGGATACGACAGCTCGAACAAAAGCCCAAGACAACAGGGCGCCCCTGCACTGTGATTGGCACAGCTTACGTACCTGTCGATGCACCACCAAGAACATCATTAATGACGCCGTTACAGCCATCGCAACATTTCTGTGTAGCAAACCCCTCTTCTCTGTCTCTCCCACCGTGGCCATTTCGGTCCCTTTTTTTCCTCTTATTCCTTCCAAAGCTTCCTCTTGTCCCATCTCGCGTTTTACTCGGAGAGGACTATTCGCACGATTCTCCTACGGAGAAGCAGCGCCAAGATGCCGTACCCATTCGTGTTGCCAACGACGTCGTCGTTCTCCTTCTCGGCGAGCTTTGAATCTAGCTCGCACCCGTCCATCCCCCTCAACGCGAGTATGTACCGGGGAGTAGCGAAAGACACACTGCGGAAACACAAGCGCCTTGATCATTCGGCCCAGGTTGGCAACCTCACCACAGTCAGAGAAGCTCTCAACGATTTCCTGCCATACCTTGTGGCAGTCGACGCTGGCCTTCACGACTGGAGGCTACCCGGAAGTGGCGATGTGATACGCATTAACCCAAAGGAACCGGTGTCCATCAAGTGGAGGCCGACATTGTCGGGCGACGTCGTTCCTGGTCATGAGCGGTCCCGTGTGAAGGTCAACTCACTCGAACACGAACTCATCTTCATGTTTTCGGCCCTGGGTCTCACCTACGTCCAGGAAGCGAGGGCAGCACTGCAACCTCTATATTCCAGGAATAGCGAGTTTGTTGGCTCACAAGAACGCACGACGGCCATCTCGACGGCCACCAAGCTTCTCCTCCAGTCCGCGTCCATCTTCAAGTATCTCGGCAGCAGGCCTGAGCAAGGGTCAATCAAGCCCCCTTGTGCTGATGTCGCTCCGACAACGGTCCGGGCTCTGGCCTCACTGTCCCACGCCGAAGCAACACTCCTGGCTGTTCTCAAGGATGACCCTTACCCTGCCGCAGTCGCTCAGGATAGGAACAAGAATGACAAGGAGTGGATGTTTAAATCGCCTGAGATACCAAAGGTCCGCGCCCATCTGTACGCCCGCCTGTGCTTGGCTGCGTCGGAGCACGCGGCTCGGGCACTGTCTCTTGCGCAGGCGAGTGCGTCATCTGGGAACGTCAAGGTCGACAGCAGTCTCACGAGGTACATGGAAGATTTTCGACGGACTAGTCGCGCAAAGGCCTGCCGGTTCCTAGGAATTGACTCGGAGCTCGGAGGCCAGACGGCAGATGGGATAGGCTGGCTACAGGCTGGGCTGCAGGAGCTGGGCGCCGACATCAAGGACTCAAGAAAGGGCCTGGGTTTGGGGAAGCTCAAAAAAGAATTTTCCGAACTGATGGAAGACCGACGTGTGGATAAGGAGAGGGCATGGGGCGCCGATGCTGGCAAACTCGAAGAGATGCGCGTGATCGACATGCTCAGCGCAAAATGGAACAAGATCAATGATACGGTAAGGACAACGCTAGGAGACCAACCTCCTCCTCCTCCTCGTTATCTGCATGATACTCACGCAAGCCGATTATCAGATGAACACCAAGCAAATACCTTCAGTCAATTCACTTCTCGCCAAGATACCGTCGGGGCGCGAGATTCACAGCATCCCAGACTATCGACCTCCAGCTCTGGATGCCAACGCCCTCGATATGATGCGGGCCCCGCCAAATGACAAGGACGATGTCGGCCACGACTTCAGCTCCGATGATGACGGCGTCGGCTCACCACAACCTCCTGGCGTTGGGGATTTCCCGACAGGCTCGAACGACTACGGGCGCGGCTCAACATCCCAGAGCTCCCATACCTATTACTAGCCGCATGACCACCCTTGACGGATATTAACTGAGCACATTTTTGGGTGTTGGCACACAAATAGGGATGGCAGTTCTTAAATGCGTGACGTGCTATTTGGTGTGAGTCTTCCAGCCTGGTGAGATACTGCTTGCACCCTAATCATCATAGCGGCTCCTACCGACGTTGCAACATCCATCAGCCACTACTGCCCTCTGGGGCAACCTTTGGTCTGCTCCTTACACTCTCGACTTCCCCATCAATCTTTTGCAATATGCCGAGCTATAGGCTATATCCCTGTGAATGGGATAGAGCAGGAGTAAGGGTGACTCCATGAGGGAAACCGCTCGACGCATCGGTCCCAGCACCTGTGTACATGTTAATTTGGGGTCCCTGGGAGGCGCAAAGACTCAAATGTTTCCTTACTGGTCCCAATGGTGACCGCACTTGTCCGTCACGATTGCGCATGTCAGTTCGGGGCAGTCAGTCGGTGTGGGCCTTGCCGTTATGGCAGCGAGCCCCGCCGGCAGAGCTATCGGTCCTGTGGGCTGAGCCGTGGCACTGATGTGTGTCGGGCTGGACATTGCGAGGCCTGCGAGGCCTGCGAGGCCAGCCAATGTAAATCCGATGGATTGCCACATGATGTCTGTTGCTTGGATTTCGGAGGGGCACTATGATCGTGGTTACGATGGGGCCGGTTCGAATGCTAGGACTTCCAAGATGATCCAGGTTGACGGTCCATCTTCCTTTCGAGGATCAGTTATGATATATATAGCTTTTCAACACGACCATATACTCCGCGACCCCTTAGTCACGTCTATATACCAGTAGACAGGTACAGACTTCTTTTGCAACCTAGGAATGAGGGCAGAATGTCAATCTGGGGTTTCTCGCATCAGTGGCTACTGCGCTCGTCGCCCACGCAATGCTACAACGGATTCGTCAATTGTTATGTAATCGCCCAAATAGTGCCTCTGACTATCATGGTAATACAACACAGCAGTATTCAAGTTCAAGCGACGTGAATCAAGGACTTATCGAGCCACTAGGAGAGGGGACAGAAGGGGGTGGCCAACGCCTGCTCACCCCCTTTTGTTATGTGATTCTAGTCAACAATGGTCGTCAGTCATACTAGTACAGTGATGGTATTGATCGAGGACCAACTAGACGCCGGATCTTACCCAAGAAAGGCGACAGTGATAGTGATTCTCGCTCTATGTCGGTATGGCGTAAGCTCGTTACTCATGGCAGGAATATTGAATCTCAGCGTGGGCAGGGCCAAGTTTGACAGGCCTCTTCTCTTGTAAATCGTCAGTTAGTCATCCAGGTCAAAGAGCAGCTACGAGAACATTTCACAAATGATTCAAGGATCAATGGTGTGAGTTCTTGAATCAATGACCTTCCTATTATATTTCCCGGAAGCCAACCTATATATCCCGTTTTGATCATTAACAAATACAAGAGCAAATAGAACAAAGAAAAAGAGAGAACAAAAGGCTGTGGTTTGACAGAAAAAAAAGTCCCTATTATGCACTTGCGCGCGCTCTTCCATTCATGTACCAGTATATGAAGTCTATGCAATTATTCCCTCCAAACCCCATTCTAGGCAAGATTTGCCCACAGTATTACAGCTTGCTCTTAAGATCACCGCTCACGCTGCTACCACCGTCGTCGACGACGGCCACGACAACGCAAATGTCGTCAACCTTGCCACCTCGCCAGTTCTCTCGAGGGTAGTACTTCTGCACTTCCTTAGCGAAGGGGCCATCGACGCGGGTGTTCATGCTAGCACGCTTGGCCAGACCCACGAGCTGGGTAGCCAGTGCGCTCTGCAGCGTGACGGGCGGCTTGTCAGACGCTTCTTCCATCTCGGTCAACGGGCCGAGTGCCTTTGCGGGGCGGACGCCCTGGTTCTCAGTCACCTCCCAGGCACCTGAAGTAGTCATAACGTGGCTGGCAATACGCAGGATGTCTTGGTGGAAGAGGTTGTCAAGGACGCCGTCGGTGGCAAAGATGAGGACGTCACCGTGACGCACCTCGTGCTGGGAGACGTCGGCATCGCGCGGCAGATCCGACAGCTGGGCCCCGCCGTAGGCCGCCATGCGCGCCGCCACGCTGGCAGGCACGCGGCTGAGTTGGTATGGCGTATTGAAGCCGTGCGTCTGGACCTCGGAGTACCAGTGGATGGCGTTGCGCCGCAGCTGCAGGAAGCCTGAGTCGCCCAAGTTGGCCACGTCCAGCGTGCCGTCCGGGTCCGCCACCGCCAGGCATGCCGTGCTGCCACCAGCAGGGATACCACGGTCGCGGCACACGGCGTCGTAGCCCTGCTGCATGATCTGTCTCGGTGATAACCGGCGGCCAGATTCCTTGACCTTGTAGTCTCTAGCGGCATCCGCCATGTAGCTGCACAGGCCGTGGGAGAAGTCGGCCGGGTCGACGCCCGAGTCCACCCAGCCGCCCACGCCGTCAGCTAGGCCGAGTGCGATTGCGCCCGTGCCATTTACACGACTGACAAAGAAGGAGTCATGGCCTGAGTCAATGCGTGCGGATTTCTTGTACTCCGGTCGAGCGTTGGTCTGTTGGTCGTAGTGGAAGACGTGATGGAACGGATCGTAAGGGTGGTCCTTGGCGATGAAGGAGGAGGCGATATGGTAGGTGAAGTTCTTGGGCGCCGAGGACGATGTCGAGTATGCCCGTGGCGGCTGTAGTGGAAGGCCGGCTGCTGCGGGCGGCTGCCGTTGTGCTTGGCGCGAGAACATGGGAATCTGGAAACGAGCTGGAGAGAAGGAGAGGTCCTCGGTCAGCCGCCAGAACACGACCAGGAGGATAGATAGAATAGCAACTGCACACATACAGATATTCTGGACAGTCAAGCGCCGCGGCACTAGGATGCGCCCAGGATAAGAGGCGGGCATTCTCACTGACGGGATGAGGTGTTGGGTGTGGAAGGGAGGCGTCTAGCGATAGTACTGTCTCCAATCAGGCTATGTACTGCCATATACTATGATACGGCAGATAGGGTGTCCGCGATCGATGGTGTACTGGACGGCAGCAGAGAACCCCCAGGTGAATGTCAGGGCAAAAGGCGCAAGGATTCTCCGTAGTAGTAGTAGAAAGGAATGATTATTACTGCTTCATTGCCCAGCCAAAGGAATATTAAGAGGCCAAGTGATACCAACGCCGCCAAGCCATCTCAACTAGAGACAACAAAATTCTTTGTTGATCCACATTGGCCAACGACGGCTCGTCGCGGCAATCCATCCGTCAGTTTTACTAGAGTGTTGAATACGTTGTAATACGTATCTATTATTAGTGGAGAGATTGATGTCAATGGGTCCAGGGGGTAGACGAATGGTTCTTGTGGAGAGCCAAGTCCAGGCAATCCGAAGAAGGGGAAGTGAAAAGGAGCCCGTCAACCCGTATGAGCTGTTAGCCGAGGAATCGCCGGTTGCCGTTTGGTCGCCAGCACCTTCCCGAAAAATACTCGAGGCCATGACGATATGGAGTTTCGGTTCACGTGCCCTGCGTCACCTCATCGGTAAACCGTCAAGCAACAGCCGGCCAAACCCTCATCGTTTGGAGATCATCGATCACGTTGTACAACTGAATGGGAGTTACCACGGATGGTTTTCATATAGTTTTGAGCGTAGAGAATGACATTGACGATGCTACCGCTTCCCTGTAGACAGAACCCCGGCTTTCCGGTTGATTTTAGCGAGGAGGGCTCATTTGTGTAGTGCTTGGTAAATCGGGGCCGTTGATTGGCTGTGGACTACCCCCGTGCCATGGCCTTAGCCGAGGATGTGTGTGTCTCTTCCTATTGCGATTCAAAGTTCAACTTATTTCTTTTCGATCCTCCGAGGACGATTTCAACGTTTCTGTCGGCGTACAAACCACGCGCGCCCACTCCACTTGCACCTCGTTGCATCTCCTCTCGTGGACGGTTCTTCGCCTCATCCTTCTGACTCTGCCTGTCAATTCGCCCCGAAAGCGCCCGAAAGGACTTTCCCCCCTCCCGGGCCTCTCATCGACTTTCTCATCCATTTGAACGGTCCCTTCTAGCCATCGTCACGACCAACCCTTCCATCCACAACACTACCCGCCACAATGGCCGCTCTCCGCTCTTCCGCCTCTCGCGTGCTCGGCGCCTCCGCCGCAGCACGGTCATCCGTCTATCCTGCCGGCGCCGCCTTCACCCGCACCATGGCCACCGTCAGCGAACCCGAGAAGAAGGCTCCCCGGATGAAGGACTTCTCCATCTACCGCTGGAACCCCGAGAACCCCACAGAGAAGCCTCGTATGCAGACATATACCATCGACCTCAACAAGACGGGACCCATGATTCTGGACGCCATCATCCGTATCAAGAACGAGCTCGACCCTACCCTCACATTCCGCCGGAGTTGCCGCGAGGGTATTTGCGGCAGCTGTGCCATGAACATCAATGGCCAGAACACGCTTGCCTGCCTGTGTACGTATTGTCGCCTGGTGCCAACACACGTGGTGGTGCCCGCTCACGCTTGAAGTGTAACAAGCTTGCTAACTGCCACCAACAGGCCGCATCCCTACCGAGTCGAAGGACGAGGTCAAGCTTTACCCGCTGCCTCACACCTACGTGGTCAAGGACCTCGTCCCTGACCTGACGCACTTCTACAAGCAGTACAAGTCGATCAAGCCGTATCTTCAGCGCGAGACTCCTTCCCCTGACGTATGTTCTTTTGCCCCTCTCTTTCGGTGGCGATTATCCCCTCTCAAATCCAAATCAGTTACTAACAGCCAGTATAGGGCAAGGAGTACCGCCAGAGCAAGGAGGACCGCCGGAAGCTCGATGGTCTCTACGAGTGCATCCTCTGCGCCTGCTGCTCGACATCGTGTCCGTCATACTGGTGGAACTCGGAAGAGTACCTGGGACCCGCCATTCTGCTCCAGTCCTACCGCTGGCTCGCCGACTCGCGTGACGAGCGTACCGCCGAGCGCAAGACAAACCTCGAGAACTCGATGAGCTTGTACCGTTGCCACACCATTCTCAACTGCACTCGCGCCTGCCCCAAGGGCCTTAACCCTGGAAAGGCCGTGGCGGAGATCAAGAAGCAGATGGCTCTTGGCAACTAAGCCCGTGGCAACGAAAATGGTGGGGGCAAGGCGTGAGCTGTTGAACAACAACGTGGCTTAAAGGTGTATCATAGCATGGTAATATCTGGTGTTGGTTTGTTTTCTCTCTTTGTTGTTCTTTTGGAGAAGAATGAGAAACAAGAAAAAAAAGATTAAAACTACCTGACGGACATCGCATTCGACTCCCCATGTCGAATCTTAGAGGCCGTGCAAGCAAGGGAATATTGTTTTTGTGATATCGAGGTCTCACCAAAGAACCTCCTACTAGACTATACAGTTCATAACTTTTTTCTGTTTTGTACAAATCACCATCTAGACCCTGGGTTTCCCGTGAGACATAAAGTATGTTGAGTGTCGAAGTGTCAAAGTGTCAAGGTCTCCGACTGATGCGGCACTGCGACAGGATGTTCTTGGCAACTTGGCAACCGGCACTACTACGTCAGTGACATGAATGAAGTAATGACCTGCCGATCGACTCCAAGAAAATGATGGCTCCAGCATATCACTGCACATGATGGTCGATTGTGGATTATTGTCTCCGCGTAGCCAATGTCTTATTCGTCCGTTCCTTTGTGCAGCTCCAAGTTGTCTCCAACTCTTTCCACGAGTCCTTCACATTTACGTACTCCGTACCAATGGGCGAAAGGAGCACGATTAGCCGACACTACACAACCAAACAACCTACCACTACTCTTGATATACCGAGTGCCCGGCAGAAATAGCAATCTCAGCGAATGCGTCAACTTCGTCGATCATGTAGAATTCATACATTAAATACCCTAGACGGAACGATGCCAATCCCACGCCATCCTTTGTTCTTGGAGCAGTGCAGAGTTGTGCATCCGCCATGTAGATCGAGATTCCGGGTAGGAAGTTTGGGAAGACAGCTCCTAGCTTTTGGTACTATGGAGTAGAGTAATACGTCCCTACTCTGACAAAATAGAAACCCCCGCCCCAAGATTACGAGTACAGCACTTGGGGCACTTAACTTCTATATAATGCAATAGAAGCCATACCACTAAGTAATGATATATTGGATTGAATAATTCGTGGATACGATTGCAAACGTTGGTCAATGTTATATTACGAGAACGAGTGTAACTAGAGTCAGGTGCAACCTACTTCCTGTCTCTGCTCCGCACCTAATACGCCAAGATTCGGTAACCCACCTCGCTTCAAGCTGCCAGCAGTAATACTATGCCGCAGACTTTGCGAAAGGAAGCGATGGAATTTAATAGTCGAGTTAATAAGTATAGGTATTGAGCTTTGACGAAGTCTAATTATATTGAGGAAGGAAGGTGAGATTTGTAGTTCCTTCCTACCGTTAGTATGCGCTCTGTAATAATACTCCGTAGAACTCTTAGTACTGTAGAGAAACTATTTTGGCCATGATGTCATGTATGAACGTGTTGGAGCTTAATAGATGCCCGCTGGGAGTGCGATCTTCTGCCATGAATACGGAAACGGTGTTTACTCCAGTGAACTTTTTGTCTTTCTGATCTTATAAAGGAGAATAAATCTCACTACACTTGTCAACGGTATTACGGAATGTCGGAAATCTACTTGGTAGGCATACACTTGACTGGGAGTGGTGGTCAGAACCAGAGCCATAGGATTGATTAATACATGGCTGATGAAACCTACAGGCCGGAGCTGTCGCTGCTTTTACTATCGACCTACTCGTCTACCCTCTGGATACCATAAAAACGAGGTATCAGAGTCAGAGTTATGCTGCAAATTCTAGCACCAAGCCCTTTGCTCTCCGTGGGCTATACCAGGGTGTTGGGAGCGTGATACTGGCCACTCTCCCCGCAGGTAAGAGCCAGAGTGTTGGAGATATGGGGCACACTCATCATGGGCCGAATGGTTGACGACAATTTGTGTGCGTGCCCAGCCGGCCTGTTCTTCTCAACGTACGAGAATGCCACGGCGACCTTTTCCCGAACATTACCGGCACCAGAGCCGGTGGTACACTCGGCAGCGTCGGCTGTGGCGGAGATGGCCTCGTGCATGGTTATTGCGCCCGCAGAAGTCATTAAGCAGAACGCACAAATGATACGAGCCTCGGGGGGCACGGGCGGTGGCGGCGGCTCTTCGTCACTGCAGGCATTCAAGAAGTTAGGCGGGCCGGGAGCCCCGAGGAGGCTGTTTACGGGATACACGGCGCTGGTCGCGCGAAACTTGCCTTTCACAGCCCTCCAGTTCCCCATGTTCGAGTACGTCCGCGCGCAGCTGTGGGAGAGTAGGCGGCCTGGAGGTAGCCCGACGGACATTGCTTCCGCAGGACTGTTGGAGACGGGTTTCATATCTGGCGTCAGCGCAGGCAGTGCCGGTTCCCTTGCGGCTTGGATCACGACCCCTACCGACGTCGTCAAGACGCGCATGATGCTTTCGGCCGGACAAGGCAATAAAGCGACAACGAAGCAGGATGTCGGACCGAGGACCAAGAAGCCCAGACTGGGGGTTTGGGCCGTGTCAAAGCAGGTCTACAGCCAGGAGGGTATCCGGGGATTCTTCCGCGGAGCTCTGCTACGGTCTGGTTGGACGTTGGTGGGCTCCGGCCTGTATCTAGGGACGTACAATGTGGCCAAGGTATGGTTGAAGCGGAGGAAGCCTGATTTGGAGCATGCGGGTGGACTGTAGAGGCTGCTGTGAGCGCGCAGGCACGCCAGGCATGGAGAAGGTCCTCATTCGAGGGACTTGTCTCGAGGAAGGGGACTACAGGTACATGGTCGACCAAGGATGTGTTGCAACTACTACGCTCTTTACTCTTAGAATTATCACCACATTCGATTATCAGATTCGCCGGGCATAGCGGATCAGACCAATCATTTCCCTCCTCCGAGTTCCCTTAGTGACGCCCCAAACTCCCTTCCTGCATGGAACGCTACAGAGGCCGTGATACCGTAACGGGTAAAAATTAAGCATGCGGCACTCGCACGGGATGGCACAGTAATGGTTCCGGCGTCTTGCCTCTCATGTCGTGATTGCGTCGTGGTGGTCTGACATGGCTCACAATCGTTGATGAGCACGCAATCGGCCTCTTGTTGGGAGCCTTTCCAATTTTGACAAGGCGGTCTGGTTGACGATGAGTCGGTGACTGACGGGGGACACACAGAAGATATAATTGACGTTGGATAAGAAGATTCCAGTGCAGTGTTCGATTTTGAGAAAGATGGAAGTGGTGGTGATGCACTGATTGAGTGGTGATGGTGAGGTTACATTGAACGCGCAACGTCTTTATCGGTGGTGGAGCATCTATCTTTGGGGAATCTGGTGCCGATTCAGGCACAAGACGCCGCATCGCATTAGACTCCGCAACCCTGTATTACTTCACCGTCACTCTTGGTGACCAGTATGTGTCGGGTGCCTGACTCTGTCCTAGAGTCTGCGCGTTCTGTCGAGGTCAGAAGCCACCGCTAGGGTTCTATGACTCGTAGGATGGCAAGTCATTCAACAATCCTTCGGGACGCATCTGGACGACACACCGAACGACCTGGAAAGTCCTCCCTGGGCTGAACAAAAGAATTCTGCCATGGCGCAATGCGTTTGGATCGTTAGCAAGACCACCGCCACCATCATTAGGTCTTGTATCGATATGAGGTGATCGCGCAGCCCGCGTCTGTAGTGCTACCACCCCCCATTCCTGGCCGATTCGTCTGCTCCCCTTGTTACCAGTATTAAAGTCCTCGTCTCCCTCATAACCTTTGTCCTCGACTTCACTATTCTCCAAGAACGCGAGTTAAGGACGAAGTGTTCAATACCACTCTTTGCGAGGTCCTGCGAGGTCCATTGATTCGGAACAACCCAGTTAGACCCTGCACCCTACTAAGATTCGGATACACTTTTTGAACAAAGCTTGGGCTTCCAGCGACTGCCACTCCCAAAGAACCAGTTGGAGGAAAAGAGACAAAGTCGGAGGGCTATCGAGGAGAGAGCAATCACGCAATGGCTGTACAGACACAAACGATCCGACCCCCGGTCCCGGCTCAGGACAATGGCCCGCAAGGACTCGTCGGCACCACGTCACATGTAGGACAGAATCTTCTTGTCCAGTCGCCATACACGGAGCCAGATCACCTACTCGACTTGGACACGCTGGATCACGAAAATGCCTTGCTGGCTCGAGCACTGTCCCTGATGCGAGCGACGAGAGATGATTACGCCACGGCACTGTACATCGATTCGTTTAACTGGGACGAGGTTATGGGCGAGCTTGCGCATCTGGCCCGGAAGTCTAGCACCCCGTTTCGAGAGACATCGTTCTACATTGTCGCCTTCCGGTCACAGGTCAAGGCCAGCACGAATGCCGACAGTTCGCTTCTAGGCGAACTCGACAAGGCGGCACACGCCGAAGCCGTGGCGAGCGGAGGATTCCTCAAGTGAGTGGAAACACGACCCTTTTGAACCCCAAAATATTTCGGTGGTGAATAGAAGGGCTTACAGAAACCATAGGTACTGGTTTGGAGTCCTAGATACGGAATTGAGGAACTTGGCGACGTGCCTCTGGCGGTCGAGGGAGGACGCTGTTGCCGGTGGACGTGGCCCAGCACATCGCAAAGCTGCCGGATCAACGCGGGATCTCTATGCATCGTGGAAAATTGACCAACACCGTCTCACAATTCGCCAGGGCGGGCAGGAGTGGGAAATAACGCCGTGGGAAGCATGACGGTGTCCGGCTCGAAGATGTCGAGGGATGATGGCGGGGAAGGAATAGAAAAGCGCCATAGGTCAGAGGCGTCCATGTGCTTTTAGATGCATAACTCAGCAGCGAAGAAGAACCCGCACTTTATAAAGACACTGGCGTGTGAGAAAATGCATTTCCGGCAACGAGGTGTTGTGCTGGAAAGTAGTAGTAACGAGGACCGACACTACTATTTCTCGAGGTTGTTGTAGTACGCAGTATTCCCGTGGTAATAACAGCACTTGTGATACCTATAGTAATGGCGATGGCATTAAGCGGGTTCTGCCGCGGGTCACCGCCCTTGCCCTCAACGCCCACAAATCCTTGGGCAAAAAGTTCGATATTCTCACCCATTGGACGCCCGCTCGCCGCAATCATCACCTCGAACTCCCCTCCCGTTGCTGCGCCATCCCGCTTGCCGACTTCGAAGAAATCCGATCCACGAGACGTCGAACGAAACTTCTCCGCGCACAACCCGACAATATGAGCGAACCCGTCAACCAAGTGCCGCCTCAGGCGGTGCAAGTCGATGCCCTGGTGAGTTGCAAAAAGTTGCCCCACCACGGACCCCTCCCACGACGACTCCCCTCACGCGCGATGGCAAACGACCGAAAAAATCAGAGGGGACAGGGATACGGAAACCCGATGGGCGAAATGAATATAGTAATGCTGACGATGGATTTTCTGCGTGGTATAGGTGGTTATGAAGATTGCCAAGCACTGCTCGTCGGCTTTCCCCACGACCGCAACGGGCTCCCTGGTCGGCATGGACATTGAGACGATCCTCGAGGTGACCAACACCTTCCCCTTCCCGTCGACGGATGGCGGCGCGACCGACTCTCACCAGAACGATGCCTCGGCGGTGGCCGCGGCGGCTCCCCGCCAGAGGGCCAACATTGTGTACCAGAACGACATGATCCGCCACCTCAAGGAGGTCAACGTCGACGCCAACAATGTCGGCTGGTACACGAGCGCCACGATGGGCAACTTTGTCAACCTCAACTTCATCGAGAACCAGTACCACTACCAGAAGGACAACGCACAGGCCATTGCTCTCGTGTACGACGCCAGCAAGAGCTCGCAGGGCAACCTCACGCTGCGTGCATTCCGCCTGAGCGCTCCCTTTGTTGCTGCCTACAAGGAGGGCAAGTTCACGACTGAGATGTGAGTACAATGTTTGGATCATGGCTGTGGCCATGTGTCTATCTCTTTTGCTGACATCATACATCTGCGTATCATAGCCTCCAGAAGACCAAGCTTTCCTTCAAGGACATCCTTTCCGAGCTCCCCGTGAGCGTGCACAACTCGCACCTCCTGACGACGTTCCTGCACCAGCTACCCGGCCTGCCGACCGAGGACGAGATTGAGCCGCCGACGTCGCTGGCGGATATTGAGCGGGACCAGATCAAGGTGCCGCTCCACCCGTCGATTGACACCCTGGACCTCGCTATCGATCCGTTCCTCGAGAAGACGTCGGACCTCCTGTTGGACAGCATCGAGTCGCACTACACGGACCTCAACAACTTCCAGTTCTACCAGAGGCAGCTCGGCCGTGAGCAGGCCAAGATTTCCCAGTGGCAGGCCAAGCGCAAGGCCGAGAACGCACAGCGCGTGCTGGCCAAGCAGGCCCCTCTGCCCGAGGACGAGTGGCAGCGCCTGTTCAAGCTGCCCCAGGAGCCTAGCAGGCTTGAGGGCATGCTCAACGCCAAGCAAGTGGAGCAATACAGCAAGCAGATTGACGGCTTCACGGCCAACATTAGCGCCAAGATGTTTGCTGTGCGGGAGAACATGCTGCCCCAGTAGACGAGGGCTTGGTGGACGACGTCACGATGACCCCGTCTCCCTATACGCCGTACCCCAAGAGTACGCTGTAGTACCAGTGGTATTGGCGTAAGGAGGCAGGGGAAGGGTCAGGGCAGGGGAAAGCGACAAGGCGACGCGCTGGACGGTTGCATTGGAGGCGTTCCGGGCACTGTGGACTGGGAATATTATCATGTTTTATCTTTTGTTCGTCATTTACGTCTTTGAGAGGGAATGGGAAATCGTGGTAGACTGAGAGCGACTGCAACTACGAGAGACGGAGAGTCCAAAAAGATTGAGCGTGCGGAGGAAGACGCCTAGAGAGGAAGGGAAAAAGCCAAAATCCGAGATGCGCCTCTGGACATGATACAAGTAACAACGCCCCGCCTGTCCCCTGCCCAACCTGCGAAGAGAAGATGAGTGGAGATACGCGAGCTCATGGATAAAGCCCGATGCATGGCTGGATCAAGGGAAATACAAAAACATTAATGTTACAGAATAGGCGCAAAAGACAAAGCGCTGTTTTCGTCGAGCCGTTTGTTCCTACCTGGTGCCCCTCAGCTCGGAAGCCGAAAGCCCCCCCCAGTCAAGACCCGCGGAGGGATGCACGTGCGTGGGGGAGGCGAAGAGATACGCATTGATGAGATGGATGGACAAAGGCCAGCTATTACAGCTACTGTACTCCGTACTAAGCCACCACCACTACTATTAGTGTTACTGGCCTAACAAGTACGAAAGAACATCTGATTCACCCAGCGAGATTACTCCAGACGCCCAACTTGCACAGTTTGCAGAGAATCGTGCGGCGATATGTGAATGGCCCGAAGCAGTTCGGCGAATTGTGCCTTCCCAACAAGTACGAGGACTGGGAGATGCCTACCCTCCGATAAAAGCGTTTGCTCCGTGGAAGGAGTAAAAGGTACGGGGACAATAAGGAGACGAGGAAAAAAAAAATCAAAGGCCCAGCCATTGTCCAACATTGGGCTAATGGATTAAACGCCGAGCTGCGTCGCAGGCTTGCATTATTACTGCAGTATTACTCTACGGTGGGTGTACTCCGTACTTACTCCGTAGTAATACTTGTACTCGTACGAGTACAGGTACAGGAACCAGGTATCATTACCCTTGAATTCGGCGGGGTTATCTGGCGGGGACTGGGATGGCAAGGCACAGGCACATTGACAGATACAGGTAACCAGGCAACCAGGGCACAGAGAGGGAATAGGAGTATTATCAGTACCTACTTGGAGGCATCATTACCTCCCCTTGACAGGCATCATTCGTACTCGTACTCGTAGAACTTGATCGACTGGTTACTTTGACTGGTAAAAAAAAAGAAAAGAGCCCCACCACGAGGACCCTCGTTGCCTCGTAACCCCTCGTCTGTCTGGAGCGGGGCACAGACGATCAGAAATTTTGCCCCTCCTCGAGAGTCTTTTCCGTGGACACAAAGGGACCCAAGGCCTATCAAGCCAGTAAGAAGCTTACTTTGAGGCATTTGCCCACTAATTGCAACCTTTGCAGCACTTATAGCGGTCTGCTGGGCTGGGACGCAGTTGATGCTTGTACGAGTACTCTTGGACCAAGGGCCCTTATTTACAGTGTACACCACCGCCTCTTTTTTTCTGCCCGTCCCCCTCCTTCCTCTCTTCTTCTTCTTCTTCTTTCCTCATACTCTTTCCTTCCCTCCTCTTCCTCTTATCATCATCTCATCCACGCATATCCATCCATCCCCTTACCCTTTCTCCCACACATCCATTCACAATGGCTGCTCCCGCCCACAAGTTCAAGGTCGCCGACCTCTCCCTTGCTGCCTTTGGCCGCAAGGAGATTGAGATGGCCGAGAACGAGATGCCCGGTCTCATGGCCACCCGTGCCAAGTACGCCGAGGACCAGCCCCTCAAGGGTGCCCGCATTGCTGGCTGCCTGCACATGACGATCCAGACGGCCGTCCTTATCGAGACCCTCACCGCTCTCGGTGCCGAGGTCACCTGGTCCAGCTGCAACATCTTCAGCACCCAGGACCACGCCGCCGCCGCCATTGCTGCTGCCGGTGTCCCCGTCTTCGCCTGGAAGGGCGAGACTGAGGAGGAGTACAACTGGTGCCTCGAGCAGCAGCTCAGCGCCTTCAAGGACGGCCAGAAGCTCAACCTCATCCTTGACGACGGTGGTGACCTGACCTCGCTCGTCCACGACAAGTACCCCGACCAGCTCAAGGGCTGCTACGGTGTCTCGGAGGAGACCACCACTGGTGTCCACCACCTCTACCGCATGCTCAAGGACAAGAAGCTGCTTGTCCCCTCCATCAACGTCAACGACTCGGTTACCAAGTCCAAGTTCGACAACCTCTACGGCTGCCGCGAGTCCCTTATTGACGGCATCAAGCGTGCTACCGACGTCATGATTGCCGGCAAGACCGCCGTCGTCGCTGGCTTCGGTGATGTCGGCAAGGGCTGCGCCATGGCTCTCGCCGGCATGGGCGCTCGCGTCCTTGTCACCGAGATTGACCCCATCAACGCTCTCCAGGCCTCCATGGCCGGCTTCCAGGTCATCTCCATGGACAAGGCCGCCAGCCAGGGCCAGATCTTTGTCACCACCACCGGCTGCCGTGACATCCTCGTCGGCCGCCACTTCGAGGCTATGCCCAACGACGCCATTGTCTGCAACATTGGCCACTTCGACATTGAGATTGACGTTGCCTGGCTCAAGGCCAACGCCAAGGAGTGCCAGAACATCAAGCCCCAGGTCGACCGCTTCGTCATGGCCTCTGGCCGTCACATCATCCTCCTCGCTGAGGGTCGCCTGGTCAACCTTGGCTGCGCCACTGGCCACTCTTCGTTCGTCATGTCCTGCTCTTTCACCAACCAGGTCCTTGCCCAGATCATGCTCTACAAGGCCGGTGACGATGCCTGGGGCAAGAAGCACGTTGAGTTCGCCAAGGCTGGCAAGCTCGACGTCGGCGTCTACGTCCTCCCCAAGATCCTTGACGAGGAGGTCGCCCGTCTCCACCTCGCCCACGTTGGCGCTGAGCTCAGCCAGCTCACCGACGTCCAGGCCGAGTACCTTGGCCTTACTGTCGAGGGCCCCTTCAAGGCTGAGATGTATGTTCTACCCTCCCCTGTCTCCTACATCCCCCCTTAATCAAACACGTACTAACCATTCACAGCTACCGCTACTAATTTTCCAATTTGTATCATACCCATCATACCCGAGGATCCTTCAACCGGATTCCATGTGTAACGACGTTATTTAACAGGTCTTTTTTTATCTTTGCGGGTTTCTCTTGTTCTTTCAACTAGGCGATAAAAGGGGGCAAAAATTTGTGTTTTCAACAGCATACAAAACGTTTTGCATGGCGAAGGATGGGTCAAAGAGTCAAGGACAATAAGCCTGGCTCCCAAACAGAATACATTTTATGATTCAGATGGCAGATCTAGTCTTAACACTGATTTGCAATCACTCCAAGTCACACTCTTTGACGTATGCAGTGTATCGTTCTCTGTCTATTGGTATTTTCGTCTACTGTCCTTTCTCACAAGTTCTGTTGATAACAGTTCTTAAGATGGCTTCGTGCGTTATGCCTCTAATATCCGTACTAAGTAACCAGAGGAAACCAATCCACCTTTCGAGCAGTCTATTGTTGACTCAACCTATAATCGTCCGTTAGTAAATGTGACAAGTAAGTTTGCATGATTGATGAGAATTCTTGGGGAGTAGAAGACGTACAACTCCTTCTCAAGATCCCTCTGCTCGGGGACAATGCTCTTAAGCTTGGCTTCGAGGACGGCCTTACGGACGTTGCCGATGGCCCACTGCTCCATCTTGCGTTCCGTGTCGTAGGTACAGGTGCCCATGTGGGGCGCGAGGAAGACGCGGTCGCTCTCGAGCAGTCCCGGGTGGATGGTGGGTTCGTTCTCGAAGACGTCGAGCCCCGCTGAAGAGACGGTGCCGTCGGCCAGAGCATCGACGAGAGCGGCCTCGTCCATGACAGCGCCGCGTGCCGTGTTAACAATGACGATGCCACGCTTCATCTTGGCAAACTCTTTGCGGGAGATGGTGTGACGAGTGGAGGCCTGTGTGACACCCAAGATGACATCAGCGAATTATTCCAAAGAGGGAGGATAGTAATGCGAACGGGGAAGTGCAATGGGGGGTAATAGAATAGCTCACATTCAGAGGTAGGTTGAGGCTGAGGACGTCGCTCTGGGCCAGCAGCTCGTCCATGGTGACGTACTGAGCGCCTTCCTCGTGCTCCGGGCTGAGTTTGGTGCGGTTATGATAGATGATGGTCATACCGAAGGCCCTCGCCTTGGCAGCCATGTTGCGGCCAATACCACCCATGCCAAGGATACCGAGGGTCTTACCCTGGGGGTCCCTGCCGAGGGGAATGGGCGGGCCGCCCCTCCACTTGCCCTGGCGGAGCGCCGCCATCGAGGGTCCGAGGTTGCGCAGAGCCCCGAGCATGAGGAACATGGCGATGTCGGCCGTGGCATCATTGACGGCGGTAGGCGTGTTGGATACGCTGATGCGTCGCTGCGTGGCGGCCGCGACGTCAATCTGGTCGTACCCGGCGCCGTTGTGGCAAACGAAGCGGCACGAGGCGGGCAGGGCGTCCAGGATGGTGCTGTCAATGGGCGCTATGCTGTCCCAGGCTCGGTACACGGCCACGGCACCGTCAAACCTGCCGGACGCGCAGTCGGCCAGGAACGAGGCGCGGTCAAGCATAGACGTCGGCTCGATAATGTCGGCCACCTCGCCTACAGACGCCCACTCTTCGTGTGCACTGGAAGCAGGGCATGTCAGTATTCTCCCCTCTGCCGTGGGGGTGGGGAGTTGCCCGACTTCACTTACTGGTATATGGGTGCCAGCTGGATCACCTTGGGTCGACTCATGGTGCTGGCTAGACGGTAGGAGTTCCAATGTGTGAATGCGGCTCCGTGTGTGAGACGAAGTGAGCGGGTTAGTGATTGGGCCCAGGCTCGGTGTGTGAGATGCATATGTGCGTGGTTGTCACGATGCTTTGGTGAGATGTTGCCAGAGGACCCCTCATATCGGGGGGTAGGTGGGGGGCTCTCGACCGTTGTTGTATGGCTTTATACTGATAATACGTTCCTAATAAGGACCAACGTAGGGCGCCAGCGACAAAAGTGACCCATCTTTCAATGGCTGGTCAGTGATAAGCCGAAAAGCTCCATTAAATGACAATGCTTCACACATAAAGGTGCTTTAATAAGGTGGCCAAGTACGTGAATACTTTTTGTATCGACTCAATGGAATGTATGTATTACGTATTTGTTTCTTCTTTTCGGACGTCCTTGTCTTGCCGTCTGTTCCTGAACAGACGAGGCCACCGTCATGGCTCCGACATAGGACAAGCAGCCATGTCGACAATAGCCCCGAGCTCGCCCCGGGGGGTAAGCAATTCTTCAAATTTGCATCTCTGGAAAAGACCTCCAGGTTTCTATAAGTGCTATGACCGGCCACCGATTGGCGTGCAGATATGTTGCAATTTCGCCGGTTCATTGGAGCCATCTTGGGCTCCCCCGGGCAAATGGCAGTCGGGTTGTTCTTGGTACAGGCACCAAAATCAACAACGAATGTCTACTCAATATGTCAAAAGAGGTTTTTCCTTTCTCCCAGTGTAGAATCACATAAGGAGTCTCCAGGCACCGAGCAGGACAGCTGCAAAACCGGTGCAAACACCCATAAGCCACTGCAGAGTTTGGAACTTGACTTGCTCGAGCTTCTCGCGTAGAGCGGCCACCTCCTGTTCAATGCGGGTCTCTGTCTCTTTGATCTTGAGCTCCTGTCCGACAGCCTCCTCGCGAATGCGTCCCTTTTCGAGGTTGAGGTCCAGGCGAACACTGGCCTGGGTGCGGCTGATTTCATCGCGCAGACGGCTGTTGAGCTTGGCAATCTCGTTGGACAGGCGCTCGTGGGTGCTGCGCGTCGTATTGGATTCGGTGCTGTCCGCCGACAGTAGTTCGGATCGCAGCTGGGCAAAGTCGACCTTTTGAGTATATGTTGCTTTGGCGGCGTCCTCCCGAAGAACCATTGTGCGCGTCAGGTTCTGGATGCTGTTTATCGCGAATTCTTGTTAGAGATACCACTGTTGACTTGTTTGCCCGGGGCAGGGTAGTGAATATGCACCTCTCCTCAATCACGTCGTTAAGGACCTTCATCATGGCGGCTGACTGCTCCTCAGTGAAGCCCTCACCCTGCAGTCGCTGGACGAACCGCAGTGTGTCAAAGTGATGATCACGCTGCCTCACGGATGTTGTGTGGAACGTGGCCCGCGACAGAATGGGGCTCCAAGCTGCTCGCCGTCTCGCATGCGGCGATGGGTTCCAGGGTGTCGCTGAGGCTGCAGACGCCGCCGCCACTGCTATGGTCCTGGAACGCACATTGTGGTAGCTGACGTTGGCTGACGATGACGCCTTCCAGCTCAGACGGGGGAGGAGGAATTTGGGCAGTAGCTCGGCCGCCAGGACGCTCGGCGTAGCCATCATGGCTGCTGGTATCCTGTGTGGATGGTATATGCGTTTGCCGTCGAAAGCGTGCACGACGTCGAAGATCGGTTCGGTTCCCGCCGGTGGTTGTTCAGGTGTTATCGGTAAGGGCCTCCTCTTCCCGTTGAGTGATTGTGATGTTGTTGTTGTTCAGCATGGATAAAACCATAGATAGACGAGTAATGACGGGTAGTAATAGGAACTTGCGACAAGCAAGATCGACGGCTCGTGGCGGACCTTGATTTGGCGAGTTGCCAATTGGCCCGATGGTGCGGATTTATGGGCCTCGGCATTTGGCCCGGCTGGTTGGCACTGGTTGTTGCTCTCTCTTCCCCAAGCTCGGTTAAGTGCCGCTTGCCTGAACCGCGAATACCCAGGCATACAGCCAGCCAGCCCTGGCTTCCCAAGTTGGCAACTCCAATCTATATATGCAGCAGGTGCTTGTAAGCTCCTCCTTCTTTATCAATTGTATAGCTCTTTCCTCGACAATAAATGCCTGTACAGATTGCCCCGCATGGGTCGGTAACTCTTTCCCTCCATCCCAGCCAGTAATGAATCAAATCAATGACCCTTATGTTTCTGCCTTCTCCTGTTCCATCGCCGAGCCTGCAACGTGCTGCTGTCCCGGACCCATGTTTTAGCGGTAGTCCTCCAGATGGAACGAAGATTGTGTGTTTGTTGAAGCAGGTCACTGAGCTTGATCATCGGTTGGAGCAGCAAGGCGGGTGGGCTGGTACGCCAGCCGGGAGGTCGTGGAAGCGTTGCAGGAAGCCATAGTCGGGTTAATTCTATCAGCGGTGTCGCAGCCTATTGTCCCCATCTGATCAAGCCAATCAAGCCAATTATCCACGTGGTTGTATTGGCCACGATGTCCTCATTTCCTTCCCTCCGTCTCTCAATCACACACACGACCGTGACGATGTATCAGGGTGCAGTATGTGAGATCCGGGGAGACACTGTGACCACCCATGAGAGCCTCAGAAGGCAGGGTATGTCAGCATACCTCGATGTACAAAGATAAAAGGGACCTTCCAAGGACTCGTTAGGAGAGATGCCGGAAATCAATGCCACACCGAAACCACTCCTATCCTTCTACGAAGATGTGACTAGTCTCTATCGTCGTGCCCGTGGTCCCTCTTGTGCAGACCTCTTCACCTCCCTCATGACCCTCTTCCCAGACATCCCACCGCCTGACACGATGTAACGACTAAGCTTTTGGCTTGGTTCTGGTGTTCATTCCCTGGTAAAGAAGTAGAGACACAATAAGGCTCGTGTGAAACATAGAAGAGTATAAATTTCACTAATACAGAGTATTGAAATACAACTTGCATGTCGTCGCCAATGCGCGCCGCTTTGCCATGACTTATGCATGTTCACTCCTTCGTAACTGAATTGTCTTCCCAGTCCCCGTACATACATGTACAGTCCAGCTGTACGTACTCGGCCAAACCCTTATACTTTGAACCATCAACCTTCTCTGCACTTCCTCTAGCCGCGGAACTGGCTCCAGAAGCTGTCAATGCGAGCCCTCTGGCCATCAGTGAACCCGGTGTAGCAAGAGCTGTAGAGATGATGTGTTAGTACTATATTTCAAGGATAATCCGGAGAGTGGGAGTTTCTGGGGGTAACGTACTCCTGCGAGTAGTCCATGTAGTTGTGGATGGGGTCCACGCCGGGCTCGTTCGGGCACGAGTCGCGGCCCGTGGGGCAGCCAGAGGAGGCACTGTCCTGGGCAGGGGTGTCGGCAACCTCGTCGCCGGCGCCGGTGCAGCCGCCCTGGAAGGTGTGGTAGAGGCCGAGCCAGTGGCCGGTCTCGTGGACGGCGGTGTAGCCGAGGTTGAAGCCGTCGGAGGAGCCGCCGGGGACGGTGCCGGCCTGCACAGCGCAGCCGTCAAGGATGAAAGCGTCTGATCCCTGAGGAGCTGACTGAGGGAAGTAGCAGTATCCCAGGTTGCCGCCACCAAGGCTCTCAAGGAAGTAGATGTTGAGGTCCGAGTACGAGCCCTTGCGGAGGGCGGACTTCATCGCCTTCTCGTCGCTGTCGACGGCCCACCCAGAGTTGACGGTGCCATCGGTGCCCGCGAGTTTCATGGTAATGCCGTACTTGGAGTATGTTGACGACAACACGTTGAACTGCTTCTGAAAAGCATCTTGCTGTATAGAGTGTCAGTCTCAGAGGTAATTGTATGGTTAGGGAGGAAAAAGGGGTTAGGCCTACAGTAAGGAGGTTGCCCTGGCTCGCAGCCACGCTGTGTAGGTAGACGTTGACAGAAATGTCCTGCCTTGCAACCAGGCCAGCCGTGAGAGCAGCAGCCTCTTTGACGGCAAACCCGTGAGCAATCTCGCGGTGGTCGTCCGTAGGGTCGGGAGTTCCGCAGGCGAACTTGGTAGATCGGCTGTGAAGGGTGTGGGCCAAAGCCGCACCGGCAAAAAGGAGGACAGACTTGATAGACATGATGTGAAAGTAAAGACTGGGACAATGGTATCAAGAGAGTGAATCGGGAGTAGAACAAGGTTGTTGTCAGGGACTTCTTGAGAGGGATAGGAGGAGTGTGTTGGATGATATCAAAACAAAATCATGGACAACAGGGACAACCTGACGTCTTTATAGATTTCATCGCCATCTTACCCCCCTGACGATGTCACTGACCTCGTGAGGCATGCATATACACACTAGTAGTATCTTGGGTCGTAGAATTCCGTTTCCAGCAGGCAAGTGGCCTTGTGCCCATGAGAGCTTATTCGTCTTCCTGCCACCCGAGGAGCCAGGGAGATGAAAGGGAAGGCATGTGGAGGAGGGTGGGAGGGGCACGTGGAGAGTCATACAGCAGCATTTCCGCCTGCCTGGTAAGTCCGTTGCAACGGTTACCTTTAGTTCCCTTTGTCAGTCTAGTCTGATGCCCAGGACCAACTGTCACGGGCTGCTGTTAACAACTCGTGGGCCCGGCTTCCGAAACCCCGGACCGAGTGGCAATAAGGGTGGTAGCCAAGATGGAGAAGACAGAAATCCCCCTACGCCATATCCAACTTCGGGGAATCAGTCTGATGGAGCTATAGGGGACTTTCGGGCCACCTCTCTGACCGGTTGAAGGGATCCAGGGAAGGTGGGATTGTCGACCGAGTCAGAGATCACACCCAGGAACCAAGATGGGGCAGGTCGTGGAGAAGAACAATCGGGAGGAGTAGTAGTGGTTTCTATACAAGATAGCATCCGCGTACCTTCTACTGCTGATGACGTCTCCACTCAGCTGCAACGTTCGAGAGAAGGGCATCGACTTACAAGTCCAACGGAAATTCCCATGATAGGCCATCCCCACATAGAAGCCAACCGCATTGTCGGGGCGTCGTCTCAGCGTTGTGTCCTGCCTAGTGGCTCTCTAGTGTACCAAGATTCTGGTTCCAGCAAAAGACCATGACAAGTAATATTGTGCGACAAATACTCCGTTGAGACGATGAAACGTCACGCGGAAGTGCGGATGAGCATATCTGCTTTCTTCTACGCCAAAAGGAACAGGTTATCGATTCATTCCAGTACCCCAGGAAACTACGGAGATGATGCTTCTCTCCATGTTCCAACCTCCCTAAAGAATACCAGAAGAAGGAAGTAGAATGCTTTCCTCTGAAGGTTTCCCGATGCCTGCATCTTGTTCACCAAAAGAGGGTGTGTGCCGGCGATGGTCCCGTGGTCCCAAGACCAATGACCACACAGACCATCCCACCCACAACAAGACTGCGTGGCCCAGTCAACCTCTCCTGATCTCCCAGGACGTATCTTGACTTGCCGGAGCTAGTGCAGGTGGTAGGTAGCGCAGATCGCTTCGTTCAAGCCGAGTAGCATCGCGAACCGGAGCCTCGCTGACAACGATATAATTGATGTCGAGTTCCCACGCCAAAATGCCCCATATAGCCCACATCAATATCCACTCAGGTGGAAACAACTAAGGTGCCTTTCTGTCTTTGGAAGGTGTCCCAGGTCCCCGGGTTACACCCACACTTACTCGGCAGCGTGAGGAGAACAATGCCCTTTGTTCGGAATCTTGGAGGTGGGCTCGAGGTGGGAGTGGTTGCGGGCAAGGGCGGGTTCATGACGTCGCTTCTAGACAAGATGGCTAGTAGGAGGCCATGACGTCGCTCCAGTGCGTCCACAATGCCTTCACTTCCCTTTTTCCAGAGTGGAGGCCGAATTGTTCCTTCGGTGGGCACTCCCTGAGCTCAATACTACCCTGCCTGCCTGCCTTGTCTCGTGATAACGGGGGCGGTAGAGTTTGAGCCGCTTCCAAGCCACGCAGTGACATACTGAGTCACGAGGTTGACATTGCAGCGAGAAAGTGGCCGTGCCGGGCTCGGAGAGGATTGAAAGCGTGCTGCAGGCGATAGGGGTAGCGGTTCCTGGGTCATACGCTGGCCATTGCCTCGTCTAGCCTCCATATCACTGCCCAACGCCCATCGACCAGTGTCATTCTGGCAGGGAGTTGAGTCGTTAAGTCAGATGGTCCGCCTCTACATGATGAGAAACGGCGACCTCGTCTCCCTCGAAGGTACCACAAATCGGGCATGTTGCCACTGGTGCTCCTGTCCCCTCTGTCGTTGCGGCAGCTGGTGCTGGTGCTGATACTGCCGACTGCTCCGGCTCATCAGGGAAGAAGTCGGCGAGGCTCCTAGGGGGCGGCCCCTCTAAGAACTCGTCATCCTCACGCACATCGGTATAACGGTGGGTGAATCGAGGCGTGGAAGTTGTTGTCGTCCTGTAGCTCGTGTCGGCAGACGACGACGGCAATGCATTTCCTCCTGTTGCTGCCGATGCTGTCGTTGCCTCCCGTATATCCGGGGCCAGCATCCTTTGCACTCGTCCGACCTGCCCATCCCGAAGTCGTACCTTGATCCCCTGAGGGTGATTCCCCTTAGTAAGGACCTGAATCACCACTCCGGGCGTCTCACGCCCCGTCGGCTGATCTTCCTTAAGGACAACGGACACACTCGCTCCGGGGACAACTTGATGCGTATTTGGGACTCGTCCATAACCGCCACTACCTCCCCCACGACCTCCGCGGCTACCACGACCTCCGCGGCCTCCACGGCCTCCTCTGCCAAAGTTTTTTTGGCCCTGCTGCTCCTCCTGTTGCGGGGGACGGGGCTGATGATTTTGTGGGCGGTTCATGGTGATGTAAAAAGTGTTGTATGTGTAGTATATACCTTTTTCTGGACCTGTGATGGGGGCAAATGATGATTCTTGGTGATGTCTGATTGCGTTCCGGTCAACTGGTTAAGCAGAGAGATAGATGTTGACTGTCGAAGTGCGGTGGTGAGGTCCATCTCCAAAAGTGGAGTGCTTTCATGTTCCCAATTATTAACCCCACCAACCAACTCGCAAACTCGCAAACTCGCACGTCAGAGGCCTGCTTTGCATCGGTAAATGTCTATAAGTATCACTACTATACACTATTATAATCCTCGGAGGAAATATTCGTCTAAAAACGCATCGAATCATGACATATCCCAATCCAGGCCAAAAAACGCCGCCCTCTTTACTCTTTATAACACATTACCATCACACTCTCGCCTAGATTCAGCCACGGCGCGCTCTTACATGACACGACCGACCACGGCATGGCCGTCAAAACTCCCAAGGTATAAACCCCTCTGCCATCCACGAGAGGTCTGTAAAGTCCATGGCGGCCGGGTCAAAGGCGGTCGCGGCATTTGGATCCGCCAAATTCGGGCCACCCATTGATGGCACGCCGCCCATCATGACGCTACCGTCCCTCTCCAGCGCCCCGGCCGGGTTAGTGCCATTGGGCGCCGTCGTCACGGATGTAGATTGCTGGTAAACGTTTGGGTTCGATACCGGGGCCATCCTGTGGGAGCCTTGGAGCACGGTCGGCTCCCAACTTGCCTTGACACTACGCAGCATCTTAGCCGCCTTTTTGTACACTGTCCATTCGCTTTCGCCGCCACCCTGGAATGGGTAGACGTTTTGCATATCATCGAGTCGCTGGATCGTGCGGTCGAGAATCTCCAAAACGTCAGCCGTGCTGCGCGCAATCTCCTTGTCCCATGCGGGCTCGTCTGTCGTCTGCAGGAAGTAGAGCGTCACATGGCAGTGGGACAGCTGGACGTAGAAAACGAGGGTGATGGATGGGACTTCCTGCTGCGGAATAGAGAACCAGAGGTCCAGCCAACGTCTGCAGGCCTGGAGACACGAGTACATGGCATCAACACGCAGGTTCTGTGGCATCTTGGAGCTGAAGAGACCTGCAGAATGGATCACCATCTCGGTGGCGTATGAATGGGCCTGCACGGTGTCTACAATAAGCGAGTCCGTGTTAGCCATATACTCGCGTGCTATTCTTCACCTTTTCCTTTATGAACCGAGGATGGAACCCTGTGGTCGAAGAAGTAGAGGGGTACTGGTGGTACTTACAGCTGGCAGCTGCCCGGTCCGATATGCGTTCGCGGATATCCTTGAGCCGATTCAAAAGGCCCTTTCGATAGGCGAAGCTAGGTGTCTGCTCGGGGTTGGTTGCCATGTCCTCGACCAGGTGCGCATGAGCCTCGTGGGAAACGAGCTGCAGTCGTACAAGAGCTATGAGGGTCGTGTCATCCGGTGTCTCCCTCGCCGCCTCGAGTGACTCGAGACACTCTTCCATATGAGAGTTCCAACGCAACGCGTCAATTCTTCCCACAAAGGTGGCAATCCTAGACAGGTGTCAGCCTTGAAATTTCCTCTTGCTTCTCTCTTGATATGGGACAAAAACTGGCGAGCAAGGCAACTCACGTAGAAGTCAGAAACCAAAGCGAGACCAAAGCTCGCTTTTCTTCGTTGGTACGCAACTTAGCCTGGGTGGGCCGAGGACCCCAGGTCTTGAAGACTGTAGAAAAGGGCTGCTCGTCAGAGGAGGACCTCGTCAGGGCAAGCTCATATGTGATACTGAGGGCAAGCTGCAGGAACAGAACCAGGAATGGTTTCCATCCTGGGCCCGAGGCCATGGTGGCCCAGCCGAGGTATGCGAGCAGGCCGAGCAGCAATTCCATCCTGGGTTCATGTCTAACGACGACGGCCTCGGCCAGTTCCTGCCGGACCTTGAGTTTCATTTTCTCCATGCGAGGCACCGACATGCTCGTGATGCTCATGATACATAGCCACAGAAAGGGCTTCTCCTGGCGCAACGATGCCGCTGTCGTATCGGGAGGTAGGTACATGAACGGGAAATTTCTGAGCCACGTTCGAAATTTCTGCAGACAGGCCTCAGCCTCTTCGGGGCTAGGCTCGAGGTCGTCGAGTCTAGGATCGAATGGGGGGTTCCTATTTTGTATCTTCGGGGCGTCTTCGAGTCCGCATCGAGTTACCACTGGAGTAGGTGCGGGATGTGGGCTCGTGGCCGTAGCAGCCGTGGCCAACGAGTCCAGGCGGCTCGTCTGCGGTAGCTGTGTAGCCTCGTCTGACGATGGAGTAGCAGTGCTCGCGAGAGGCAACTGCTGGCCGTTGGGCCCCCGCGTCCATCGCAGTATGGAGACGAGGTCATCAAGTTTCTCCTCAAGTTGGGCTGTACGCGACGGCGTATGCTTGCGTGGCAGACGCTTACGCGTGGCGGCGATAGGCTGGCAGTCCTTTCCAAGGCGCTCGCATCGTTCGCATGACTGGCCAGCGGACCGGATAATGCATTTACACTTGGCACGAGAGCAGTTGGTGCATGATCTTCCGTATCCTGCCGGCGCGCCATCGACCGAGGAAGGGGACGAGGCGTGGCCCATCTTGGATGGTGGCGCCATCACATTAAAGTGTCGAATTCAGGCGTTGTCAATAAGAGAACCCCGTCCGGAGGGCACCCATAAGTGGAGAAGGGTTGAGTTTTGTGATGATGAAGTCCGAACCGGGCGCTGCAATGGTCGCGACGTCGTCAACGATATCACGTCGCCGCCGCCGTTGAGGCTGGTGACCGCGGGTCCCTGAAAAGAAATCCGGGGCCAGGGACGGTGGAGGTGGAGTTTCCAGAATCCCGGGGCCAGGAACAAAGATGTATGTATGCAGTACACGGGTGGGATTGAGGTTGGTTAGGATGAAAGGACGGTGAGGTGACGTGGTGGGACGAGGGATTCGGGGTTCAAGCTCGCTCTTGCCCTTTTCTTTTTTCTTCGCCTTTGTTATTTTTCCCTTCTCTTGGGGGGATTTGGGGGGACGCTCGGCGCGGCGGAATTCATAACCCCGCATTTAATCCCGAGGCACCCGCCTGCAGACTGCACTGCACCAATGCACCTAACAGTCATTACGGAGTACGGAGCACTGAGCCAAGGATCAGCCATTCGGCAGTCAGACAATAAATAATACATGCATGTGTACCTGGCATCGAGTCTCAGTCGTGAAAGTCTGGAGATATTTCGAAGATGGTAATACCAATTGTTTATAACTTTTAACAAGTTGACAATGATCCACAGCAGCCCAATTGAACGAGGCTTCATAGTGTAGGTCATGTAACCAGCAATTGAGGGCGTACGAGTACCTACTGAGTGATTGGGTGTTTACAGGGCTCCCCTCCCCTGGAGGCTGGAGCCAGGCCCCTGGACCTGCCGGGCGGCTCTCAACAATGGCCCACTGCCGTGTTTACTTGTACCTCAGTATCAACCGTCCATCGGCATCGACAACATCGCCTGAAGCTCTCGACTTTGACAACCCCGTTTTCCCTCTGCCATCGCGAGCTAAGAATGCCCTCATGGCTGCTGTCCAGCAGCGACTCCAGGCGCATGCCAGGACTCGCTCTGCCCACCTCGGCATAAATACAACCAGGCCTTTGCCGCACCATGCTGCCCCTCAACCATCACCATTATCACCAGCTCACAATGGCGGTGGCGCCTCGTCGACCGCCCCTCCCCTCTCTCTCTTCGTCAACAACCTCAAGCTCCTCGATCTCGACCTCCTCCCCGACTGGCCAGATCTCTCCATAGATACATTCGCGACAGGAACCGGCGCCAGCTCTGCCCAAGGTCAGAAGAAGAGGATACAATGTGTCGAATGGGCTCTCTTCCGGCTATTTGCCCTTTGGGATCCGGAGGAAACAGCCAGTGTAAGTACAACGGTTGCCATGACCTTTCATTGCAATCATGTTCTCTAACATTAATCTTCTGCAGAAACTCAAACCCTTCTTCCCTCCTCTCGACCAGGTCCAGTCTCTCAACCTCCGTGCCGCTCTCCTCCGTGGCCTCGAACAAGCCAAGAAGAATGGTGTCCTCGGCCGCGACACCATCCTCAGAAAGACCATGCTAGACGAGTGCAAAGGTGAGAGGCTAGAGGAGGTCCTCGCAGCCTTCTCCGCAGCCGTACTCAAGATGGTTGCCGTGGACAACATGGCCTCCAACGGACAGCATCCAGCCTTGGCTCTCACGCTCGCAGCCGAGGCCAGGGGATACAAGGATGACAAGACAGATATCGCCACCCTTATCCTTGCTCACAAAGTCTCGCTCCACAGGCTGCGCGCTAGGAAGGGAGAAGTGGCCGCCAAGTACCGCGACTTCGGCGATCTCCTGGGCATCAAGGAAAGGGGCGTCGTTCGCCGAAACGAGGAGACCCGTCAGAAGGCAAAGGATGACTCGGTAACACAAGTTTCCGACGACGCCAGGCGAGAGATGTGGCGAACAGTGCGCAATAATTGGTCCGGAAATGAACGCTGGATGGAGACGCTGCTTCAGGGTGATGCTGGCGCTTCAAAGGACGGCCTGCTCGGTATGCCCTTTGACAGGGTGTGGCGTAGAGTTGAGCACAACCGGCTGGGTGAGCTTGAGGCCAAGGGGACTGGTCTCATTGAGCAGCTTGATGGCCGAGTTAAGCTGCACCGCGACAGGCTACAAAAGTGGCAAACCTACCGCCACGACATCTTCCGCGGCCAAGCGTTGGACCCCGGGGCCTCACCTTCAAAGCCCAAGGTAGCGCCTCGAGAATCAAAGGGCATCAATCTTGGTTTTGGAGCTCACCAGGATCTCCTACCAGGCAAAGTTGTACCTGGAAAGATGAAGCTTGGGCGTCTGGGCTTCAACGCAGACTACCGCAACATGCTAGAGGATCTTGAGCAAGAGCTTGCCGAGGTTGACAACCCGCCCTCCAACCCGCTAGCCTCTCTGCCTGTCAGGCACAAGATGGGCCGTCGCTCTTCAGCTACCGAAAGAACCTCTACTGGGACGATATCGGAGCTTAGTGATATGGACGACGAGATGCGCGACATTGCACCGCCTGAACCTCCCGTTGAGACAGTCCAACCCAAAGTAGCGGAAGCGCAAACAACAAGGCGTCTTCCGGTGAGACCAAGACTACCACGGCCTGACCGGCCATCTTCTCACGAGTCCTCGAGGACGGTCTCCTTTACTTCCCGGTCGAAAGAAGCTTCTCCGCCACTAGAAGTCCAACGCGACCCGTCACCACAACCTTCCACGCCATCATCGGACAGAGGCTCCCTTGACCAATTCGAGGCCCAACCTTACTTCCCTGGCGACGATGTTCCCATATCTCCAACCAGGGCTGCGGCGGAGCAGATCCTGGAGTCGATGGAGCAGGCATCGCCCTCGCCCAGCAAGCGCACCAAGCCACGCCACACCCTCTCGCTGGCGGACCGGACACGCCTGTCAATGGGCCCACGTGCATCCCTGGACTTTTTGGAAAATGACGAGCCCGAGCCCGAGACTGCCAAGAAGGCGGCAGCGGCCAACAGCGACAGCAGTAAGGTCCTTGCAGAGGACGATGACGACGATCGCCACGACCTCGTCAGCCGCACGCGCCGCAGCATGGCAGGCTTCGAAAAGGCCAGGCAAAAGGCCCAGGTTGAGCGGCGCAGGTCACAGCGTCTGTCGAGGCTACCGCCGCGCAGGGAGGGGAGCTACTTCCCAGCCGTCGAGGAGGACGATTCCGAGAGGACGATGCTAGCAGAAGAGCTGCTCGTCGAGGAAGACATGGAGGCTGTGTTCCGGTCGAGGCCCAAGATCAAGGCCAGTCCGATGCCCAGCCCCACCAAAGAGTTGGAGTTTGACGATTACTAGTCGCTATGACAGGTTTCTGTAGTATATGTTTCACGAGTCTGTTTTCCATTGCACAAGGTGTGAATTAGTAGCCAATACCATTGTGTCTTTTCTTTTCAATCAAAGTCTCTGTCTACTACTCTATACATGCATGGTCGCTATTGTACACGGAAAAAAGCTCCCACCGCCAGTCATCGTACATATGTTTCTTGGTTGCTGGGATACACTCAACGCCCACATACACCTTACCACCCCTGCTTCTTGAGGTCGCGCACCCGCACGGTCGTGGCCTGGAAGCCCTGCTTAAAGCGCTTCCTCCATCGCTCAGACTTGAGCCTCTTGCGACGGAGACCAGGGCGCTCGTGGAAGCGCTGCCTGTGCCAGAGCGTCTTGATCTGGCCGGTGCGGACGACCCTCCTGAGGAGGTTGAACGCGTGGTCCGGGTTGTGCGCCGTGCCAGGGAGGCGCGGGTTTCCCTCGAGGAAGACTGTGCGGCCCGTGACGGGGGTGCAGCGCACGCGAGGCTGGTTCAGAGGGTCGGTCGTCTTGTTGATGGATCGCGCGTACGCAGCGGCGTGATTGTCCAGGAGTTTGGCAATGTCGACGTAGCCTGGCAAGGGGCCCGATGAAGGCGCGGCTGAGGAGGCGGCGGCATCGTAGGCGTGCTCAGGCTGCTGCTGCTTCATCTCAGCGACGCCGGCCTCGGCAGTAGCAGCAGCTGGAGGCGGAGGAGGCGGAGGAGTAGCAGCAGCCTGTTCGGCGACGGCGGGAGCAGCTGCCGGTTCCTGCTTAGGTTCCGGTCGCGGCGGGGGAGCGTTGCCTCCAATAAGCGGGTTCTTGCGAGCAACCGACCGGTTGGTATTCGACTTCTGGGCGGCCGTGGTCGTCGACAAGGTCCGAATGGCCAAAGGGGCTGCAAAGGCGGCAGGCCTAATGCTGATGGCCCGAGACAGCATCATAGTGCTGTATCTTGATGCAACGGCCCTGCGAATAAAGACGAGTCAGTACATGTGCATCTTAGCTTCAGTTGAGAACTTTGGGAAGGCCTCACATTGTAGGATGTGTTGCGACAAGCCGTCAATGGGCAATGCTGCGCTTTGAACTAAGGCAATGTTGAAGCTTGGGACATTCGAGGAGAAAACGTGATTCTCCGGATGTCGGTCACGTGTGTTGTTTGGCGCAAGGGATGGTCCCACATTTTCCCGATGTGTTAGTCGCGCTCCAACTTACGCAGCATTACTTGTACCACCAAATAATGAATCGGCCAAGTTTACCATCTTTCTTGATATCGATTTTATGAGTGCGTTATAAAACAGCGTGCGCTTTCCAACGTAAATTATGGTTGGCTACAATTTATTTGACCACTGTAAGTTCCTTAGTCTGGTCGGTACTATGATGAACGACGGCGACACGGTTTCAAGGAGAGAAGGCAGGGAGAGCTGTCATTTCGACGAATATATATTTGGTTTCATTTGAGCATTTAGCCATTGCTACTCGTGGTAGCTACCTTTCCACGCCATGTGCCCTTCGGACACAGTTGGTTTCGAAGCCTCTCCTCTGGACGTAGTTGACAGGGAGACGACTCTTGTACAATGCGATTGTATATGCGACGCTGAAATAGACCCCATCATCTGAATACCTAGCCAAGAGCTTCGTTTGATCGAATCACTTAGTCAAGTCCACATTAACCGTCTTCAACGCCTCCACCGCCCAGTCGGGGTAGTTCCTATCAGGGTACAGGTCGGCAAAGAAGGAATTGATAAAAGCAGGAAACTCGTCGTGGATGATGGACTCGCGCACCTCACGCATGAGATTGAGCTGATACCACACGTTGTGTATCGTCAGTAGGTGGGCAGCAGACGTCTCCTTGGCTGAGTTGTGGTGGACAAAGGCCCGGGTCACGCCCATACCGCCATCCTTGGCAGACCGACAGCAGGCGCACCCGCAGCCATCTTCTATAGGGCCAAAGTCGCTTGCAAACTTGGCGTTGCGTATATTTAGAACGCCGTGCCTGGTCACGGCGGCCCCGAAGCGAGCCGTCCTCGTCGGCCACACACAGTCAAACATATCGGCGCCCAAAGCGACGCTGACGACCAAGTCCTCTGGAAAACCCACGCCCATGACGTAGCGAGGCTTCAGTTCCGGCAGCATGGCCGTGCAGGTAGACACGACACGGCAGAAGTCGTCCTTTGCCTCGCCGCCACTGAGTCCGCCTATGGCGATTCCGGGTGTGTCGCGGGCTACCATCTCGCGGCAACACTCGCGACGCATGTCGAGGTCCAGTCCCCCTTGGATGATACAGAAAAGATTCTGGCGATCCGGATTGCGGTGGGATTTGATACACCGGTCCAGCCACCGTACCGACCGCTCCATCGCCAGGCGCATCCGCTCATGGTCCGGGGATGTCGTCACCAGCACATCGTCCAGCTGCATCATGATATCGCTGCCAATCGAGTTCTGCAACCCCATCGAGTGCTCTGGCGTCAAAAGCATCGGCGAACCATCATGAGGGCTCAGAAATCGCACTCCCTCTTCGGTTATAGTTGCCAGCTGAAGAAGGCTAACCATTTGGAAACTATCAATTCTCAGTTTTATTTTCGAATGTGGTCACTCCCCATGAAATCGTACTCACCCGCCGCTGTCTGTCAGAATGTTATGGTCCCATCCCTGAAGCTTATGGGCCCCCCCTATAGCGTCAAGAACGTCCTTTCCAGGCTTAAGACCAAGATGATAGGTGTTGTTAAGGCATAGCCTGCAGCTCGTCTCTGCGAGCTGCTCAGGTGTGATGCCTTTGAGAGACGCCTGGGTAGCAACAGGCATGAATAGCGGAAGCTGTACCGGCCCATGGGGCAGGGTTAAGTTGGAAGCCCGAGCACGAGTAGTCTATCGGGATGGAATCAGTACTGGACATTGTGTCATAATCATTTCCCGTTCGTCTCTAACGTACAGAGCATCGTGCGATCAACTCAAATGTGAGTGCGGGGGACTGGTAGATATTGGATGCCATCCTTTTCGCTGCTTGCATGCTTTGTCTCTGTATAACTTTATCACTCTACCATCCTTGGTCCTCCTTGGAAAGAGGTGGAGGTTAATGGACACAGATCAGGTGTATTCTATACCTCTCAGAGTCAAGTTTTGTTGGATCTGACTCTTGAGCCGTCTACGGCGTTTGGGGTTGTATAGGGTATGTTAGTTACAAAGTCGCGACATGTTCAAGGCCCGAGGCTCTCATTTTCCTCGCCAGGGGGCACCTCCCCTGCGGGTCATTTCCGGTAAAACTCACCAGGCAACGAATTTTGATCCCCGTCGCGTGGTGCCAAAACCTCCCAACTTGAACCGTCCGATCCATCCCATCGCCAACGGCAATTCCGCATTGTCGCCTCGACACAATTCGATATGGGGGCCCGCACCGTGTCGCCCGGAGGGGCTCTTCTCCGGTCGTCCCGGATGTTTGCACTTCCCAAACCGCTACGCGATCCGCCTGTAACTCCTGGAGAGAACTGGTCTCCTACGGCCACCCAGAGCTACCCCCAGCACCAGTCCATCACCTCACCCTTTGCCTCGCGCGAGAAGGGTGACTGGGGTCTCAAGCGCCCCTTGCCGCTCAAGCAAACCATGGCTACCACGACTCCTCTTGTCCGCATCAAGCAATTCGACACGGTCGAGAAGATTACCGACTACGCATCGGCCGCCGACCACTCTCTGTCCCTGGAGAAGTTTGGTGAGATGCGCATCGCCCTTAGCATACCTCAGCCCGAGGAGAGTATGTCCAGATCTAGGGATTCGGGGACCGGCCAGCTCAAGTCTGTGTTCGAGGAGGACATGGACTTTACCACTGTCGATGAGGAAAAGGCCGACGACAAGCGCTGGAAGTTCCGTGGCCCCTGGCTGGCTCGCATGTCCGAGGGAGACTTCATCAAGTTCCTCGACAAGAGCGTGCGCCCCAAGCGCGCCGAATTCAGGGAGCTTCTCCGACAGAAGCTTGCCGAGGAGCTGACGGTCAAGCAAAACACCGATGCTCGCGACGCCGGCCTCCCTACGCCTGCCAAGGTTGAGCCGCACCAGATCACGGCCGATCAGTTCACGCAGTACTTGCGGTCACTGCGCAACGACCGTGTGACGCTCTACGATATCGTCTCGAAGTTCCTCGACCTTGCTCCTCTCGGCAAGCCTATTGGCTTTGCTCAGACGGGCATTTTCTTCTACAACAATAAGAAGACGACCGAGAGCCCGTACGGCAAGTCGGGTCCGCCGCCCAGCCACCCGTCCGCCGGTATCAGCTATCTGCGAACCAATGCCGTCATGGACAACCACCCTGTGTACGGGCCTCAGGCCCACCGCTCGCCGGTGCTATCTAGGATCATCCACCCCAGGTTGGGTGCCAGCCCTGCCAAGGTCGGTCTCGGAGGTTTCGTCGCCGGTGTCCCCACCGGTGACAATGATTTCAACGTCCGCCCTATCCGTGGCCGAGGCGCGTCCCGCAAGCCCCTCAACGGCATCTCGCACCTCGACATCACCAGCTTTGGTGGTGCCAAGGCCTACGTCGAGCCCTACACGGCCACCGTCGACCCCGACGGCAAGGTCGTGGTCAAGGTGCGTGAGACGGGCGCGGAGGCCCAGGTTATTGCCAAGGAGGCTCTGGGACAGTCCAAGATCTACAACAACTCTCCCCTCAAGCGCACCATGCCCTCGCAAAAGGAGCAGGACGCCGGCGAGTCGAGGGGAGCTCAGCAGCGTCTGCAGCGCGTGACCGATGAAGTCCTGAGCGACGCCTCGGCAGCGGAGAAGGACATTGTGAGCAGCTCCAGCACGTACGGGCTGGACCCCCCCGAGAAGTCGTGATAGCCGCCTGATGGATATTTTGGAAAACGAGAAGGGCAGCTTCTCCTTTGTGTTTCTTTCGCTGCCATTATTGCCAGCGAAAATATTGTATCCTATGCACCTGTATAATAGACAATGGAAATGTACAATGCTTTGAACCTTTGAATGATGCTGTTCGCGATTGGCCAATTATTCTGCGTCAATGTACGGAGTACTCCATAGTTAGCTCTCTCGCGTTGCTTGGATGCTTCCCTCCTGTACTCCACCCGTGTCGTCAGTGAGGCCATACTATTTTCGGCTGTCTGGTATTGACTGGGGCCATTCTGAGACCCACATTGATGAGTAATATTAATACTATCAGGACCTGGAGATGGGAGCCTTCACAATCACGTGATTCAACACGTGCACTCCCACGCAGCCCTAACGTCTAATTCTTGTGTGCCAATCGAGCCCCACCAAGCAAACCACCAATTTTTGGCCGGCTCTTTGATTTTTCGAGACTCAACCAACAACGATCTTGTCCAAGTCCATCCCCGACTAACCGCCAGACAAATACCGCCAAAATGGGTCGCGTTCGTACCAAGACTGTCAAGAGGTCCGCCAAGGTCATCATTGAGCGGTACTACCCCCGTCTCACTCTCGACTTCGAGACCAACAAGCGCATCTGCGATGAGATTGCCATCATTGCCTCCAAGCGCCTCCGCAACAAGGTGAGCACAATATGCCTCTCTACCTGCAGCGGCTCTTACGGGGAATCTGGGAGAGAAGGAGATGGTTGATCTTGCATGCTAATACTCATTCTCCAGATTGCCGGCTACACCACCCACCTGATGCGCCGTATCCAGGCTGGTCCCGTCCGCGGTATCTCCTTCAAGCTCCAGGAGGAGGAGCGTGAGCGCAAGGACCAGTACGTCCCCGAGATCTCCGCTCTCGACTTCGCCCAGCTCTCCGACGAGGGCCGCCTCGACGTCGACTTCGAGACCCGCGACCTGCTCAAGCACCTCGGCGTACGTTCAAACACCCCCATCCTCTTGACCAACGAGAGAACAGGCAGATTAGCCCTGCTGCCCGAACAAGAACAGAAACTAACAAGACATCCACACTACAGTTCGACAACATCGCCATCAACCCCCAGGCCGTCACCCAGAACCAGATCCCTGAGCGTGGCCCTCGCCGCTTCAACGACCGCCGTTAAACGGCGGAAGCGGAATGATGACGAATTAAAAGAAAAAATAAAACCAAAAGCATCAGGAACCAATCACGAAAAACAGTCGGGTACCGCGATCACGAATATTTTTGGGGGTTGTCTGGCACGTTACGACCACGGGTTTCTTTTTTCTTTTTCTTCTTTACATTTTCTGAGCTACATGGCGTCCTAGGACGGTAGTGACTGCATAGATCTCAAAAGAAAGATCATTGAACCCCCACAAGGTGTCGTTGACTCTCTGGTTTCTGTCCCCTGGACGTCCAGAGATGATACTTGATCGCCAATATTCGCCCCCCTCTGCTCAAGGCTTTTATTAGCCTTGTTGCTCTGACCTCCCTCGATGTGATGGCCTTGCGGCACCTGTCCTTTTCTCTTCTACTCATCGTGGTATGATCACCCTGGTCATTTGATTGCACGAGACCTCGGGCTGAAGAGTTACTACATGTGGTTCTTATTACCCGGGACGGGTTGACGTAGAGCAGGCTGCGTGCGTGTAATGTCATGATTTGGTCGTAGTCTTGTATCGTACAAGTCTGGGATCCCCCCATCAAGTTTTCGACTTGTCGCCCGTCTTGGGCTTGTAGTTGTCTACCATTAGGTGACTGTCGTCGTCAAAGTCTCCCATGGCGGTATCCTTTGGAGGGCCAACATCTTGTTTCTCGTGCAGGGAGACCTTAACGCCTGGCCTGGAAGACTGGGTATCGCCACGTTCCAATGCCAGGGCAGCTGTGTCCTTGGCGGCCTGGCGCTGATCCCGTAGCTGCATTTCACCAAGTTTGCGGGCGGTCTGGTCAACCTCGTCACCATCGGCATTCTGGTTCTCGTTCTCGTCGAGCAGGTCGATCTCAATGTCTGGGATTCCGGCACGCTCCCAGGCGGCCGACTCGTTGAGCTGGACCTTGACGTAGAGGGCGCGGCGGGCGCAGGCCTGGGAGCACCACATCTCGAGGTCGCGACGGCGGACAATCTGCCCGGACGGCGCGAGAGCCCACTCGCCGCCAGGACCCTTTTGCCTCCTGGGACGCTTGCACAGGGTGTAACCACAGAGGTCGTTGACATTGCGCTCCTCGATGAGGTCGTCATAGTCGGAAGGTTGAAACAGGCGGACACGAGCCTTGAAGTCGGCAGCGTCCTGGGGGTGCGGGTGTGCCGGGTCTGTGGTGTGGTTGGGGTACTCGGACAGCATAATAATGTCATCAAGGATGCGCGACTCCATATCCTTGCGCTGCTGGAGGATGCGCGCGTGCTCAATAGCTACTTCCCTGGCGTCGGGTCTGCGCGGCGTTGGCGTCGTCGATGCCAGAGACTTGAGGATGCTCTTGGGTTTCGGTAGGTTCGCCATGGTGGGTGGCGGGCGGGATGTGAATCGGAAGGTGCAGTGTTAAGTTTTTCAAAGATGATCACGGGACGAAACCCTAGAAGTATGTTGGGTGGCCTGTCGATATTCGTAGTTGCGGAAGCAGAGTTGTTGTTGCTGGCAGAGATGCTGGTATTGAACTTTTTTCCCCCCGTCGTTGCCCCTCCGCCAGGTTGAGGCCAAGGTGGGATGGAGGCCACCGCCGAGGTACGTATACCCACTACGCGCTCTACAGGTACGAAGTACTACGACTACGACTAAAATACTATTACTAGTAGTAGTATTAACAATACCAAGCAAGGCTACTGCTAGTGGTATGTCGATTACTCTGTAATTTTCCTTAAAAAGGTGTTATGCAACCACTGTATAGACTTGTCTTTGATGGATGGACGTGGCCCCTTTCTGCATTGATACCTTTGTTTCGTCCATGGTACACGTTGGCAGCGTGGCCATGCCGTGCGATGCACATGACACGGGCAGCCGAGAGTCTATGTATGTTGCACATCGGCTAGCCTGGTATCCACGAGGGATTGATTCATTGTCTACGTCGGCCATGCGGGGAGACTGGCTCGGATCTTCGGGAAGGACGAGTAACGATATAGCACGAGGTCGGGTGTAAAGGAGGGTGGGCTGTGGGCGCATGTGAGAGGCAAACCAAGCTACTAGCAGCATGTAGAGTCATCACAGTGGCTGGTCTAGGATGGAGTATTGCATTGATCGGGCCAAGTGGCAAGGAGGCTGAGCAGCTGTGAGTACTAGCCAGAGCTCGAGCTCGTTGTATGAGATATGTACGTATAGAGCAGGAGGTTTCGTACACCTTGCATCGAAACATTGAGCCTGTCCCCTCCCCCCTTGGTTGCCGGCTCGTCTCTCTTCTGTTGGTCTAGACTCTAGGTATGGATTAGAGACGTTGGTGTTTCATGCCTCAGGGGCACTTTATGCCACGAGAAGTCGACTGGCGACTTAATTATGCCTCTTCGCGTCTTTATTAGAGTTCTTGGGAGTGGATGATGGCACTTTGGTGGACTCATTTGCGGCGTCGGCTGGAGGGCGGGAATGACGTCTGTGGGGGGGGTTCTAGCGATGGCGATGTTAGGGTAGTACTGTCAGACCGTTGTACTGGTGAACAAACAATACTGTACCGAACCAACCGAGGAGTGACAGTATATCAATTTCTCACCTTCCTGAATGTTAATGTACTCACTTGATGACACTTGTACTGCATTGCCAAAGGTTCGGGTTATGGCGACTATGCAAGAGAGGCTATACCTGTAGTATTCATGGTTCTATTAATACTTGGTGCCGCTGACGAAGCTCCATCCAGCGTCCATGGGCAAGTGCTGAGGGACGCTTCTGCCGTAGTAGAAAATAGTAAGGGCGTTGGACCGTACCAAAATGCCCAGTCGGTCCCAGTTTCCGAGTTCATCTACGAGTATGCACGGCCTCAGATGACACGACTGGTGCCCAATAGTGGCATTGTGCTAGAGCGGTACCCTACTAGTAGTTGTCGAGAAGTGCTAAAGATCATAAATAAACAGATAACATATATCCTCAGGTATTACATATCTACTCACTTACATGTTTACACGGCACTGCTGCTTTTACTCTCGGACCTACTACGCTCACGAGTGCACCTGCCGTTGGCCGCGATGACCTCTGCTGTCGGCGATGACATCTGCTGTTGACTATGGCTGCTACGGATGACTTATCTCTGCTTCTGCCTCTACTTCTGCTTCTGTTTCTGCTGTTTCTTCTGTTAGTAGGAACCTTATACTGATGGATACCTTGAGACTGACGATATGTTGGCGTTGGCGTCTGTGTACGTATATGTGTGTGGGGAGGAAGATAGAGAGGCTCTACGAGTGATAGTAATACAGCGAGGACGAATAAATAAGGCAGGAATACCTGTATATACCTTCCCGGCAACCTCTAGCACCTACTGGCACCTCGGCACCGGTCTGGCACTGCAAACACACCCCTGCTGACTTTACTATACCTGCTCGTAGATGGTGCTCAGTATTACATGTAAGACCTACCTACCTACTATTGTAGTGACTACGACTACAGCGGACTTTAGGGGCAGCCAGCAAAGGCTTATGGAGGGTTTAATGGCGCAGCTGCCTACGAGCAGGTGCCGGGATCCACCTTCTTCCACTGGACTTTCCCGGCCTACTGCACACTATCGGCCAACGACGTCAGCGATGGATGGATTGCCGTCCTGCCCGTATTATTACAGCGCGCCCGAGCACACAACACTTCAATAACGAGCACCAGCAGCCGCTGCCGCCGTCGATCCGCCTAACCGCCTGGTCCTCGGTCTTTTGCTCCGTCTTTCTGCCTGCAGTCTAGGGAAAAAAACAACCACCACTCCCCCTCCCCCGTCTCACACTTGCTTTTCACGCTCTACATCTGTGCAGCGAGTATCTACTGTTCTCTCAAGAAGCAACTGTTTACATAGGTCTTTTCTTGCGGGTGCTAACCCTGAGGCCGACAATCTCGACTACTTTGTACGAGCTTGGATCTAACACCTACCTCTGGGGTCCTTGCTACCCCCCCTCCCCACACCAGGGGCTTCCAGGAGCTGACACAGCATTGCCCCACACTCTCACCACCCTCTTGCTTGCGTCTTGCGTCTTGCGTCTCCATCTTGTCCTGCTACTCCTCCATCGACTGACGAGACGTTATCGCAAGTGGCCCTTGTTCTCTCTTGGACCGACAGTCCGCAACAGAAGAAGCAGCACAACACTCAAAGTGGGGAGAAGCGAAAGAGAGTGACAGGTCCCTACGAGTACACCCGGCCGATTGCACACCGACTGCAGCTCCCACCTTGTCCTGTGCGTCTGTGTGCGGCCCTTAGCATCGACACAAACACAGCCCCCCGGTCGCCCCAACCATGCCTGCCTTGTTCCGCGTCAAGGCCCTCTATGAGTACTCCTCGCCCCATGAGGATGACCTCACCTTCGGCGAGGGCCAGATCATCACTGTCACCGACGAGGACGAGGAGGATTGGTACACTGGAGAATATATCGACGACCAGGGCGCCAAGAATGAGGGCATCTTTCCCCGCAACTACGTCGACAAGATAGAACCCGTCGCCCCTCCTCGTCCTACCCGCAACCGCCCCAAGAAGGCAGAGCCTGAACAGCCTGCCGCGCCCTCCGAACCAGAGCCTACTCCTACGCCCACCGAGGAGCCTGCGCCCGAGCCGGCACCAGTACCCGAGCCCGAGCTCGAGGAGGCGGAACCCGAGGTCCAAGAGCGTGCTGCCAGCCCCCCGCCTCCTCAGCCTGCGCCTGTACCTGTGCCGGTTGCGCCCGCTGCTGAGAAGACCCCGGCACCAACTCCTGCCGCACCGGTTCCCATTGCCAGGGCCAGCGAACCCCAACAGACCAAGGCCAAGGCTTCAAGCCCCCCGGCCGTATCCGAGAAGCCGAGTGGCAATTCGTTCAAAGACCGGATTGCCGCCTTTAACAAGTCTGCTGCGCCGCCAATTGCCCCTTTTAAGCCCACTGGCCTCAACGCCGGAGGAGGCGGCGGTGGCTCCGGTTTCATCAAGAAGCCGTTTGTTGCCGCCCCGCCGAGCCGCAATGCCTACATCCCTCCCCCGCAGCAGGCCCCCGTCGCCAAGGTTTATAGGCGCGACGAAGACCCGGAGATCAAGAGCAAGGAACAGGAGGACTTGGAACAGGCTGAAAAAGCCGGTCTCGTTCCCACTGCGGAGCCCACCGAGGGCGCCGAGGATGAGGACCAGCCCAAGCCCACGACGCTAAAGGAGCGCATTGCTCTGCTTCAGAAGCAACAGAGGGAGCAGGCCATGCGTCACGCTGACCCGGCCACTAAGAAGGAGAAGCCTAAGAAGCCACCCAAGAAGCATACTGAGGCTGCGCCTGCCCCCTCAGAAGAGATCGCCGATGACCAGGAGGCCGGCACTGAAGCCCATGAGACTCCTGTCCCACCTGTTCCCATCAGACGATCTACTGAAGAATCTTTGCCGAGGACCTCGATCGACGATGGTAGCAGCGCTCCCCGTGCCCCCCTACCACCAAGGCGCAAGTCCTCCCGAGGTCAGACGCTCGAATCCGTCCACGACGGCAATGAAGCCGACATGTCGGGCGCCGGCGATACTACAGAGGGGCAGGACGATACGACGGAGCGTGATGACGACGAGGAACAGCCTGCTGCCCGTCAGGCCCCGCAGATTCCCCTCCCCATCCCCGGCCAGGCTCCTCCCCCCATTGCTGCGCGAAAGCCCACCTCTGAGGGCGAGGGGGAGCAGGCTGCCGCCGACCAGCACGGGGGCGATGACGAAGAGGAGGAAGAGGAAGAAGACGAAGACCCGGAGGCGAGGCGCAAGGAGGAGCTTCGCGCTCGCATGGCCAAGATGAGTGGTGGCATGGGCTTCCATGGCATGTTTGGCGTCCCTGTGCCCGGCGGTGCACCCCCGAAGAAGAAGACGGCGACCCCCAAGACAGAGTCAGCTCCCGTTCTGGAGGAGCCCGAGGAGCATGCCGCTCCCCGCGCCATCCCGGGCATGATGGCCCTTCCTGGAATGGGTGGTCCTAGGAAGTCTGAGGAGACCAGCAGGAAGTCTATCGACTCGACAATTTCACAGAACGAGCCCACGTCCCCCACTACGCGTGCCCCGCCACCTCCGATCCCGTCTCGCAAGGCCGGCTCAGAGGATGCCGATCAAGGCGACGACGACCTAGAAGAAGATGACGATGAGACGACGCCGGCTCTCACGCCAGCCGCCAGTGGTAAGTCCTATACCTCTTCTTGCCAGAAATGTAGTGTGAATTCTGACTTGATCTTTTCGTGCAGTGCCGGCCATCCCCCCTGTGCCGGCCCCTGCCAGCAGACCAGCCCCACCGCCTGTCCCTTCGGAGAGTAAGTTTATATACCCCCTCCGCCGATATTTCTTTACGGAGCTGTCGATTGCTGACGTTCTGCAGCGCGGCCGCCGCCGCCTCCCCCGCCAGGCAATATCCAGTCCCCGTCGGAAGGCTCTGCCTCAGACTACGACTCTACGGACAATGCCAGGGGAAGCACGGTTGACCTGAATAACTCGGAGGCTCCCCCACCTCCTCGGCTGCCTCCGATGCCGCCCATTTCTACGCAGGCTGCTGATGTCCCTGCCCGATCCCCACCCATGTCTCCCGTGGCCGCCACCGCGGGCTCTCCTCTGTCCCCAAGCAGCAAGCGTAACAGCCGACCACCGCCGCCAATCCCAGGAGGTGCCCCGGCACTTCCCCCGGTGTCGACTAGGCCCCCTCCTCCCCCACCACCTGGCGGGCTCAGCCGACGATCCACGGCTGATAGTCCAGCGGTCAACCTGCCGTCGAGACCTCACCAGGCTGGTGAGGAGAATGACAGCCAAGCAACCGAGTACGAGGGAGACTACGACACGGATATCGCCTCACACGTCCACCACAAGGATGCACTAAAATCCCATGCCCGTGAGTCTAGTCTCGACGATGCCTCGCTCCAGTCGCCGGCAGAGGCGCCCCCCTCGGCACCGCCTCCTATTCCCTCAGCGGCAGCCCCAAGGGCGATCCCTCCCCCGGTTCCCTCGCAGCCTCCGCCCGAGTCGAAGCGTCGATCAGTGGATGTCCCTCGTGCGGCCCCGCCTCCGCCACCGCCGGCTTCCAACCCGGCCTCTCCTGTACTGACCCAGGACGAGTACGACCCGTACAACTACGGAGCGCACACGCACAAGACGGCTCGGATCGACGAAGAGAGCGCACTGCCCGAGTCGCCTAGCTCGCCCCAGGAGCGCAGGGCGGTGCCCGCGGCGCCCAGCAGCCGTGGCCGGCCGTCGCTCGACATTACTGGGCGACTGAGCATGAGCAACACCCGGCGATCCGTGGATATCACACGCCCTGGGGTTGACTCGAGTTTCATCGCCGACGACATTGACCTGGGGTTGCAGAGCGGGTGGTGGAAGCAGGCCAATCAGGTGCCGCCGATACTACAGGGCAGGCGAGATGTGTACTATGAGTGCGATGAGACGACGACGACGAACCAGGGGTCCAGGACAGAGATCACCCGGGAGATCTGGGCGCTGTTCCAAGACTACTCGCAGACCATCATTACTGTGCGGTACGACCCATATGACGCGTCGGACCCAGAGCTGGAGCAGCGTCACGAGCCGCCGCCCCGAACGCTACGACAGGACCAGATGGAGGACTTTTACGAGCGCTTCGGACGGCCTATCGCGGAGGCAGCTCAGTCCAAGAAGGATACGGTTGTCGGTGATGGAACGCCGATGGGCCTGGTTTTGGAGCTGCTGCGACCTTTCAAGGACGCGCTCAAGCCGGTGGGCACAAGGGCGTTTGGTGCGCTGGTGTACTCCAACATGGGCAACGCGTCGACCCAGCAGCACGACGTGATCCGGGCGGGCGACATCATCTCGATCCGCAACGCGCGCTTCCAGGGCAAGCATGGCCCGATGCACGCCAAGTATTCGGCCGAGGTGGGCAAGCCGGACCACGTGGCCGTGGTGGCCGAGTGGGACGGGACCAAGAAGAAGGTCAGAGCATGGGAGCAGGGCCGAGAGAGCAAAAAGGTCAAGACGGAGAGCTTCAAGCTCGACGACCTGCGTAGCGGCGAGGTCAAGATCTGGCGCGTCATGCCCAGGAGCTGGGTCGGCTGGAACAGCCTGGTCTAGTGGTGCCGGGCGAGGAGCAGGGGCATCATGCCTTTGCAGCCCGAGGAAGAGGCAGAGGCGGAGTCGGAGGGATCACCATTGCCGCCGGCACCGCCATCGCCGCCGGGACGTCGGCACCCACTGCGACGGACCCGATAAAAATGTGACGGTGGTGTGTGGTGGTGGTATTGCGTAATGATTTCTGTCGTTGTGTGTGCTTTTTCCGTTTCCGTTTCCTTTTTTTTCCATAATTTCCCCCTTCCCCGTCGATTCAATCCAGTAATTAGGTTAGTTGATCGATACAAGACATAACGTACATGGTGTCTCATGCTTGGCGATATCCGAGTGCTCGTCGTTGGTGATGATGCGTACGGCTTGCGCGGACATCATGTGCCGTATCTGATGGAGCCCGGGAGGCGCAGGCTGCAGGCATAGTATACGAGCACCCCAGGTTTTGAACGCAACTTACGATTAGGAATAGTACACGGCCACCGTAGGTCTTATACACAACTTACCATTAGGTATAGTACACGAACACCGCCGGTCTTACACAAAACTTACCATTAGGTATAGTGCACGAGCACCGCAGGTTTTCAACGCAGCTTACGATTAGGAATAGTACACGAGCACCGCAGGTTTTCAACGCAACTTACGATTGGGAATAGTACACGAGCACCGCCGGTAATTAACAGAGATGAAAGGGCAGGTGGGGGCATGAGACGCTCCTGCGCTCCTGTCCGGTGTTGCATCTAGCTCCTCCCGCGCCTTGACCACATAGGAACTCCGTAAGAGGGGAATGTCGACAGGTTTGCACCGGTTGGGAGACTCGTACTACTCTCACACATGTATTATTTCCCAGACGAATAATACTAGTAGTCATTAGCCGTGCCGAATATTAGTATTCCATATCTGTATAGAGCTATATAGGTTGATCGGCTTGCTGCACTGCCGCGCGCCCTGTCCCAGGGCCTGACGCAGTATGCACGTGGACATAGTTTCATGAACTGCCCGTACGCACTGAGGACATTACGGATACACTGCACATCGTATAGAACATAGGTGTCTTCATGCAAGCAGGGCCCTTTATGCGTCTAGGTTCATACGAGTGGGATAATACCCGCATGTTTTATAGGTAAAACGGTGGGAAGGCCATCTAATATTCGACCGCGGACTATAGTAATACGACCGCAACACTTTAACGGTGGTGCCAAGTTTTAACACTCGATAATACGTACAGACAGGCAGGGGGGAACTTGGCTGCCCAAAGGGGAAGGAACCAATGGCCGCCCCCCTCGTAGCTGCCCTACCGGCTACAGCCGCACCATTGGCCCCTGCCCCAGCTGACATGCAGACGACTGAGACGGGTCCAAGACGCCAAGGCCAGGGGATCGCCGTCAACCCGTCAACCTCGCACCCAATTACCACTCCGTGGCGTATCCCACCCCATTTCCCTGCCTTGTTACGGTACTCGTAAGTCGTTCCTATTCTGCCACCATGGAGATCTACCGTGTATCCGAGAGCCCCATTCGACACGACTTTCCGGAACATGCCTGCGCTCATCTGCAAGCCTCTCCGCCGGGGCCCTAATCCTCTGCAACGTTATCAATGGAATGGCTTTCCAACTTTCCAAGCTCCAGTCAAGAAAGAACCGGCCCCGCCCTGAGGCCTATAGGTGAGTAGGATCATGTCGTGCACGAACCGCGATGACCGGGGTCTACTTCCTCCTATTCGGCGTTCCCTGGCTGGCACTTGACACTGGTGGGCTGATGGCTCGTCTGTGCCTCGCCTGTGCGTGAATACTTATATCGGGCGATGGCCTCGATGGGATACTGCCTCGTCTTGGGAGAGCAGTCGACACCCTCAGTCATTCTTTTGGCCATCGTTTTGCGAGCTTGTCGCTTGCTAGTCACTCTTTCGTTGATTTTTGCCTCGTTCACTGATCCAAGTCATTCGTTCACTCGCTGATCAACTCTACACTCTTTTTTTATTCATTCATTCAACCATTCATTATCTTTTGAAATCATGACATTCGCACACATTGTGGCCGGTGCCTTGGCCATAAGCAGTGCCGTGACTGCCAAGACCTTCCACCATTCTGCCCGCCATGCCGCCATCCACGAGAACCCGAACAATCTGGTCTCCGTTGGATCCAGGGGAATCCAAGACCCGCACGTCGTCAGGTGTGCCAAGACCATGAACGTCCTGGAGCCAGTGCGCCCGGCATCCAGCAGCAGCAGCGTTAGCAGCATCCAAGCTTCCGAATCCGACTCGGAGTCGGGCAGGAACCGCGTCGGCGTACACAACGAGCGTAGCCTACAGTGGAAGGGCGAGCACGGAACCGTGGCCAACCTCAGCGTTCACATGTCTGGGAAGAACGAGAGCCTGGTGGACCTCGAGTCGATTGACGACATGATCGAGTCCATCACATGCCCCGATCAGGGCGCTGCCTCTGGCTCCATCACCGTCAGCTTCAAGGACAAGGAGGACTTCAACACTGCCTCGGACGTCTGGGACTGGGTCAACAAGGACGATAACCGCCACTTCATCCTCATGGCCGGTAAGGGCGACTGCGGCTGGAACACGGAGCGCATCCTGTACAAGGTGAACGGCATCGAGTACGACAACAATGTTGAGAAGGCTACCCTTGATGCCACCCACATCACCTGGAAGGAGGCCATCCACTCGTTTGACCTCAAGATTGGCAAGCAGCAGCCCACCAACTCTTCCCTCGTGGCACGCAAGGATACCGAGTTCTCTATCCCGCTCGACGTCGACCTGTCGGGCCAGGCGCTGAACTTCAACATTGAGGGCATCGACTTTACGGGTGTCTGCACCAACTGCACCTCCACCGGATCCTTTGATGTCGAGGCCTCCTTCAGCATGTCCTGGTTCTCTCTCTCCGAGGCCAAGGTCTCGGTCAGCACCCCTGGCATCGACGTCGTCGCCATCACCAACCTCACCTTCAAGGGTGCCCTGTCCGAGTCGGTTCAGCAGTCCCTGCCCCTCTTCGACGCGTCTCCCGCCGGCATCGACATTCCCGGCCTCGTCACAATCGGCCCCACCGTCTCCGTCAACCTCATTGGCACCGTCGACCCCGTCACGGGCACTGTTAGTGTGGTCCTGGGCGGCACCGCCTCGATTCCCGAGTCCCACGCCACTATGGACTTTCTCGACCAGGACGGCACCGAGTCGGACGGCTGGAGTGTGGATGCCGCGGCTGTACCTCTCGAGGTAGAGGCCGAGGTCCAGGCCTCTGCTTCCGTCTCCCTCACCCCAGCTCTGGGGCTGGAAGCTAGCATACTTGGTATGTCCCCTTAACCACGCCACTTTCACTACCAATTGTTCCTCGACACGTTTGACTAACTATTACATCTTGATAGAGTACGGATTCCTGGGTGAGATCTCCTTTAACGTCCCCAAGATCAAGGCCAACCTCGCAATTCTTGCTTGTAAGTTCAATGCCAACTCCGCCTGACCACATGGGTACAATCACTGACAGGTGTGGGGCACAGCCAACACATGCAACGCCTGCAACAACCAGTACAACAATGCCATTGATGGCAGCGTTGTAGTGTCTACCGACATCGCTCTCGACATCAAGAAGAAGAGCGGCGACAGCTTCGACACACTTTGGTCCCTCAGCCTCTTTGTAAGTCTCGGCGTCAATCACTAGACTATTGTATTCCACAATAGACCACACCGAAACAAGTGTAGAGCTAACCCTTTTCAGGACTACACTTGGCCCAGCCTTGTTGACTTCTGTGAGCCCATCGGAATCCAGTCTGGCTGCGGGGTGGACACTCCCACTCCTACCCCTACCCCTGGAAGCCCGATCTGGCCCGGTAACGGCACCTATGTTGCTCGTCGGTTCTAGGCGAGGTGGCAGCTTCAGGTTCTAGTCAACTATCGTGATACTTTTGGTGTAGCGTATCTCTCATGTTTGTATATATATTTGTTCCTGTCTGTAATATGTCGGTACATAATAACGTCGCCACTTATATATACTTGGCTGTCCATATTACTACTAGTATCACCCATGGTTCTCGTCCTAGTCCACCGTGTCAAATGTCCAGAAATCGAAATTGGAGGCATATATCCAAGAGTTGCCTCAATGTCCGGCCCACACAATATGAAGTGCACACACACATTTACACACAGCTAACAGCTCTCGAGGGGAGGCAAGCCCTCCCAGTTGACGACACGGTCGCGATACGTCTTGCATACAAACTGCAAGAACATGTCGACATCGTCAGCATTGGAGGCGACGCCAAAAGAGACACGCAGGGCGCCAACAAAGGGGATGCCGAGAAGCTTCATGATCTTGTCGAAAGAGAGGCCTCTTGTCTTTGCTACTCGCATGATGGCATCCCTCTTGATACCAAGAGCTGTCTCGCCGGCCCCTGGATTGCAGAAGCAGCCGGTTCTGATGGAGATGTTGAAGTCTGCCGACTCGGGTCCAACGATGCGTTGGTCAATGACGCGGCCGGACGCATCAATGAGGTTGAAGGCGACGGTACCGCCACGGTCGACCGTGTCTGTGGGGCCGTAGATGATGGCCATGGGGGACCCGTCGGAGTGGGTAAGAGCCGAGAGGCGGTCGAGGAAGTATCCTGTAAGGCATCGGACGCGGGTGGCAACGAGTTCCAGGCCGACACCCTCGAGAAGCCAGTCGATTCCGTAGTGGACGTCTGCCACGGACAGGAAGTTTGGGGTGCCGTCCTCGAAGGCGGCCTCGTCCGTGGCAAACTCCTCCCACTGGACGCCAACAGTGGCTGCTCGGACGGTGCCACCGGAGAACCAGGGACGGGTCAGACGCGGGACGAGCGAGTCGCGCCGGGCAACGAGGCAGCCGATGCCCGTGGGGAATCCAAACAGCTTGTACCAGCTGACAATGACATAGTTGGGCTTGACGGACGAGAGGTCGAGGCGAGCCGTGGTGACGTAGGCTGCTGCGTCAAGAAGCACGTCGTATCCCTTGTCTTGGGCCATCTTGACCCATGAAAGGGGGTGACGGACGCCACTAAAGTTGCTCTGGGCAGGGTAGGCAAAGAGGTTGGCGGAGCGGTTACCTCTGGTCCAGCAGGAGATTCCGGACCTCCTCCTCGCGGAGCCAAGGGCGGAGGCCACGGCGTCAGTGTCGGTGCGCAGATCTCCGGGGTTGGCGGGGACGTAGACGGTCTTGGCATGGTTTCGACGGGCGAAGCAGCGGAGGCCGTTGATGGAGTTGTGGTTGTCGGCCGTGAGGACGAGGCGCGATCCACGGGAGAAGGGATAGGCCTCGCCTACGAGCTGGGCAGCGCCGGTGGCGTTGGCCGTGAAGATGACGGCGTACTCGGCCGGGTCGGCGTTGAAGAGGTCAAGGACGCGGGCACGGGCGCGGGCAATGGAGTCATTGGACACGGCGCTCGACGGGCTGGCCGAGTGGGGGTTTCCAGCTATGAGGGTGTCGAGGCGGGAAGCATGCGCCTGAACCTGGGACCGTGCGGCAAGGCCCGAGCCGGCATAGTCAAGATAGACATGGCGCTGGCGGTCGAGGTAGGAGTACTCAGACTCGCGGATGGTGTCGAGGGCCGCGGTAGCCTGGTACTCAGGGTACGAGGAGGTGATGGAGGCCATGACGGACGGAGGGGAGACTAACAGAACTTCTGATAACAACAAGACTGGCTGACTGACAAGGCTAATACTCGATAAGTATAGGCAAAGATGGCAAAGATGGCAAAGGGAACCAAACAGATGCTCGAGATATGGCGTCTTTTCGGTCGGGCCATTCATCATTCATTCATACATTCTCCCTCTCGTCTATTATAGTAAATCTAATCACCAGACATCTCTCTCGTCTTACTCCCTTTATACTGGCCGCATTGGTCCTGGTCTTGGAACAGCAAATGGCCCTCGGGTCCGAGGAGGGCGTTGGAGTCTCGGCCTGGGAGAGTGAGAAAGTGCGAGCATGTGGTCGGTCCAAGGCATGCATGGATGGGTGGTTGAATAGACGGCCAATGGGATAACACGGTGGACGGACCCACACGACCTGATCGACACGAGCCCTGATGCGGCCGTGAATAGGACGGACGGGATGAATACGTTGGTGGCATATTGTCATCAAATGTCTTGGATTGTGATGGCCTGGTCAGTGCGCGGGACCGCCACAATCACTGCGCCCTTGTCATTGTCCCCCCCCCCCCC
>FYEU01000307.1:102091-315000 GCA_900188575.1 Geosmithia putterillii
CCCATCCCATCTCATCACCCCCCGGCGTGTATGTGTGTGTGTGTGTGTGTGTGTGGGCTGGGCTGGGCTGGGCCGGGCACACGCCAGGTCAAGACGTGCATTCAATAATACTTTTAGCATTGTGAGCCCTTTTAGGCGGGATAGGCTTGCATTTCTTGTTTACTAGTAGCCCCACCAAGATGGTCCATCTCGGGGACCTGTCAACCTGAGATGCAGCGCGCATCATGCACCTGTCTCATTCAGTTGGTTACTTGGCGCTATCAACCTGCCCGTCCCGTCATTCATCACCCGCCTGCGTCCTGCCCCATAACTTTATGGCCCGCGCAGACTTGTTCGACATGAACCGTCCATATCGGGAGGCCAGAAGAGGGGCATTGGGGCACCAGACTCGTCTGGGCATCGACAGCAAGACGGTCCCTGTCACATTAGGGAGTGAAGTTGGTGAGACAATAGGTCACGATGGTCGTGAATGATATACGGAATACTCATCTTTGTGTGTGCGTGTGTGTGTGTGTGTTCGCACATGTACTCCATAGTGATAATAGACGCCCCCGGGCGTGGTCCGACAGGCCAATTGGGTGACGAGGCCTGCGACTCGGCTCCCATCATAATCATGGCCACCGGTTCGTGTACGGCCATGACTCGTATTGCGCTTCTGTTGCCTGCGGACGGATGCATTGTGCGAGGCGCTCCAAATAGAGCAGTGGAAGGAGGTGGGCGGGGAAAGGTGCGAGGGTGGCATGAAGCACGAAGCAGGCACAGCTGACAATGGGCGCCGCGCGCATCAATGCCGTCGACCTCGGTCCCTCGCAGGCCTGGCCTTGAATTGCCCTCTCCCCTCCTCCCTCTCCTCGGGATGGCCCTCGGGATGGTCGGCCAGGAACAGGCTATTGTGACGAGAGATTACTCCGTACTGGGCATGGTGCGCGCGATGCCCGTCTCACTCACACACTGGCACCAAACCTGCCTTACTCTCTCTGCCCTTCCCTGCCCTGCCTCTGGTGGCCCTCGTAGAGGAGGGATGACCTTGCTGCGCTCGCGAGGTTCCGCGACTCTGCATGTTACATTTCTCTCAAGCCTTGTTGCCTCTGGCGGCCATTCCGCGCGCATCGTCTCCACGTTACGCTCGCGACGTGCCGCTGTGCCTCTTCTGCAGGTACCTCTGCTGCAGGCCATACCCTCTCAGCCTTGATTGTGGCTTGCATCTACCGGGGGCTGGGCTCTCTGGGGACTGCAACGTGCCGTGCCTTGACGAGATATGCCCTCCTTGGCCTTGGTCTCCTCTGGCGGCGATGCCGGTGGCTGATCGCGCTATGCTCGCCTTTGGTTGAAGTCGGACCAAGGCGCGCGCAGTCATCAAGGCTCAGCCTAGCCCTAGCTCTCTCAGCCCTAGCTCTCGACGAGATGCTCGTACCTGGCGCATACGTCTACCACTAGTGGTGATGCGCAGTAAGGCAGGCATCCCCGAGTCTGGAGATCAGCGGAACGTGGCGGCAGTTGCTTACCCGCCATCTCGGACTCAAGTGCAGACAGGTTTAGGCGCAGTTTTTAATGCTTACCATGTCAGATATGCGTACTCTGTGCCTGACGAGATGAGGGGAGGTTGTGGTGTGTATGTGTCCGTATATAATACCTGATTGGTCTTTGTTGCCGGTCGTTGATATACCCTGATTGGCGAGCAAGTAGTACTTGGGGGTTGCTGGCCCATCTTGATTGGGCAGATGTTGCGATGGCCTTTGGGCTGACGACTCGACTGGGTAAAGGTATGCATGCAGTCATGGACAAGTCACAGAAGGGCACTCGCTCGACTCGAGGGTAAGCACCCAACGTTACGAGTACACGGGCAATGCGCAGGCCGAGCTGACGGTGGCACAACAGGGCGTATTTTTGGCCCTGCCCTGCCCTCTTCCCTGTCCTCGTGTACGGGGTTGCGAAACTCTGTGCGAGCGTTGAGGTAGGAACCCGCCCAACGGTATGTGGTACAGACACGTTATACGAGGGCTTGTAGACGTCATGAAAAGGGTCGCAAAAGGGGTCGCAAACGTGGTCGCAAACGTGGTCGCAAACAGAGTCAGGCCATATCTCCAGAGATGCAAATAGATTCGGATTGCAAGAGCCTTTGTGGGTGTCAACTGACGTCACATGGGCAGACCGCGCAATATGCGTCTGTTGTGCACAGGTGGAACGATTGATACAGGGCGTGTACAGATATCAAGAGACTCTACCGGTATCGGACCGGGAGGCGTTGCATGTAGATGGCAATAGATGCACTTCTAGAGTTACTGCTACGATTAGTCACAACACTTTGCTTCCAAGTGTAGAGATGTTGACTTGCAACGGTTGAGACGTTACGTAAAATGGCCTGGAGTAGTTGTGGCGTGGTAACGGTGATAGATGCTTCGAGAGTGGCAAGGGGCGTCCAGCTTTGCTGATCGACTAGTTCATGCACTTCACATGTTCTTGTACTTGGGAGTCTTTGTTTATATGATATGCCTTGTATTGGGGCTCTTGTGGTATAAAAGAAAACGCTAAACTAAAGGAAAAGAGGCAATTGACCACCTTTTATGTAGAGCCCTGAAACGCCATGCTGCTTGTAGTTGATGAAATGCAAAAAAGTCTTTGGGATCGTAAAATATTCACATCTTGGAAAAGGTAAAGTTGTTGGTGAAAGAAGAGAGAAGAGAAGAGGGGAGAGTGAGTCAATCGTCGCGGCTGTCGTCCTGGACACGCTTCACCACGCTGACGAGGTGGGGGTAGATCTTTTCCGAGTCCTTGATACCGCAGACCTCGGCGACGACATCCTCAGGGGACTTCTCCGACATTATCTCGCTCAACTCCTTCGACTCCTCATCACCCTGGACGTCCTGGAAACGGAAGGCCATCTCGATACCCTCGAGGAGGTACTTGATGGACTCTCCGCGCTCGGCAAGCTCCGCAGCGGGGCCGACAAAACGCTCCTTGCGGGACAGCTTGCGCATGGGGGCGCGGCCAACACGGTCGACAGCGTCCTCAAGATGGGGGTTGCCAATACGCTTGATGATCTTCTCAACGTAGGCGGCCTGCTCGGTCTCGTCGATGTTGTGCTTGTCGACAATGAGCCTCTTGGTCTCCTCGAGGGCGCCGCGGACCTGGGCGATGATGTGCTTGTCCTGGAGAGCATCGTAGACGGTGCGCTTGCGACGGTTGTAGCCGTGGTAGGCAGCGGTGGCGTGGCCAGTGTTGACGGTGTAGAGCTTACGCTCAATGAAGGGGGAAAGGTTGTCGACCCAGTGAATGCCCTCGATGTCGGGAATGCCAACGTCCTCAAAGGGACCCTTCTCGACAACCCACTCGTAGAACTTCTCGAGCTTGACATCGAGGCCGGCACCGGGCTCCTGGGCGGGGACGATGCGATCAATGGCCGAGTTGGCGTAGCGGGCGCGCATGTGGTGGTCCTCGAGACGCTCGGGGGGAGTGTTCTGGGGCTCCTTGATGAAGCCGGCGAGAGTATCGGTGGCGCCAATGGCGTTCTCGCAGGCAATCACGTAGAGAGGGGTGTCGTCGTTGGAGCGGCGGTCGATGCCCTTGGCGATGAGGGGAGCAATGGAGCTCAGGATCTTGGGGCCGACGGCGCAGGTGACGATGTCGGCGGTGCGGATCTCCTCGAGGAGGTCCTCCTCGTGGGAGCGGGAGTTGACGGCGCGGAAGTTGGAGACGATGGACTCGGAGGTGCCATCGGTGCCGACCTCGACGACACGATACGAGGGGGTGTCATTGATGTACTTTGTGCGCTCCTCGTTGATATCGGCAAAGACGACCTCGTAGCCGCTGTTGTGGAGGAAGCAAGCGACGAAACCACGGCCTTGGTTATGTTAGTATGGGGAGATTTTCAGTCAGGGTGTGGAGTGTGAAGTGGATGCTTACCGATGTTACCGGCACCAAAGTGAACTGCCTTTTTACCCATAGCCATGTTTGCGGTGTTGTGGTTGTGTATGTAAGTGTGTGTGGGTGTGTAAGTGGGGTGTGTTGATTGTGTAAGAAGTCTCTTGATACAGAGGCACTTGAGAGAGATGTGTAGATGTTTGTGATTGATGCACAAGATATGTGATTGTGATTGTGAGTGTGATAGAACGCAGAGGGAGAAGAACGAGGCCAAAGAGGGAAGGGTCACGATGAGTTTAAATAAGCGTCGTGAGGCGAGAACGTTGGGAGCGATGGCCACGATGGCCACGATGGGGGGACTGATGGATGGCGTAACCGTACGTATTACGCCGTAGGGAAGGCGCGCGAGGCGGGTGGAAACGGACCCAAGTGGGCGGAGCCAACCAGAGGGTAGGGATCGAGATGAAAAGGTGGGTACAGATGACCTCTTGGACGAGGCTTGGGAGACAGCTGGGAAGGGAAATGCATGTGGGGCGTACCGTATTAGGACCGGGCCAATGAAGATGACTGGAGGGGGCTCTTGGCCTGGCCGAAACGGGATTAGCGGTGAATGGTACGGCCACCGTACAGTGTAATACGTAGGCCCAGGCCAAGGCTATGACGGACTACTGCTCCGTAAGTACTACCCCGTACAGTACTACGCCTATGACTCTGTAACAGGACTCGGGGGCTCTACGTATGCGGACGTATGTGGACGTATGTGGTACCGTAAACTATTGAATCGGGCCATTACGACACTGGCGGGGCAGGGGCGATGATGCACCAGCACCAGCATTTTCCAGGGTCTCGTTTCCACGCATTTCTATGCAGTACATATTGTGACAAGAGAAGTACATGATGGTATTAATGCTGATACTGGACAATCACGATATGAAACTCGATATACCACTCGTGCTTTCACATCATCTTACGAGTATCTGCTCCGACTGTTTTTGTTCGCATCTCTCCTGATTCCCACGGCTGAATCCGCTGTACTGTACCCCGCCAAGCGACGGGACGTACTCCGTACAGGTATTGAAGTTAACAGTATAGCGTACTACAGGCTACAGCGTACTACGGCGTACAGCGTACGAGTACCTGTAATACTACTAGTACTACAGCGTCGGACCCCCCGGCTAAAGAAGCACGCATGACGTAGGGGTCTGGTCGGGATCGAGAGCGAGAAAGAAAGTTTATTTCCAAGAGACTAGTAGAAACTTGAAGTTGGCAGAGACGCCAAAACGAGTACCATTACGTTGTAGGCGCAAAGCATGCACTGCGTAATTGCAGCACTGCCCAACAGCGTAACCAAGCCAACCTGGCCACTCACGATCCACCGTCCTGGTGTTCTTGGTGTTGAGGAGGAAACGAGCAGTCACAAAGACGCTGGATTGTCTCGTTGGTCTGCAACGTCTCCTACAGTCCTAAACGTCACCGATCAATGCCCCGCATATCCAAACGGCAGCGGGCGCACAACTACAGTACTACTAGTAGAATTACTACTACTAGCACGGAGTAAATGGTCCCTACATGATGCTTGGATCCATATGCACTATTGCACTATCGTGAGCGAGATTGCAGACATCGTGTTACAGCGTATTCCTCGCAATGTCAGCTTTTTGGGCCTCTGTACGCCGTACGTCATGCACCTCTTTTGCGAGTACCAACCTCCACCACCCCCATTGGCATCTTGTCATTGTTTTGTCCTTGTCTTGTACCATACACGTCTTGTCCATGTACTGAACCCGTAGCCATGGATAATCAACGTGGTATTTCACTTTGGCCCCTTGGGACAATGCGACAGTCGTCCCCTGTCTGTTTGTCAATTACCCGCTTACGCATCGGCCCGTCACTCTCATCTCAGAGGGCTCCCGCGCCACGATGGAAAATGCCCACGCCTCACGACTTCTTCCGGCGGTAACGACAATTACAATTAATACCTGATAGCCGCCCTGTCCTGGGCTCGCGCCCGTGCCCGTCGTGCCCATGCCCGTGCTCGTGCTCGTACCCCAGACGACATATGCAAAATGTAAAATGCACGAATGGAGCAGCACGCAGGTGCATCGTGCCTTGCCATGCAATGTATGATGCCCCGCCCGCCTCGCGCGCCAAAGCCGCCTGTCTAGCCACGCCCGGCGGAACCCTGCGGCGTACATGCACGCTGTACAGAGTACTACAGTACTACACTGTACTACTGCTGATATCACTCCGTGTGGCCCGAAACTCTGAGTTAGTGCTGTGGTAACCGTAGATGTGGACCCTGGTTCTGGACTTCGCCGGGTTTGGGTTCGTTGGGCACAGCCACTTAGCCCGATGGCCGTCTCGCACCAAACCGGTGCATCGTGAGCTGCCTCATCTGTCCTGCCTCGGCCGTACTTGCACCAGCGTCCACCTACGCGTACACCTAGTGCACTCCCTCCCCTTCTCTCCTTCGCTCCCTCTACTATTATTCCCCCTTTTGCCCTCTTTTGCCGCCCAAACCGCCAACCGCCACTGCCGTCCATCGCACACACACATACTCGGCCTTGTTCCGAATCATATCAGACAGACAACCGAAATAGAATAGTAGCCTTGATGAGTGAAATAAAAGAACAACATCTACTGGACAACAATCTATCTATCAATCAAGATTTGGAAAATGACTGACCCGACCAAGCCATCATCCTTCTGACCGCGCCCACCCGCACAATTCGGCTTCCCCGTCTTCCCCCGCGTCACCCGCCCCTCATCCCCATGCCCCTCACTCTCGTCAACTGTCTCCTTCCCTCTTTTCCCTTCTTGCCGCGCCTGGCGCTCTTGCCGTCCCCCTTCCTTCTCCCTCCCTCGCTCTTTCCCCACCCCCTGTGGCCCCGACGCTGTAAACCATCTCGATTTTGACTTTGGCCCTGCAAGCCCATCACTCACGATGGCCTCTCTTTTTCTTTTTTTTCTGACACTGTACCATCCCCCGCCCCCCCCCTCCATCCCCCTGCTCCTCTTTTATCACCGCCCTCGGCCGGATTTCTGCTCCATCCATGTCGGCACCCGGCCCCACCGCCGTCTCCTCGTCCCCACCGTTTCACATGTTTTGCTCCGGAGAGCCTTCTACAATTTTCTACACGCTGCGAGTAATTCGCTTCACTTCCGCTGCATCTTGTCTCCGGTGGCCCTACAACCACCGTTCAGGGGCTCCATCCTGCTCCACCGAATCTTCCCTAAGCGTCTCGAGGCGCGGAGCACAACTCCGTGAATCGAGATCACGATTCCTCCCGATACACACCATCTTTCCCCTTTCCATCTGCCATCCTACAGTACTTCGTCCGTACGACTAACCGCCTAGTCACCACAACACCCAACTTGCCAACGTTTGAGCAAGTTGGCAAGCCACCACATAATTGCCAAGCATGCCCCCTCCCCTTTCACCCCTTTCTTTTACCCGCCGTGACGTCTTGTCCATGGTCCATGGTCCAAGCCATGGCTTTGGTCGTGTACGAGCCGCCGAGCACTACAGCACCTTGTCTGTGCACCTCTGACCAATATACTTACACGCACCCGTCCAAGTTGCATACTCCGCTCAGCTTAATGTTTGGGAGGCTATCAGCATTGATCACTCTGGCCGGATGGTATCAGTTATTACCATCTTGTCATGGCAAGACTCGGTAGGGAGCATCTCTTGTCGTTCCGACAAGTGATCCATATCTTTCCTATCTTCTTGCTTGCGAAGCACAGATGCGTTGCCTCTAGTGTCTTCCTCCATCGCATCGAGATGTTCCATCCGCCACCAACCTGGCCATTGCCACATTGCCATTCCATTTTTCTACCGATTACGTAGTCGATGACTGCCAGCTGCACTGCGTGTGTACATATCATTCTCGTGACACACACACACACACACACACACGATACATTGACCACGTAGACAGAATACGAACAACCAGTACATAGTGCTGATCCAAGAGTCCAGGAATCCCCTCTCCCAGTTCACCCTTGCAGACAATTCTTTCCTTCCCATGAAACTACGAGTGGTTGCCCGGCAGTAGCCGAAGCAGAAGAAGCAGTTACGTAGGCAGGTGCTGAGACCCCGTGACTCTTTCCCTCTACCCGGCTCTTTCTCGTCGTCTCGAACCTTTCGCTGTCCATTGCAAGATTCAATATTGCAACTGCAACATCACGGTCTCGCAAACACTACTGTCTCTACGTACATGACCTCTCTACACGAACCTCTCAGGTTGGTGATGGAAACGGTTGGCAAGCGAGTAGGCCAAGTGAATCGATGACGATGCTGTCTGCACTCTCAAATGCACTTGCTGCAGCGGCCAATATCATGAGCATCCATCCATTTTGCTTTGGGTACGGAGCACTGAAGTCTAGCCCAGATAGTGGTACTCGGCTCCCATGGATCCTACCCTTGACTACTACCCTTGGGGTTGAAGTAGATGCCTCTCGCGCTGTGCAGCATGAACAATACACCAACCTGCCTACAAGATACTACGGTTGCTACAAGCACACACTTGTCCACACATCAGGAACTTCACCAATGCACCTCGTGAATCGACTTGTACATTTGGGCTTCTATGCACTTCATGGGACACATGCCCAAAAGCTTCTCTCGGATTTTCCCTCCGCCTCTGCAAAAAGAAACAAAAGAAACAAGGAAAGGAAAATACGACTTACTCCACTCCCTAGTCCAGCCCAGAGAGGGCGTCTCTCCCATCTCAAAAGTCACAAGTCTCTACATGGCTTGAACCTCCAAGACTTGCATGTCCCGTCCCGTATGTCTCCAAAATCAAAGATATGGAACCTATTTCTAATACGTCCGTCATTTCCTATCTCTGCCTTGGATATCTACCTGTTGTCCTGGATGCTGCTGGCAAACGACGGGTCCTTGACACTGCCTCCAGCGTCTCCCAGGCCAGCAATGGGCCTGTTGTAGCTGAAGCCCTGGAACTGGTTCTGCATAGTCTGCGAGAGCATCGGGCCGTCGACGTACGAGTCTGTGGGAGCCTCTGACGTGAACTCCGAGTCGAAGTTGGCCGTGTCGAGGGCATCGACCTGTGTTGCATTACTGTATTAGCATCATTGTCCCTGGGTTTATTTGTATGACAGGGTATGGGATGGGGCGCTATATCAAGGAGGAAAGAGACATACCACGTTGGGCTTAAATGTAGGCTCGTACTTGCGCTGGAGCAGCTTCCTCCAGTCAATGGCGTGGAAAAAGGGGTGCGCCTTGATCTCGGCGGATCCATTGGCACCCAGGCGCTGCTCCGGGTCGCGGTTGAGCAGCTTGGTGAGGAGGTCCTTGGCGGCCGGGGGCACAACGTCGGAGAAGTGGAGGGGCTCAGACAGAATCTTGCGGTACATCTCATTGGTGTTCTCGTCGTAGAATGGCGGCAGGCCCGTCAACATCTCGTACAGAAGAACGCCCAGAGTCCACCAGTCGACCGTCTTGTTGTAGCCGTGCCCCAAGAGCAGCTCGGGGGCGAGGTACTCGGGCGTGCCACAAAAGGTGTTTGTACGGTCCTCATCCTTCATGTCAAGCTTGCACAGGCCAAAGTCACACAGGGCAATGTGGCCCTGGTAGTCGAGCAGGATGTTCTCGGGCTTGAGGTCACGGTAGATGACGCTGAAACCGTGCAGGCACTCAAGGGCGCACAGAAGTTCGGCCGTGTAGAAGCGGGAGCGGTTGACGTCGAAGCGATGCTCCTTTTGCAGATGGTGGAAGAGCTCGCCGCCGTTGACAAAGGCCAGGACAAAGTAGAGCTTCTCGGGAGATTGGAAGCTAAACTTGAGCGGCACAATGAAGGGGTTGTTGATCTGGGCAAGGACAGACCTCTCGGCCAGCGTGTGAGCCACCTCGGACCTTGAGATGATGTGCGCCTTGCGGATCGTCTTGAGAGCGTAGATACGGTTCGTGTCCTTCTTGCGAACCTGCATGACCTTGCCGAAGCTGCCCTTGCCGACCACCTTGAGCAGCTCAAAGTCTTCAATCTTGAGCTTGCCCGCCCGCGTCTCGACGTACTCAACGCCCACCTTGATCTTACCGGTGCCGTACTGAACATCGACCCACTCGACGCCGCTGTGTCCCGAGCCCTGCTGCTGCCATTCGGCGGCCGCCTTTTCGCGGTCCTTCTTGCTGGCCTTGGGGTCGTCGGCCAACGTCCGGCGCTCCTCGAAGCGGGGGTTGATGCGGGCCACGCCCAAGAAAATGTCCTGGCTGCGGCCGGAGCCCGGGGGGGCCGTGGGGTTGCGCATGTACAGGTGGATGACGAGCTCAGTCACGCGCGACACATCAAACTTGTACTGTGTGTTGCCACCGGCCCACAACGGGTTCTCCGGGTTTCCGTCGACCGAGTTGACAAAGACTTGGAGCTTGTCAAAATCGAGCAGGGCGTAGGGCATGTATTTCCCGGAGATACGGCCGTGGTTGGTGGGTATTCCGCTGAAGCCTCCAGCCGACGAGTGCGGCCTGTTGGCGCCGTTGATAAAGGAGCCGGCGGCTCTTTGGGACGAGCCCGGACGAACAGAACCGGAAGTCAGGGCATTGCTAGACGAAAGCGAGCCTTGGTGCTGTGACGTGAAGGCGTTTCGGTGTTGTTCAGGGAGCGAGAAGCCCTGAGCTTCGTGGAGAGTGACGACGAGGATACCAGGTTTCGGCGGCTTGACGACGGGCGTCTGCGTCATGGCTTCCGAGGCAGCTATTGTGTTTGAGTAGAAAGGTTAGCGTTGGAATGTTGGGGAATGCCGAGGGGAGTGGGTGTGTTCCCCCCTGGCCCCATGGGCCAACGCCTCAGGGGAGAATGGCAGAGCAGATGCGGTGAGGGGGTGGGTGCTCACCGATGGCACTCTCGTGAGTTGGCGTCGTGGCCTCGGCACTGGGACGACCATCTTTGGCTTTCTCGGTGGTAATGGTCGAGGTCGAGGTCGAGCGGGAGAAGGGACTTAGGGGCCCTAGATGGGTCTCCTTGAGCTCTGGAGGAGGGTCGTGTGGTCAGCGTAGCCAGGGAGACACGGGGGACGCACGCATCTTCTGCAACGAAGACGGGAGGGAGGGCATACTCTTGCTAAGGTTCCAGGAGGACATGGTTTCGAAGTGAGCCAGTTGTGGCCGGGGTTGGTTTGGTAGATATAGGGAGGCGGTGATGATAGCAGGGAGGTTGACTGGTTGTGCGCTGAATGCACCAGGACGTAGGCAACAGGCCGGCTGCTGCCAACGGAGACCAGTTGAGATGGGGTGAAAGGGGGAGGCGTCGAGAGAGAAGGGGGTAGGTCGGCCAAGACACGTATGTATTCGTTGGGAGGTTTCGCTCTCACGCAAATCCCACGAGAGATGCGGTGTTGCGATGTCGTGGATGTGCTCCCAGAGAGGTGCGAAGGTCAGTTCGGACTGTAGCAAGGGCTCTTGTGTCGGCGACGTTGGTTGGCTGGTGATTGAGCAACCCCGCAGCCGGGCAGGGGAGGCGGCTTTTGAGACTATGGCCGGGTTCGTCGGTGGGTGGGGGGGGACCACGATTGAAGAGGATCGAGGCAGGAATGTTGTCCAAGAGGCTACCGAACAAGCAAGATCAATAGATTGGAGGAAGGAGGAAAAGAAGAATAGAATGCTGAGATGGAAGGATGAGTTTAACCGCCACGGGATGAACCAAAGGGGGCGCAGGGATGGTTGATGAAGGCACGGAGTGCTCATTCATCAATGCCAATCAGTCACGGGAGCATCGATCCACGGGCAAAAAAACGCCGCCAAAGGGGGGTTGAGAAGGTCTATCAGCCAAGAGACTGTGGGCGGGATGATGACATCGGTCAGCACGGGAAGCCCCCGGAAGCCCCTAACCCTCCGGCCTTTTAGAGGCTATCGGGCGGTGTTTTTTTAGTAATTACAGGGGCCGGGGGCCCCGATCAGCACTGGACGGGAGGCCTACAGTTCTGATCCGTACCGCCCACTCCTCGTACTTGGTGGTCGACTACAGCGCTTGAGCGCGTACAGACCGACTACGGACAGTATCGCTACACCAAAAACGCTGTACAAGATGGAGCAACGCAGAGTATAAGTACATTCAACATTGTAGCACAAGTCAAGTGCTACTAATTACTACGGGAAATACGACATTTCGACTGGGAACTGTCACTGGTGTGCCAACGTGCATCTCGTGTCCAGCTTCCCCTACGAGTCGTACAGGCAGGCGGCTGTGCAGGTTGAGGAGGAGGCGCAGTGCAAGAGTCCTTCGACTGCCTCCTCTTCGTTTATGGTTACGAGTCCAATCTATAAAAAGTACGGTTTATGACGGGGAAACATGCATGATTTTCATATATTCCCGTAGTTTCACCTCGACTGACAACTTTACTCGATCAATGCCACCAGGCAGTGTGTCGTTGGTTGACTAGAAGTATTCTAAGCACCATGATATTCGAGTTTACCCTGCACAGTCGGAATCTGAGAAGGATACATGACCTTGAGACGAGTTGGCTGGTGAGTTATTGGTGGTAGTTCATAGGAAATCGTCTTTTGAATGCTCGTCAAGGTCGTGGAATTCATTCCTGGTGACTAGATGGTTCTTTACTGTGGACATCTCTGAAACGTACATGCATCAAGCTTAACACTGATATCACAAGATGTGTGCACACATAAGTAATAGCAGATGGGAATATTGGCAGGAATACCACGGCTTTTAAAAATGCACACCCAGCTCCATCTGAGAACATATAACTTACAGACCTTAGACTACGTGAAAACTCACAATCATGGACTTCGATGGTGACAAAAATGTCATATTTTGTATGAGAGGCTCATCAGTGTTGAGACGTACGGAGTACACATGTTGACATTCTTCACACCAAGTAGAACCTAGATTTACGCCTCATAATTCAGGCACAAATAATACAAACACCGTGGCCACCAAAAGCCAGAAGCACCATATGACATCCTGGCCAATCACAGCCCCCATTCCGCAGGGGCTCAACCATCACCATCGTTGTCTCTCCTGGTCCCCAGTCTCCAGTCTCCAGTCTCCAAGTCTCCAGTGCAGGCCACCTACCAATCTCGAAGCCTCGCATCCCGACCGCTCCGTGTCTGCGACCTGGGCTTCGCAATCCCCGACTCCGATTGTGTCGTCATCTTATCCTCTCGTCCTACCGCCGCCGCCCCCTTCACCCGGCCGAACAACTTGTGTGCCTGGAAAGACTGGCCAAGCTGTCCAAGTCGCGACTGTGTGCCGAACCACCTTTCCACCCTGCACCTCGTCCTGTGCATTCAACGACAGCTCCAGTCGCCTCCTCCCCTCAACCTGCTGAACTGCACATCCACAACTGCCCATCATGAGGTTGGACGTCAAGGTAAGACTGTGCTCCGGAGAGCTTGTCGGCAGCCCTTGCGACATGTGTCCTCCTTGCCCCGCCACGAATCACCAATCTACACCGACCGCCACCATAACCCCCTTTACCACCACAACGCTGACAATTCTCCTCTCCTTTCACAGCGTCAGCTCTACGCTCGTAGCGAGCGTGTCAAGGGCATCGACTTCCACCCCACCGAGCCATGGATCCTCACCACTCTGTACAGCGGTATGCATATCCCCATCATCACCACTAGCGGGGCTCTAGACGGAGGGACCACGGAGGCCGCAAGGAAGGAGAGAGATGGGGGAATTCCGATCTGACGGACCGACTAACACGACGCACGCAGGCCATGTCTACATCTGGTCACACGAGACGCAGCAGATTGTCAAGACGTTTGAGCTGACCGACGTACCGGTGCGAGCCGGCCGCTTCATTGCGCGCAAGAACTGGATAGTATGCGGCTCCGACGACTTCCAGCTGCGCGTCTACAACTACAACACGGCCGAGAAGATCACCTCGTTCGAGGCCCACCCCGACTACATCCGCGCCATTGCCGTCCACCCCACCCAGCCCTTCGTCCTGACGGCTTCGGACGACATGTCCATCAAGCTCTGGGACTGGGAGCGTGGCTGGAAGTGCGTCCAGGTCTTCGAGGGCCACAGCCACTATGTCATGGGCCTGGCCATCAACCCCAAGGACACAAACACGTTTGCCTCGGCCTGTCTTGACCGCACCGTCAAGATCTGGAACCTTGGCTCTCCTGTCGCGAACTTCACCCTCGAGGCCCACGAGACAAAGGGTGTCAACCACGTCGACTACTACCCCCACTCCGACAAGCCCTACATCCTCACCACCTCGGACGACCGCACCGTCAAGGTCTGGGACTACACCACAAAGTCCCTCATTGCCACCCTCGAGGGCCACACCAACAACGTCTCCTTTGCCTGCTACCACCCGGAGCTACCCGTCATCATCTCGGGTTCCGAGGACGGCACCCTTCGCATCTGGCACGCAAACACCTACCGCTTCGAGCAGTCCCTCAACTACTCCCTCGAGCGCGCTTGGTGTGTTTCGTACCAAAAGGGCAAGCAGGGCGTCGCTGTCGGTTACGACGATGGTGCTGTCGTTGTCAAGCTCGGTCGCGAGGAGCCCGCCGTCTCCATGGACACCTCGGGCAAGCTCATCTGGGCCAGGCATAACGAGGTTGTCTCGTCAATAATCAAGGGCGGAGGTAAGCACCACACACATCTACTCAATGAAGTGTGACCTACCCATAGCACGATAGAAAACTAACTTGGTCTTTTCCCTAGACGCCTCCATCAAGGACAATGAGCCCATCTCCCTCCCGACAAAGGATCTCGGCACCTGCGAAGTCTACCCCCAGACCCTGACCCACTCGCCCAACGGCCGCTTCGTCTCCGTTTGCGGAGATGGCGAGTACATAATCTACACGGCCCTCGCGTGGCGCAACAAGGCCTTTGGCTCCGCCCTTGACTTTGTCTGGGCCTCCAAGGAGAACAGCAACGACTTTGCCATCCGCGAGTCACCCATGAGCGTCAAGGTCTACAAGAACTTTGTCGAGAAGCCCGGCGGTCTCGACGTCGGCTTCCAGGCCGACGGCCTCACCGGCGGCGTCCTGCTGGGTGTCACCGGCCAGGGCGGTGTGTCCTTCTTTGACTGGGCCACCGGCGGCCTAGTCCGCAGGATCGAGGTCGAGCCCAAGCAGGTTTACTGGTCCGACAGCGGCGAGCTCGTCGCCATTGCCTGTGAGGACAGCTTCTACGTGCTCCGCTTCTCGCGCGAGAACTACGTCGAGGCTGTGCAGGCTGGTCAGGTTGAGGAGGATGGTGTCGAGTCAGCGTTCGAGGTCATCACTGACATTAGCGAGAGGTAAGCCACCGAAATCCACGAGACATGATATGCAACTTTTATATTAACCAGGGTACAGCGTCCGCACGGGAGAGTGGGTGGGTGACTGCTTCATCTATACCAACAGCACAAACCGCCTCAACTACCTGGTGGGTGACCAGACGTACACGGTGTCGCACTTCGACAAGCCCATGTACATTCTGGGTTACATCCAGAGGGATTCGCGCATCTACATTGCCGACAAGGACGTTGGTGTCACGTCGTTTTCGCTGTCGCTACCCGTGCTCGAGTACCAGACCCTGGTACTACGTGAGGACATGGAGACGGCGGCGGAGCTGCTGCCGACCATCCCCGACGACCAGATGAACAAGATTGCGCGCTTCCTCGAGGGCCAGGGTCACAAGGAGCTGGCGCTCGAGGTGGTGACGGATCCGGAGCATAAGTTCGAGCTCGCCCTCGGCCTCAACCAGCTTGACATCGCGCTCGAGCTGGCCCGCCTGGCCGATGCTGAGCATAAGTGGAAGACGGTCGGTGATGCCGCCCTGGCTGGATGGGATGTGGCCCTGGCCGCTGAGTGCTTCTCGCACGCCAAGGACCTGGGTTCCCTGCTGCTGGTGCATTCGTCGACTGGCGACCGCGAGGGCCTTGCCGCCCTCGCCGCTCAGGCTGAGGAGTCTGGCGCTCACAACATTGCCTTCTCGGCCAACTGGCTCCTCGGCAACATCGAGCGTTGCACCGAGCTCCTCAAGAAGACGGGTCGTCTGGCCGAGGCCGTCCTCTTTTCGGAGACGTACAAGCCCAGCCTCACCACGCCCCTCGTCAAAGAGTGGAAGGACAGCCTCGAGAAGAGCAAAAAGGGCCGCGTCGCAAAGCTCATTGGCGCCCCCGACGAGGACGAGGACCTCTTCCCCGAGTGGGACTCGTGGCTCAAGCTTGAGAGCGAGGGCGGCTCGGCCGTCGCTCCTGCCGCTGCTGCGGCCCCTGTCCCCGCCAAGCCCGAAGAGGAGGAGGAGGAGGAGGACGAGGCTACGAATGGACATGATGATGGAGAGGATGACGAGGAGGAGTAGATTAGAGCAAAAATGTGTCTTGTTTTCATCTTGTTCAAAAGAAATGAGTTTTTATGCTGGGACGGTTTGTTATTCTGTGAAGGACATCAATCTCGCGTGCATGCTGATTCGATCATGGGCAGTGGAAGGGGGCGGAAAAAGGTGGCGCAACTGACTTCACAAGACCAAAAGATGTTTCCAAACACAATCAGGCGCGCCTCGTGCTACAGAGCTTCCCATGTGATTACAGGAGAAAACTGGTTGACCCAGGGACGTGTTGTTAGCCTTGAGTCTAACGTCTTCTGTTCGCCCAAAGATCTGGATATGATTCTGTGGTGCCTAGGCTAGCGCTCAGACTTTGACATGCGAAAGACCTTTGTCTGCAACTATTGGCCGGCCAACATCATCTTTTTCTAAAGACGAAAAGGAAAGATTGGAAGGACATATACTGCCAATGACAACGCATACAACTCTTCGGCGATCTCTCTCCTAGGTGATCATGAAGAGAAGCCTGCCCCATCAAGCAGCACCGCGGAGAGGCCTCGAAACATGTTACCAAGACAGGACTGCCCGTAGCGGCCGTGCCACAAGTTACCGGAAGCCTCACCGGCTGCCGAGAAAAAATGTGTAACCAGCTGCTTTCTCTGACGAACTGGTTACGCAAGATTTGACGAAGCCCGACGGACACGAGGCTGGGAGGGCTGGAAACGGCTCTCGCCTCCTGCCGTGCCATTCTCGTGTTCTTCTTCCGTGGGGCATTTTGCAGGCACAGAGGACGAGGAAGGCGCTGGTGATACTGTGGCGGTTGCAAGGCAAGTAGTAGCCAAGGCAACACCTGCATGATGACGGGACCTTCTCGATTAACCTTATATTATGCGTGTGTCACGGCTTCCCTTTTCGTGTAGATGGCCAATGTTACCGATGGAACCTGACTGCGGCCGCCCGTGGATTTTCTCTTTCTCTTCCACCCCCTTGCCGACCTTGTTGTTCTCCTCGCTGTGTGGGCGTTCAGCAGTATTTAGTATACAAGGCCGGCCGATCACCTACTGCCTTCCCATCCCAGAACATCTATCTCGTTCGCTACCAGTCATCACTCCCGCCATATCATCTCGCCCTTTCTCTACCTCAGACACACAGACATCTGGCCTTGAGAAGCTATGCAGTTGTTTCCTCTCGTCGTTCTTGGCTTTGGCCTTGCCAAGGCTCAGGACATTATAGACAACGAGGGCAATAGCAGACCGGCGCCGAAGCCACCCTCCGGGGATCGTCGATGTGGGATCGAATTTGATGGTCAGAGCTGCCACTGGGATGAATGCTGCTCCAGCGGAGGGTAAGTTATCCCCATACATTGACGAATAGGCACAGAGTACAGCGCTGACACTTGGCATAAAGATGGTGTGGCGTCACACAAGAGTACTGCGGAGCCCCGACCTGCCAGATTGACTACGGCCCCGCCTGTGATGGCAACTTGCGCCCTGAGGGTCCCGATATCACCGACGTGATTCGAGACCACAAGGGGTCAGTTCCGTACGGGACGAAAATATACGATTGTCTTGGAAAAGACGCCGTGGCCCTGACGTTTGATGACGGCCCTTGGAACTACACCGAGGATCTACTCGATCTGCTCCTTGTAAGAGAGCCATACCACTTTTGTTGAAGGTGATTGGAGATGAAAGAGGGGAGCTAACATGAGGCAGGAATACGGAGCCAAAGCAACCTTCTTTGTGGTCGGAACCAACCACAACAAAGGTTTCATCAACGACCCCAGCAAGCCATGGCCGAATATCCTACGCCGTATGATCGCCGAAGGTCACCAGATCGCTAGTCATACGTGGTCGCATCAGAACATGACGCAGATCACTCCAGAACAGCTTTACAGACAGGTCCAGTACAACGAGATTGCCCTTGCCGATGTGCTGGGTTACTTCCCGACGTACATACGCCCACCTCACTCGCTGAGCAACGATGTGACAGACAGAATTCTCTCTGACCTGGGCTACCACGTTATCTACTTCAACGTTAACACATTGGCGTACCTGTATCTAGAACCCGAAAAGATCCAGGAGAGCAAGGATACGTGGGACCAGGCATCACAGAACGTCCACGACCAGGGGAAATCCGTCCTCTTGGTCGAGCACGACCCTATCGAGCAGACGGTCCACAACCTCACCGAGTACATTCTGGACTCGATTGTTGCCAAGGGATGGACCACACTCACTGTCGGGGAATGCCTTGGTGATCCCGAGGAGAATTGGTATCGTGACGTCTGATGGCAGTCAGGGTATATTCCTCGGGTCTCCGCAGGCCCCTTGAGTGACTCTTACTCTTTTAACTACCTACGTATTGTGGACTGATGGGGGAGGTGGAATAAGAGGATGATTATTCTAGAGTAGCACCAGCAATGAATACAACTATCTGAGTATCATTCTAAAAGTTAACTCTGGTCACGGTTTTGGGTGAATGATGGATGATCTGTGTTGTGTACTATCAGTACTAGATATGTACTAGCAGTATTACTGCGAGAAACACCCAGGTTGGTTGTTCTTGTACTCCGTAGTAATACAGGCTCCAAGCTCGTACATGGTGGGATTGGGACGATGGAGTTGCAATGCTTGGACCTTGTAAGACAAAAAAGGCGACGGCTCTGCACTGCACTGCTGTCTAAAGCATCCTTTGCAAAATCAATCCCACCTGAGGTTGTACAGGTATTAGAGCATATGATTGAACACTACTACTGGCACTAGTCCTCCTCCGTCGTGCTTTTTTCTTGTTGGTTGAAGAATGATCCCAGGAATGGTCCGTGAACATGAGGATGCTGACGGTGACCCCGCTGTCGAGGCGTGGCTGACGTGGTGCAAGCTTCTTCCCATCAGGGGTCTGGCATGTCTGTTCCCTGTTGCCCCTGTCCCCTGAATTTGCCAGGGTGCCAGGTAACAGGCAACAGCGTGGGGCAAGCTCTGTGCGCCATCGTTCCTTCCTTCTTCGAGAGAAAGGGATTTGTACGGAGTACGGAGTACTCGTAACAGCATCTACTCCGTAATACTGTATGTGTAGAAGCAATGTCTTGGCAACAAAGTTGAGTACTAGACCACGACCTCTACTATTAGCAGCACTGCAGAGCATTTCTTCCATTCAATTCACGTGCATGCGGTTCCAAGCTAAATGGGGGTATATCAAGATGATTATTATTACATTTACATTGCGTATTCAACATATCATTCTATAAGGCACAGGCGCTCGTACAAGAGAGAGTCGCGTCTAAACGCGGACATCGTCCTCCTCCGATGAGAAGTTCTCCTTCTCGGCAAGGGTCTGCCTCTCGTCGAGCTTGGGGTTGCGCAGGGCCATGGCGAAACCGATGAGGGGCACGCAGAGACATATGCCCGTGATGCAGAGAATCTTCTGGATATCGCGGTAGGCGTTGACAATAGCGATGCGAGTGGGCGTGTTCATCTCGTACTTAAGGGCCTCGACCAGAGGGTCAGCATAGACGGCAGAGACGATGCTCATATCGCCAATGTGCCTTTCAAGGTAACTGGGCAGCAGCTGGGTCCACATGGCGCCCGAGACGGTGTTGCCGAGGGCGGAGCCAATGTTGTAGACGGAGAGGAAGATACCCGTCATGACGGCCAGGTTCTCGTGCTGGAGCTGGACCTGCATCGAGGCCTGGGATGGGTAGGGGAACATGCCGCCGGCGACGCCGAGAACCACCTCCGCGGCGATGACGCCGACCTTTGCGCTCGTCGAGTCTCCCTTGTCTCCACGGAAGTGGATGAGCAGGCCAAAAGCCACCATGAAGAGTGAGGTGCCCAAGACGACAAGGATCTTGAGACGGCGCATATAGTAGATGACAAGACCCAGGAGGGGGCCGACAATGACGCTGACAAACGAGTACAGACCGGAGACACGCGTGGCCAAGAGAACATCAAAGTCGAAGCCGACAATGAGGACTGTGTAAAGGTAGTCGCCCTGCATGGCCCAGGCAAAGTTGAGCAGGATGGCAATGGAGATGGGGGCCCAGACACCGCGGTCCTTCATGAGATGGAAAGGCACCAGGGGGTGGGGGGCACGAAGCTCCCACCAGACAAAGATGGGGATGCATATAACGCCGATGACGAGGGGGGCGATGACGTGGGCCGACTGCCACTGACTGTGGAGACCACCGGCGAGCGTCAGGGGTATGAGAACGAGGGCGAAGACGGCGATGACGAGGATGATGCCAATGACATCGAGGACCCAGAAGAGTTCAACGGCAAAGTTGCGGGCGCCCAGGATCTTCATACTGGAGCTGTAGGCCTCGAGAAGACCCTGCTTCTTGGCGCGGGAGGCGACGATAGTCAGGCTGATCATGAGGGGGATGGTGCAGACAGGGAAGATGATGCACCACATGCCAAAGCCCCACCGCCAGATCTCTTTAACATCTGCGACAATGTAGCCACTGATCCAGGTGTTGATGATGAAAGGGAGGGCGGGAACGTAGGAGAAGAAGACACGGGCACGGGTCGAGGTGATATCGGCAATGATGACCTCGAGGAGGAGGATGATGACGGTGTAGCCAACGACGTAGATGGCGACACCGGCAGCCAGGGCGGGGATGTTCGGGGCGGCGGCTTCGATGACTGTGCCGAGGATGTAGAAGATGGTGCCACCGATGAGGACCTCGACACGACCAAAGACGTCTGCAATCTTAGCCGCTGTGGGCTGGCAGGCGGCGCCGAGGACGGCGCGCAGGACGTTGATGGTCGACGTCAGAGCGTGGCCGCCCAGGTCACCGGTGGCATATGACTGGACGTATGAGCGCACGGTGCCGTCGAGGCCATAGGCGTAGGCAACAAGGAAGACACCCAAGAAGATGCGGATGCGGTCATTGCGGGTGATGACGGTCGAGATGGCCTCGATGCGCTTGACACCGGGCGACTTGATGTCGCGGACGGCATCAGCAGCCGTAGCATCGGGCGGGAGCTGGCGACCTTCTGCAGCGGAGGAATCCGTGACGTTGACGGCACCGCCAAGGGGGTCCTTGGGGTAGGGGTTGGTGGACGACATGGTGTATTGATATACAGTCCTAATTGAGGTTGTGGCCTCTAGTAGTACAGTCCACGGGAGGGTCCACGGTGGTAGACGTTGGTTACTACTCACTGCCCTCAATGGTGAAAGATGGAATGGGGACAGGAAGAGGTAAGAGAGGAGAGAAGAGGGAGGAGGAGGACAAGGGTCTATATAAAATAGAAGAGAAAATGACAGGAAGGGAAGCGAGGTGGGGTGGAAGGAAGGAAGGAAGCACGGTGCAAAGCTAGGAGCGTGGTCACCAAGTGCTTACTCCGTCTGGCGCAGTACCGAGCGAGAGAGGTGTGGGAAGCTCGGGGGACGCGTGAGACGCGTGCGAGCAGGTGGTGGATGGGTTCAGTTCAGGGAATGAGGAGGGGTTAAGCACAGGCCGGAAATCGCATGAGATGGCTTGCGCCGATTGATTGATATAAATATTATCGGACTCGCTCGTACGAGTTTTTACTGGCAGAGAGGGCCATGGAAAGGTGGCAAGGAACAAACTTTGCAGAGGCTTCTGGTGCGAATTTTATCAGATCCTTGGTATCGGCAGCCAATGCGGGTGGCTGACCTGAAAAAGAGGCTTGATCCCATGTCGCCGGTCGGCGGTCCAAACTCGATATGGGCAAAGGGATCCAGCTGCTACGGCCTACACCACTGTATCTGCTGGCATCCGTGGCTTTGAGCGGTGCGCCCTATGGAGCCAGGGTCCCCCATTTCCCACCAATGCGCTTGGAATACGAGCCCTCCCGCACACTGCAGAAATGATTAAGGAGGGTGGGGGTAGGAGACCGAAGGCCGAAGGAAGGGGGGGGAGCTCCCGGCCAAGCTGGTTCCCCAGGCCCCATGGAAACAAGATTTTCCCGTCCTTGTCTCGGGCAGACCGACCGGCCGGCATTACTCGTACTTTAACTTGGTTGCTTGGGTGCCTACGCAAATTGACCGTAGGAAAGGAACTGAAGAACCCAGAACTCTATCCTCGAGATCAGAGTCTAAAAACCCCCTTCTAACTGGCTTATCCAATCGGTTTGTGCTATCCATCTTGCCACACACACACTCGCAGTCCAGCCGTTTGCGTACTCGTAGACTGCTAAATTTTCACAACGGGCCATCACTACTACGGCAACGGGTTTGCCGCCAACGCTTCGTACTTGTAGGATTATTGTGCATAGTAGTAGTGTGCTGCCGACCTGTAGTATGCATTATCGCAGGTACTCACTTACGGCATTAGTGGCGATGCGACGGGGTATTACACACGGCAACTGCCAACAACCAATGCAGCCAACAGTCAACAGCCAACGCCTTTTCCAAATCGGGCAAAATGGCCTCAATGATTGGTTTAAACCAGTAACATGATTTTGCTCCGTAGTACGGCGTAGCCCGGAGTAGTACGTACGCTCATAGAGTGTCATCGTAAGTACGGAGGATTAATGTTACAAGGTCTATTTGCGTCCATGCTCGTACGAGCACTGGGGAAATCACATGGGATGGCACGAGCAGTGCGGAATCGATTAGATTAGATCATCGCAGTTCTTCTAGAAAACCGTCTCGCCATGGTAGAGCCGTGGAAACAATTCCGTGCGCATAGAGCCCGGCCCCAGCTTTCATTTCGGTTCCGCTCGCTGTTCATTGGTAGAGTGCAAGCTTCTTCGTACGAGTGCGGAGGGGGCCGACTTTGGTGTGCTTGGCCGATATTGGGAGCATGGATATGTTAGTAATGATATAGGATTCGGAGCCCGAGTGTCGCGAGTACTCCGTAAGTAGAGCGGAGAAGAATGCCAGTAAAAAATCCCTCACGACCACACCCCGGGCCACAGTGGCCCGTGTTCCCATGTGGCGCTTCTGCATGGGCGTTCTCGACGAGTGCTCTTACGCACTACCTACGCCAAGTATTAATACTCCCAGGTCCTCCGTGTTAATTGATTGCTTCTAGATCAAAGGGACGAATAGAAATGACACGAGTTAATTTCGTGAGCTTGTCTATTTTACCTTTTCGTATAGACGGGCCGGGAATACTGTCGAGGCTTCCAGCAGCGACAACATGTGACGAACCATAACGTCGTGGTGTGACTGTTGCTAATGACGGTTGCTAACTAATACATAAATACTAATAAACAGCTGCCATCCAACCATCCAACCCTCCAACCATTGAACCCAGGCAGCCAGCCAACACCAAAAGCGCGCCCTCCGAAGAGGATTCTGTCTGCCACCCTTCGGAGTTGCACGAGCCCTCGACAGTTATCAGGCTGCAGCCTGGCCAACGGGCAGCCGATTGCCCACATGATGTCGGCCGCCACGATTCCCAGAGAGTATGATACTCGTAAAAGTTCCATAGACATGGCTACTACTAGTAGTATTACGATTACTTTGTAGCGTACTCCTCATCACCTGTATTGCATGAATATGGCATAGGTGCACGTGTCTTGACACCAGGTGGGCATTTATACTTACAAGAATATGCTAAAAAGCCAACCTATTCAACGGTTAATACCCATTGTGGCTATCGTCAAGTTGCCTGTTAGCCAAAGAGCCGTCGGCTGGCAACCCAATGGTTAGACCTTCCTAACACGGCAGTTTTTCTACTCGTACTGTAGGGCAGGGCATATGCAACCGCTCAGCCACGGCGAATAAGTCACCTATGCAAAGGAGAAGTCTTTAACCTTCCATTCCACTGCTTTTCGAAATACGAACTCATCCATCTTCTATTCTGCCGTTTAGTACCTGGAACTTGGATCCGTCTTCCATTTCATTACATACCACTAGTGCGATGGCATCAGCAATGAGTACTGTTCGTATCAAGAGCACGCAAAGGTAGAATGCTGCTCCAATCAAGTGTTATCATTACAAGACTCAACGGGTGCCCGTGTATCACCCCACCATCAAGGTCCACACTAGAACCTACGTGCTAGGCGGAAAACGCGATCCCTCTTGAAACGCAAGACAGCAGCCGAAGGGCGTAGAATATCCATAGCTGGAATATCTTGACGCCTCTCGAAGCTCGACATTGCCATTTCGAGAGGCATCACGTTTTGCCTTTTGCTACTTCTTATACACCTGATATACCAGCCCGCAGCACACAATGCGCCCTCATGACTATCAACCCCCAATTTTGCAGCCAGCGCGCGCGTTTGGCAGCAGCCGGCAGCTCGTCGATGACGCACTCGCCGGCCATCGGGGTATAATGATGCGAGGTTGCTCCAGGCAGGACAGCCCACCAAAGCTGCCCCTCTCCCCACCCCGCGTGTACCCTTTTCCTCGAGTGCACAATGCTGGCCCCTCCATCTCAATGTCCTAATTGGTGTCTAGTAGCCGTCAAGGTAGGTATTTCTCGTAGTAGTCGGTACTAGTAGTCGTTGCAAAACAGCTAGGTCCCATGGCATGACAGAGCAAACGTATTGTATCATTGCCCCTCTTCACTCTCCCCACGACCTGGTGGGGCAACCGGCCAGCTCAATGCGTCCCGTCCATCGTTCCTGCCCTATAAGTTGACGCGAGCCTCCTTCTCTCGCCTTCTTCCCCTCATTCCCCCCTCTCTTCTCTCCGTAATCTCCAAAGCCTCAAGCTTCAACCTCTACAACCTCTTCATATTCCCTTCCCTTCAGATACCCCTCGCAGAATCTCATAGCCCATCATGTCTCTCGGTAAGACGGCCACCCTCAACACCGGTGCCAAGATCCCGACTCTGGGATACGGCACCTGGCAGTCCGCCCCTGGTGAGGTCGGCGCTGGTGTCTACGAGGCCCTCAAGGCTGGTTACCGCCACCTCGACCTGGCCAAGATCTACCAGAACCAGAAGGAGGTCGCCCAGGGCATCAAGCAGGCCCTTGCCGAGGACCCCAAGCTCAAGCGCGAGGACATCTTCATCACCTCCAAGCTCTGGAACAACAGCCACCAGCCCGAGCGCGTCGCTGCCGCTCTCGACGAGACCCTCGCCGAGCTCGAGCTTGACTACCTTGACGTACGTTTTTGAGAACATGGCCCCGTCCCAATCCTCCATGTCCCTCACTCAAAACGCCTCCGTCGTGTTGAGTGAGTCGATGTGGTGGTGTGGTGGACGTCGGACTTTCTCGCATGTTTTGCCGCTTGGTTGAAACTCCGCTAACACCCCGCATTAGCTCTACCTGATTCACTGGCCTGTTAGCTTCACTGCCAGCGACTCTCTTACCCCCAAGAAGAACGACAACGAGCTCTCTCTCGACGACAACGTCACTTTGACTGACACCTGGAAGGGTACAGTCACCCCTCATAACTTGCATTATCCTCTCATAGTTGAAACATACTGACCCCTGCCATTTTAGCCCTGATTGACCTTCCCAAGTCCAAGGTCAAGGCCATTGGTGTCTCCAACTTCGACATTGAGCACGTAAGTACCGTCGGCTCCCACAGTCCCATCAGTGGCCTGGCCTCTCTGACATTATGTACAGCTCGAGACCATCATCAACGACACCGGAGTCGTTCCCGCCGTCAACCAGGTTGAGCGCCACCCCCGCCTCCCCGGCACGGAGCTCCTCGCCTACGCCGACAAGAAGGGTATCCACATCACTGCCTACTCGGCCTTTGGCAACAACATGGTTGGAGTCCCTCTCCTCATCGCCACCGACGAGGTCAAGGCCATTGCCGACCGTCTCACCAAGGTCAAGGGCCAGGAGGTCAACCCCGCCCAGGTCATCCTTGCCTGGGCCCAGATTGGTGGCCGCAGTGTCATTCCCAAGTCGGTGACGCCCTCGCGTATCCGCGCCAACTTCCAGGAGATTGAGCTCGATGACGAGGCCGTCAAGGCCATTGAGAAGATCGCCGAGAAGCCTCACCGCTTCAACATTCCCACTACCTGTAAGAATATTCCTTCTACTCTCATCCACCTTGGAACACATCACTGACCAGAGTCTCCTTTCACAGACAAGCCCAAGTGGGACATCAACATCTGGAACACCCCCGAGGAGCAGGGTGCTGCCCACAAGGTTGTCCTCCGCAAGTAAGCGTTGTGTCATTGGGGGAAAGGTCACCGCGGTTATGATATGATGCTGTACGAGATTAAAAGAAAGTTGCATGTTGTGAACCACCAATATATAGGCGTTCAAACATATCTAATACTTAGTATGCGTAGTATGGTATCGATTCTGCTCCAGGTCCGTGATTTTGGGTTTGTCTGACTAGTACTCGTACTACTACCACGGGTCCGATGCTTGTGTTTATTCTGTCAGGAGCACCTACGAGCGCTCCTTCCTGTTGTCCCAGAACGCTCCTTCCTCTGCCCCGTTGTCATGTCGAGGCCGGGAGTACCCACAAGAGCGGGGGAGGAACCGAGCCCCGCAACACCACTTTGGGGGTTCTTACAGGGAGGAGTCCTAACTTCTGGTCAAATGGGGTACTAGAACCTAGAGCATCACTCCCCAAATTACGATATATGATGAGCATACAACAGTGATTCTATGCATGTTTTGCAACTCTTTTGTTCATTTACTAAGTTGATTTGTCTTGTATCCCTGACGCCTCTGGCCCTACCAAGCAGTAATGTCTTCGACCTCGGCCTCGCCAAAGGCGCTAGACTTTGTGATTTTGCCGACCGGGACGGCTTCGGGGGCCTCGCCATCCTTGCCCATGATGTCGGGCAGGACTTCCTTGAAGAAGGCGAGGACATAGCGGTTGACCTGTTCGAACTGGAGGAGGAAGGCGTCGTGGCCCTCTGGGCTGTCGATGCGCTCGAGACGGGCATCGGGGATGTGGCGGGCAATCTCCTGCTGCTCGGCAAAGGTGAAGAGGCCGTCGGACTCGATACCCAGCACCAGGGTGGGTTGCTCAATGAGGGCGAGGGCGTCGGCAACCGAGTCGGCGCGGCTGCGGGAGACGTCGTGGGTGTCGAGCTTGCGCGTCATGGCGATGTAGCAGTTGCTGTCGAAGCGCTTGACAAACTTGGTGCCCTGGTAGCGAAGGTACGACTGAGCCGAGAACTGGGACGACGTCGGGAGAGTCTCGCCGCCGGTTAGGCTGCCACCAGCGGCAGCAGCAGCACCCTTCTGAGGGCCGTGGAACTGGGGGTCTGCCGACACGGGCTCCGCAGCCACAGCGGGCACGTTGGACACGCTGCTGGAGCGCGACACAGGCGATGCGCGCTTTGTGACGTGGCCATCGTTGTGGATGTTAAAGTGCGCCTCAGAGGGCGTCGAGGGTCGGGGCCGACCGCCGCTTATGGTCTGGACCTTTGCCGGGTCGGGGATGTTGCGGCCGAAGCGGGACTCGAACGAGTTGCGGCTCCGGTAGGTAAGCAGGGCCGACATGCGGGCGGCTCCGAGGCCCGTGATGGGAGGGTCGTCAAAGGTGTAGTAGCCGTCGTCGTACTTGGGGTCGGCGTAGATGCTCTGTCGCTGCGCCTCGCCCCAGCTGATGCCCCACGCACTGTGTCGGCTCGACGTGGCGATGGGCACTATGCTTCGCACATAGTCCTTTCCCAGGTACGCCCACTCGAGGACAAACATGCCACCCAGGGAGCCACCCACCACGGCCGCCAGCTGCTTCACGCCCAGGTCGTCGAGGAGGAGTTTGTGGAGGCTAGAGTTCATAATGTTAGTCTTCTTCCTCTTCTTCCTCTTCTGAATCTGCGTGTGTGCTCGCTCGGTATATGTGGGCAGTGTACGTACTTGACATCGTCGCGGATGGTTGTGAGGGGAAACTCGGGTCCGTAGTTGCCCTTGGTAGGGTCGCCGTCCTTTGCTGTGACGGGGCTGGCGGTGCCGTACGGGCTGCCAAGGCTGTTCATGCAGACAATGAAAAAGCGCGTCTCGTCAAAGACCTTGCCGGGACCGCCCAGCAGGGGACCCCACCAGTCGCTCACGTCGGCACTACCAGTGAGCGCGTGGCAGATGACCATGGCGTTGTCGCCCTCGGGCGACAGCTGGCCCCGCGTCGTGTAGGCCACCGGCACATTGTACAGCACCACGCCCGACTCGAGCGTGAACTCGGGGATTATGGCAATCTGCTGCTCGGGAATGAGCGCAGAGAACGGGTTCTCGGTTTGCGATTGCGTCCTTTCTTGCAGGTATTCAGTCACCACTCTTTGCCGTCGATGCCATTGTCTCCTTCTTCCTCTCGTCGGCCGTAATAGCCAGCCGATATCGGGGAGGGGGGAGAGGCGAACTGACCGTATTTCTCTAGGGGCTTCTTGTCAGATGTGCCATTCCCGGCCGTTTCAGAGGCCATGGCGCTTGCTGCGTCTGTTTATAAATCTGTCGTTTCGGTTCGAAGGTATGGATGTGTAACTAGGGGGGTGGTGTGACGTTGTGTAATGGTATGGAGGGGCCGAGAAAGAAAAAAATAGCACGTCTTCGTCGATGGTGGTGGGGTAATAATAGCTGTAGCCAATTTGCGCGCGGTGGCGAACCGATCAGGCGAATATGCAGCAATTGAAGATTTACCGTATTGAAACAATTGTCAAGAGTCTTATTCAAGAGATATGAGATGTATATGGATATGCATTGAAAAGAACAGCCGTTGTCCTTCTTATAATTGGAAAAGCCCAAAGACTCATTTGTTATCAGGGCGGTTTTCGGATGCGGCTGGCATGAGTCAACGCTGTGCTCTTAGAGGCTCCCAGAGGCAAACATATTAAAGCCACACTTGTTGCGTCACGCCACATCACTCGCACATCACCAGCCACAACATTGCTCTCAGCCACACATGTTCATTTCATTCTTATGTAATCAAGATTTCCCCCAAGTCGGGCCTCGCCTCATTTTTGCCTTGGTTCGTGAAAGCTACAGGCTGTTTGCTACGCGACATCAAACGACCCAACTTTTGCACATTCACGCGTCGGCCACGTTAGGAGGTACCACAGGCCCTTGTTGCCTTTTTCACTCCCTGGCACTATTTTTATTCTTTCCCTAACCTCTTCCGAGCCCAAATACTCGCGTGTTTCTTTGTCTCTCTGTCCTCGTTCGCGCTTGCGCCGTCGCATCCTTTGTTTGCCCTTGCACTGCACACGACGTCGCAGCCATCAAGCAGGCGTCTGATTCAGCTCATTGTCCAATTCGGCACCCCTCCTCGTATTCCATATACGACCAAGGCATCGGCTGTTCCCATTGTTCGTCCGACGTCCCCGCCTCTCATGGCCTATTCATCACTCCTCGTCTTTGTCCGCTGACAAGGGCCGGCCCCATCTCCAGCTATACCAACCCAACGTTTCCAACCTATCTTCTGCATTCGACGACTGCCCGAACAATCGTCCCCAACCTCTCCAAATGAACTAGAAAAAACTCGGCGATACCTTTCGTGAGCCATGCCTCCGAAAAGAAAGCGCCCCGAAAGGGCCCCCAGCGACGCTGGCCGCCCATCCCCTCATCGACCCGCAGACACCACCCTGGCACAGCACGATAGAGACGATTCCGCCGCCAGAGGTCGTGGTCGCGGCCCTCCGCGAGGCGGCCCCGATGTTCACAACGGCTCTCCCTCGAGGAATACATACCCCCAGTCGACAGAAACCACACGTCCCGCTGCTCAGCCAGCCCCAGCGCTATCGAGACCACAAGCTGCGGCTCCTGCGCCGCCACCGGACCACCCTATCCCATCCGACCGTTACTATGAGCATCTGTCGGAGAAGAGCCTGGCCAGGTGGGCCGATGGCGGACGGGAAGAGGTAATCGCTCATGGATGCCAGTCTCGCCAAGACACGGACATCCCTGAGCTTTCTGCTGTGCTCCAAGAATTCATCAATGCTGTCGTCGAGGGGCGCATGGATGCCAAGGACGCGGGTGCTTGCGTCAAGGAGATTCTGGGCTCCGATGCTGAAGACGAGACTAAGGGTCCTTTCTTCGCCCCCCATGCCCTTCTCCTTGACTCACTAACCCTCATCCTGGAAACCAACTCCAACACATTCCACCCTTCGCTACGCATCTTTCTCCAAGAGAGTGGCGTCTCGGTGGCTCTGATGCGCCAGTACCTTGAGGCACCTGTCCTACAGCAGCTTGGTTTGGTCAGGGATCACTTCATCCGCGCCGGTGTACGCCAGGCCACGAACCTCCTCTACCGTCAGGCAAACTACAATCTGCTCCGCGAAGAGACCGAGGGCTACTCAAAGCTCATCACTGAGCTGTACATGACTAGCGACTCGCTACCTCCCGATGTCCCCCAGGAGATCTTTGAGCGCATCAAGGGTCTCATCGGCACCTTTGACCTTGACGTCGGTAGGGTCCTGGATGTCACGCTGGATGTATCAGCTGCAGTTCTTGTCAAGCAGTTCAAATTCTTTGTCAAGCTACTCCGCGTCAGCTCGTGGTGGCCGCGGCCATCACCCAAGTCGCCCGAGTGCCCCTTTATCGGCGGTCTCCCCGCCTGGGCAACCCCGGGCTACCCTCAATGGACGACTACAGAGGAGGATGAGGCTGCCAACGTTGAGAACAGGCGTTCCCGCGATATCGCATTTTGGGACCGCGCCCGCGAGGTGCACCTGGCTGCCTTCTTCGAGCTCGGTGGGAGGCAACTGACTGACTCAGTACTCGAGAATGGCTCCATCACCAACGGGGTTGACCCTACAGACGCCAACGCAGAAGCTGAGAGGCAATGGATAGAGACCACAAAGTCTCTGCCCCCCAACGGCAACCGAGTCGCTGCCCATCTCCTAGGCTTCAAGCTGCTGTTTTACCACTCCAGCCTCAGAGATCCCACCGACGTCCTCCCCGCCAACCTTCTCTACCTTGCAGCCCTGCTCATCAAGATTGGCTTCATCTCCCTCCCCGACCTCTACCCTCATCTCTCTCCCGATGACGACAAGATGGAAAAGGTCCGTGAGAAGAAGATGCAGGAGATTGAAGAGGCCGAGAAGAAATCCCGCGGCGGAACGGCAAACGCTCTTCTTATGGCCGGAGTCCTGCCTCAAGGTGACGACGACAACCCCAACGCTGTGAACGCGCCGCGAAAGGAAGCTGTCAAGAAAACCGAGGCAGAGAAGAAGCAGGAGGCCGCAGATGCTGCCGCAGCCAAGGAGGACGAGCCGCATGAGCAAAAGGTGTCGCTCCTCATACAGCTTCTCACTATCGGTGCGCTCCCCGAATCACTCTTCATCCTCGGTCGCTTCCCCTGGATACCCGAGGCATTCCCCGAGGTCCTGGACGGCATCCACCGCATCCTTCACGTCTGCTTGAGTAAACTGTATGCCGAGTCACGACCCGTTGCCGTCATCCCCACCGAGTGTCCTATGAAGAATGTACCCGACTTCGACCAGAACAACCTGCCAAAGGGCAGCGTCCGACTTACCCGCATGACCACCAAGAAGGTCCTTCGTTGGCCCACTGCCGACAAGTTGGATCACAACGAGACCCAGGACTACCGCTACTACTGGGACGAATGGACTGACAACGTCCCCGTCTGCCAGACAGTCGACGACCTCTTCACTTTGTGCGATACCCTGCTCAACCTGTCGGGTGTCAATATTGGCCGGGACGCTGCCTTGGTCTCTAAGATTGCCACCATCGGCTCCAAGAGCCTGTACCAGGATACATCGGACCACAACATGGCGCGTTGGAGGGAACTGCTCAAGCGCCTCCTCCTTCCCGCTCTGAGCCACACAAAGGCCAACACTTCCACCGTCGATGCCGTCTGGAATCTCCTCCGTCGTTACCCTACGACGGTTCGCTTCGCCCTCTATGCCGAGTGGTTCGAGGGCCAGATCTCGCGTCTGCCCACCATGAAGCTGGCGTTCGCCCGGGCTCGATCCGAGACGCGCGCAACCATGAAGCGAGTCTCCCTCACCAACTTAAGCGAGATGGCAAAGCGCCTGGCTAAGACGTCGTTCTCGTCCCCGGGCATCGTCTTCGCCGTCGCATTTGAGCAGCTCGAGTCGTATCCCAACCTTATCGAGGCCTTCGTCGAGTGTGCCAAGTACTTTACCGACCTGTCGTACGACGTCCTCGTCTGGTCCCTGCTCAACTCTCTTGGAAAGTCCCGGAGCCGCACCCAGGCAGACCACGCCCTCACGACAAGCAAGTGGCTTCAGGCGCTGTCCCGCTTCGTCGGAAAGGTCTATCGTCGCTACTCAGTCCTTACCCCAGTTCCCGTTCTCAACTACGTCAACGACCAGCTGCTACGCGGCAACTCGACCGACTTGATCATCCTCAAGGAGTTCATCACCTCCATGGGTGGTATCGTCGACTCCGGTGACTTTACCGACCAGCAGATTCTCGCCATGGCCGGAGGAGAGTACCTCCGCCGTCAGACCCTGATCCGGGGTCAGGACAAGCGCTTCGAGAACATACGAAGCTCCCAGCGCCTGATCCGGTCCCTCGCCGACACGGAGCTTGCTGCCCAGATACTTCTCAACCTTGCCCAGTATCGCCAATCAGCGTTGTTCAAGGTCGACGAGAATGAGGCCCACATTAAGCTTCTCTCGTCCATTCTGGATGACTCGCAGCGCATCCTGACCCAGTACCTAGACTTCCTCTGGAGCAACCTCGACCCGGCCACCTTTGAAAAAATTGTGCCGTCTATCCCGGAGCTCATGACCACCTTTGGGCTAGAGACGAGTCTCGCCTTCCTCATTGGCAGAGCCAGCTTGTCCTACCGCATGTTCCCTTGGAAGGAAAAGCAATCGTTGGAGTCCAAAGACAAGACTGACAAGCCTACCGCCGCGGCGGATGGTGATGTCGTCATGTCCGATGTCCAGCCTGCCGAGGGTACACCTGAAGTTCCGAGTCAAGAGACCGAGGCCAACGAGGTTCCCGTGAGTTACGCTCCTATTCCCACAAGAAGAAATTATTACAGAAGAAACTAACAGTCTTCCAGAAGACCGAGGACCCGTCGCTCATCCGCACAGCCCTCAGCCCGGTTGCCGAGTCGGTCCAGGCAAACATGCCGCCCGAGATATGGGCCAAGATCAGTCCTGATGTGTACGTCATCTTCTGGACCCTCCAGCTTGGTGATCTATTCTGCCCAGAAAAGATCTACCGACAAGAGACCAACCGTCTGAAGTTGGAAGAGGCAGCCATTGCGCGGGATAGATCAGACATGAGTCGAAGGGGCCAGGAGCGCAAGATGGAGAAGAGAAAGGAGCTTATGCAGCTCCAGATTGATCTCTCCGAGGAGTGCAGTGAGCACCGGCTGCGACAGGCCAAGTGGAAGTTCCATATAACGAAGCAGTTCCAGAGTGCTTTCCCGGAACCCCGGGCGAGCCCTGAGAGCATCGCCGACACGCTGCTCGAGAACTGCTTCATTCCAAGAGTGCTCGTCTCGCCAGCCGACGCCGAGTACACCTTCAAGTTCATCAAGTCGCTGCACGAGTGGAACGCCCCGGGTTTCAAGCTCATGGCCCTGTACGAAAGGCTATTCCACGCCAACCGCCTGCGCCTGCTTATCTTTTCGGCGTCTGTCCGCGAGGTTGAGAACCTCGGACGCTTCTTCAAGCTTATTCTGGAGGACCTGCTGAGGTGGCACAAGAACGAACCCGTATCCCCCGACAACAATAACAAGGCGGGCACTGCAGCCTCCAAGGACCAGCCTCGCCTCGGTGCCTACGATAAGGAGGGCAGGGGAACCGCCGAATCCCCGCGTCTGGGCTTCGCCCAGACCCTGGACGACAACGGAAAGCCCCTCACATTTGTTGAACACGCGCAGTTCCAGGACATGCTCTTCCGCTGGCACAAGAATCTGAACATGGCACTCAAGTCCTGCCTCGGTGGCTCAGAATGGATGCATATCCGGAATGCTATCACCGTGCTCAGGACCGTGCTCGATTCGTTCCCCGTCATTGACTTCATGGCCAAGCAGTTCTCCACTCAACTGCAGGAGATTTCGCGTAGGGAAGCCGCCTCCAAGGGAGCTACAGAAGGCGAGGAGGGTCACCGCGTCGATCTCTCTGTTGCTGCTCAGGGCGCCCTGTCCGAGCTGCAGAGGAGGAAGGCCAAGTGGATGATAGTCCAGGCGTTCCGCCCCAACATGGTGAGTCTCGTCCGATGTGGCTATTGCTTTATTTCCAGAACTGACACGGGGAAATAGGGTGGATCGATACAGAAAGCGGCAGACAAGACTGAACTACGGCCGACGGCCGCCGAGTTCAAACCAAAGTGAGTCACCATGCCCTCCTGCTCAGGAAATCCTTCTATGTATTTGCGACTCTAACCTTGCTTGCTTAACCAGGATGGAAGTCGATAAGCCTACAACTGCCGATGAAGAAGACGGCGAGGTCCCGGATGCTTCCAAGACAAAGCCCACCGAGAAGGGTGCGGCATCTGGCCGAACCCCGTCGTCGGACAACCTACCGCCTAAGCCGGTACCTGTTGGTCCAAGGGACATGTCCAAGGACAGCAACACGCCAAGCGGTGCACCCACGCGGTCGTCGACACCCAAGGCTAGCCAAACTGCAGGCCAGGGTGGTTCCAAGGCCGACGGTCGGTCTAACACACTTCCTGAACGTCCGCCTCACAACCTTCCCAGTCGTCCTGATGTTCCCATCCCAGGCCATAGTTTTGAGCGCTACCCTCAGGCTCAGCCACGAGCCAACGAGCGACGTGACGGCCGTGGGCCGCGGGATCCTCGTGAACGTGAGACTCGTGACCCTAGGGATGGTCGCGAGCAACCTCAGCAACCGCATCGGGACCCTCGCGAGGGTTGGAATGAAGATGTGGAGTGGAGCGAGCGGAACCGCGAGGTTCCCGACCGTCGGGCTCCCGAGGGAGGTCGCGATGCCTCTCGCACCGGCGCTGCAGAGAGAGAACGTCCGCGACGTGATGGTCGCAGTGGCCGCCTACATGACCAAACCAGTGAGCACGCTGCTTCCCCGGCAGCAGCCCCGCAGCCATCAGCCGGTCAGTCGCCTGCTGTAAACCCTGAGAGGGCGGCGCTGTTCCGTCAGGAAGGACAGGATTGGTCGTCGCGCGGAGGAGCCAAGGACGCCGAGTCCCCCAACCCCAGAGGTCGTCGGCCGCCGCACAACGATGTGGCGGCGAATGTCAACCCCGCACGGGCGAGCCTGATCGGTGACAATGCCGACAACACACCAAGTCGTGGACCTAGGGAGATGGCTCGGGATAGAACACCGAGGACCAACTCTCCTAGACGATCAAGCGGCCGATTTGGGTACGAACCTCATCCTGAGGCGGACCAAGACCACGGCAGGCCGCCATCACGAGCTCACCCAGTTGACCCCCGCGCAAGCGGCCGACCGCGTGAACGCTCGCCCCTCCCCCCCCCCAACTACAGGGAAGGTGACCGAGGTGCACCTCCTGATAACGCTGGCGCCCGGGAGCCTCCGTTCCCCAGGGCTGGACCGGACTATGACTATCGTGGGCCGCAGTACGAGGATCAGAACTACGGGCGCCTCAACCCCATCCAGTCTACCGGTGAGATTCCCTCGGGACCGCGGGGCCGTGGGCGTGGAGCACGTGCTCATGGGCCCCCTGGCCCTCCGGACAATAGTGGGCGGTACGGCCCCCCGAACGCGCAAAAGGTAGCATCCCCGCAACCGCTAGAGAGGCAGCCGCCGACTGGCCCGTCTGGACGCACCGGTGGACGGCGTGGTTACGAGGGTCCGCCAGCGGGACCATCGACGCCAGCGAGCTCCGCCAACGCAGTGCAGCCCGAGCGTGTTCGGAACCTCAACAACAACACACCCAGTGCTGAGACTCCCCCCGCAGCCGGGGGTGTCCACCCTGACCGACTGGCACAGGTTGGGGGTGGAGGCAGCAACCGTGGCACGCCGGCACAGGCACAGGCACCAGCGGCGACACCCACGCCAGCTGCCTCAGCCACGCCGGACCGCTCTCGTGCAGACGCGCGCCCTGGCCCGGGAAGCAGCGCCAACACTCCATCCGCGCCAGAGGCCGCCACAGGTGGTGAACGCGGCCGATCCGGGGGCAGCAAGCGCCAGCTACCGAGCCAGATAACGAGCATCAACAACATGCTGCAGACCAACCGAACGAAGTCTGACCGTAGCGGGAGCACTGGCGGTAGCGCCAGCAGTGCCAACGGTCGGCGGAGTGGCCAGTCGCGTAGCACGGCCGGCGGATCAGACGCCCACGCACTCATGAGCGGATCTCCTGCCGCGGCTACCTCATCATCCGATCGGCCCGCTGCGAGCGGCAGCAACACGCCCAACGCTGGTAGCGAGGGCCGCGAACGGAGCAGCAGCGGACGGGACCGTGACCGTGAGTCGTCCCGGTCTGAGCGCCGCTCGCATCGCAGCAGCCGCGACCAGCATGATCGCAGCCCTTCCGGGCGCGACCGTGACCGCGAAAGGAGCAAGGACCACCGCGATCATCACCGTGATAGTAGGGGTGCAGGCGGGGAGCGTGACGGGTCTAGGAGACGTAGCAATGCCAACGCGCAGGTCGGGCCTATGGGGCCTCCACCACCGCAGGCACCCGCAGCTCCTGGACCGCGGGAGCTTCTGCCCGGCGGGGCTGGCGGCGGCAGTGGAAACGGCGGTAGAGGGAAGGACGACCACCGGCGCGACGAGCACCACCACCGCGGGAGGAAGAGACGCAGCGACGAGGGCACAGGGAGGGCGCCGAGCGAGCAGCGGGAGAAGAGGCAGAGGCGGTAGACCTCGCCCTTCTGATTGTCGGAAACCAGCAGCTGCAGCACACTTTACTTTTTTCTTTTCCTTTTTCATTATCCTGTCCACGTTTCCTCACTTTTTATTAATTTGTTGTTGTACCATACATATACATTACCATGTTCACCATCACACATTCTCGCCTCATCCTGCCTAGGTGCCATCTACATGTACACCATACTACGTTGTAACACGTGAATGTTGCGTTGCTTCTGGCGGTTCCTACCGGGCACGGACCTCGATTTGCTCCTAGGTTACCCTGTATTTTTTGAGTGGGTCACGTAGCCAGACTGCAAACGAACCGCGGACAGACAGACCCCAGTACCCGATAGGATCGGCGGAAGGTCGCCATACGCAAACAAGCTCGGTGGTATCCGAGCACCTGCAACATGGCCCTTGTCTAGAGGGTCCTACTACTACACAATGGTTACCCTAATCGACATAGTGCCTTCTTCAGTGGCCCTCTGCGAGTTGTCCTCGCTTCACGCATAGGAAGCACTGCTCGATTCAAGTAGTAATATACTTCGACATGATTATGGCTATTCTATCTCGACAAACAAACTCACAAACAAGGCAGAACAAGGCAGAACAAGGCAAGACAACGCGATGATAAACCAAGACAAGGCAGATACCGCTGCGATAACATGTAGAGTGTATTCGAATATATATAAGTAGACGCCAGTGCCCTATTTTACCTCCATTCATTTCCTCCGAAGTATAAACCCAATAGTGTGTAGACAAGATGCCCAATATGTGCAGGGGTTGCTCATCAACCCATATGTCACCGTGTCATGCAAACGCCGTCCCTGGTATCTTTGTAAATGCAAGAGTTGCCAGAGGCCAAGGCGTCCGGCAGGTAGAGTGTAAAGAAAACGTCAAAAGAGATCCGTCGTAAAAATAATAGACAGTCGAGGAGAATCGTTGCGCGTCATGATGAACCGTTCAAAAGAGAAAAGGAAAAAAATAATTGCCGACCAAGGAAAATTGGGAGAGTAAAAGAACAAAGTGTCCGGGGTCGAAAGAATCGGGACTTGCTCTTTTACTCATCCGGATCCGGGTTGGTGGCTCGTAGCACCTTGGGCGGCTGGATCCTCCTCGAGTAGTCGTGTTCGTCGCGGATCGTGCCGATGCTCTCCTGGCTACCGTTCCGCATGTACAGGCCCTGTTTGAAGGGGTCCATGCGCGGGTCAATAGCCAGCATGCTGTTGCGGTTCGAGGTGGGCGAGCTGCTCATCTCGGGGTGGGTCGAGCCCATCATCGACGAGCCGCCGCGGACTGAGGGGTCATCGTTGTAGCCAGCCTGGGCCTGCTGGTTGCGGCGGCGCTTGAAGAGCCAGAAGAGGACGGCAGCGATAGCGATGAGGATGATGCCGATGACACCGACGACAATGCCGACAATGCCTCCGGTTCCAAGGCCTCCGCCTGAACTGTCCTTGTTGTTGTTGGCTTCGGCGGCGTCGGTGTTACTGTCTGTGTCCTGGGTCGGCATAACAGTCACCGTTTTAACTTGGCCATCAGAGGTGAGTGTCTGTATGGCAGTCGTGGTCGCTGGTTCACGTGTCTGGGAGGAAAAGTCAGTATTTGGAGTCTTACAGGTGTGCCGATGCATATCTCTCTTCACTGGCATGGGATGTGTTGTTCGAGTATGAGCCTTCCAATACCCTTCAAGTGCCCATGCCTTTCGACACGCACTCAAGGTGTGTATCTCATCCATGACACACTGGTGCCGGGGAATGTGGAGGGTGGAAAGGGACAGCGAGGGGAGGTATGAAAGGGTGGGAGGGTGAGATGGTGGGAGGGCAGGGCAGGGCAGCATCGTACTGTTGTAGCGGGGATTATAGTTGATGTGGAAGATTGCTCTGTCGTCTCTTCTGCCGTTGAAGACTTTACTGTTGTCGACTCTTCTGTGCTGGTCTACCATTGGGTCCTTGTTTTAGCCACCGCCACGGGTCCGAGGTAAAACGAGTAATGACGCTGAAGTCAAAAGTTGAAAGCAGCAGAAACAAACTCGCACGAATACCAAAGACGCAAGTAGGGGCAGCTCAGTGGCCGCTGGAGGAGTCCAGAAAAGGACCAGCGCAGAAGATTCAAAAACGGATATCAAGTCAAGTTCAGAGCAGAAGAGTCAGGTAGGAAAGCAGGGCAATAAATGGAGGAAGCCAGGTCAAACGCAGTAGAAAGAGCAGAGCAGTATGAACAGTTAAGCAAACAATGGTAACTTACAGTCGCGGTTGTTGATGTGGCTTCCTGAGTAGCAGTCTCCGAAGCCTCCGATGTTGTCGACGATACTGCCGTCGACGAAGCCGACGGGCCCTTTGTTCCCGAGGGAACCTTGCTATCGAGCTCCAGGTAGCTGAAGAGACCCTTACCACCGCAGAATTCCGAGGGGTAGGCGGGACAGGTGGTGTCACAGTCTCCCGTGTCTACTTGGCTGCTCTTGGATGGCGTGTAGTTGGAGCACCAGCAGGCATTGTCCTGGGTGATGGCCCAGGCGTATTCGTCGCCGCAAAAGTCGGTGCAGAGACCATTAGTCTGCCAGATACTGACATCTGTGGTCGCAAATGTGGTCAGCTAACAGCTCGGTCACGCGTTGACAATGACAACACTCTCTGGGCAAATATTGGGACGAGGATGATTGATTATCGTCGTTACTCACTCTTTGCAGTACCGGCCGTGTTAAATGAGGCACAGATGTCGACGTCGATGGCGTAGACGGGAACGAGTGATACGGAGAAGACCAACAGGACTGCCGCAATGCCTGTGCTCCTGATCCATGCTGATGATGAAACCATGGCGAGGGTAGATGTGTGGTGGGGAGGATGAGGAGGGCGATGCTAGAGTCTGGTCGAGGACTTGGCCTGTGGCTCTGTGGTCATGCCAACTTAAGGTGACCAGGTGCGTGTCGGTAGGACAAAGAGTGGCAGGTGACCTGGCTCGAGAGAAGACGCACGTCTTGATGGTTGCCGTGAATCAAGATCTTCCTGGGTCGGCGGTCGTTTGACACCGCTCGTCGTTTGTCGTCCACAGCGTCAGGGAGTCAGCGTCGTCGGCGAGAGAGGGATTTGGTGCAACAACGAAGTGGCCCAAAGGATAAGTCGACGGCGTCCTTTTTCCTCGTCAAAGAAGAGACAGGAGTCGTGTCTGGTACAGCGCGTGACTGACGGAACAGACGGGTAGCCGGCCAAATACCGGGTGGGGCCCGTGAGGGTTTGCTGGTATGCTGGAAGAGGCCAAACAGTGCAGATAAGGTGGGGAGACTTTTGGCGATGGGGTGAGCAGTCGGGCAAAAATGGCCGTGTGTTTACTTTCAGGTCCAACGGTTGAAGGGCGGGTGACCAAAGGTGGTTGCGGTTGTGATTGCGGTTGTGACGGTGGTATTGCGGGATGGGTAGCACAAAGTATACTCGTCACCAAAATATCGTATAATCTGTGTCGTCGTGGTCGGCTCTGGAATGAGGTGACTGATGAATCTGAATCGGATCTGGCTGGGGCGCGATCCGGCTATGTCTGGGGTGGAAACACAGACACAAACACGGGAGTTTTGATTGACGACACTTGTTATCCTGGCTGAGAGCGAGCAGAGGGAGAAGAAAGCGTGAAAAAGAAGAGGAAGAGATAAGGCTCTCTGAAAAATACACGGGTAAAAATAGAATGAGAAAAAAAAGGCTGAAAGAAGAATAGGTAGAAGGAGAGGAGAACAGGAGAGCTCCGAGTTCCCGGTGAACCTGACCAAATCCCGGCGACGAATGGAATTATGAAGGGTCTGGTGATGGTTTGATGGAGGGAAACAAACAGTAAAAGTCGGGTGAGGGAGGAAAAGAGGAAGAAAAGCGTCTTGTGTCGCTCGGGTCTGGGGAAGAAGAGAGGAGAAGGAGAGGCAAAGAGGCTGGCCTGGCAATCCTGGTTGGCCTAGGCTGGCTTGGCTGCGTTGGCTTGGCTGGGCTGGCAGGGATGGTTGGTTGATCGGTGGGATCAGGCCTCTGTCGGAGTCTCTCCACGGCAAGAAAAGGCGAGGAGTGAATTGAAGAGGGGGGAGAAGTGACAAGAGAGAGGCTAGGGCAACTGCCAAGTGCCAACAGGGAATGGAACTCGAGGGAACAAAGGCAACAGCAAGCAAGGACAAGGACAAGGACAAGGACAAGGAACCTGCAGTGGTTGCTTGGGAAGGAACAAGGCAGGTATCCCGGTATCTACGAGTACTACGACTACGGAGCGGAGTACGGATGGCAGGTGCGATGGGTCCACCGACTCCAGCGACTTCCAGCTGGACGCGAGTGGGAGGAACTGGCAAACTGGCGGCAACATTGGGTTAAGCCGATTAGGGAATAGCAGTGGGACATGCATGCAGTACGTACATGTAGTAGTCACGTACCCACGGATCGGATTACAAGTACGAGTAGCTGTGCTCGTAATAGTATTACTGCTAGAGGGATTAATCGTGTGTTTTGGGGTGTGCTGATGATTGCGAATCAACACGATGGTGCTGTTTTTCCTCTCTCCGTCGCCCCCCTTCCCACGGTTCATACGAGTCCAGGCTGTACGGCAACGGGTAGTAGGCGCAGTTGCACAGCGATAATATGTGCCATGAGTTGTCGATTACGTCGTCCAGCAGGGTATCAGAGCAAGAGGGGGAAGGAGTTGCCCGTGGACAGGGGGGGAGCGACAGGGAACAGGACAGGGAAGGAGAGGAGGGTCACTCGCGCGCGCGGCCCTCACGGCGACGGCGCACCGCACGCCCTCGGGCCTTGAGGCCCTGAGGCCCCGAAGCACTGGGGCCCGCTCTGAAGCACTGAGGCACTGGTTGACTGATTGACTGGCACTCACGCACGCACTCTGGGACAAAGACAGAGACCAAAGGTGGGGGCCGGCTTGGCTGGAGATTTTCGATCGAGAAACGCCCCACCCACTGTGATCCTTGTCTGGGATATTCGGTTCGGGATACACGCGAGTACGGACTCCGGAGTATACGGAGCAATGAATATTCGAACCACTCGTACGAGCGCCGCTCGTACTCGGAGTATTACCATGATGAATTTGTGCCGGTTGGCCGCTTCGTATCGCTTACGCACACTATTACCTGCACATACAGGTACTTGTACCCTCCGTATTCCTCCGTAAGGGTTGCTTCTGGAGGGCAACATGGCGGGAATGGGTGACAGGTGGCGTTCCCGCCATGTAACCAAAAGGAACAAGGAGAGGTGAGGAAAAAAGGAAGGCAGGCAAACAGGCGAAAGGGATGGATCCATGGAGGGGGAGAGTCAGTGCTCCCCGAGCTCAGATGTAGTGGGGAGGAGGAGAAGGGAGATGGAATGGACGACGTCAAGCTACAGGTATTACAGGGGGATGATACAGCGGACACAGGCGCCGGCCAGTGGGTTCTACGAGTATAGCGATGGCCTGCCCTGGCCTGCCCTGGCCTGCCCTGGCCTGCCCTGGCCTGCCCTGGCCCGGCCTTTTGCGCGAGTGCCGGCACATATTTACCAGTCATGGTCCTGTTCCTTCATAGTCTGCAACTGCTGCCTGTGCGCATACTCCGTACAGCGTATCGCAAATGTCCTCGTGCTCGTTCTGATGCTCGTAATTATGTATTCTCCCCGCTACTAGAGCCTACTAGCACCGTCGTCTCCAGACCGACAGCAGCAACAGAAAGCATCGGGCATCGGCAGGGGGCGGGTTTTACACCCAGATGATTGGCTACCGTTGGCTGCTGTTGGCTGGCGCCCAGCTGGCATCTGCAGCCTCCAGCTTGCGGATCCCCAAGGGAAGGAGCGGCGGGGCGCCCCGAGGGTGTACTGTACGAATGTGCGAGTGGCATACTGTCCTAATAATAGATTCGCACCTACAGTCTGTCGTCATACGAAGAAAGATGAGCAAACGGGAAAGAGAACTCATGACTTCTTAATTTCTTGTCCGTCCATCTGATTGTCTGTAATACTCCGTACGAGGGACAAAGAGACATATTGATACAGCGTACCTTGGCTCATTCACCGGTATACCTGTGCGAACAGACAGAGGGCCCGTTTACTATATCACCAAGTGGCTGTCCTGCTTGTTTTCAACCGTGTCACCACTCCCACCTATGTACGGCGTGCCATCGTCAGCTCGTCTCCGATGCGGATACGGGAAAGACAAATGTTTTGTATTCTTACGTACCATGACGGGTTATCAATATGTTATTGATACCTGTCTACGAGTATATGTACTCCGTACACCTGTACGAGTACGCACAGGCACTGCCAGTGCTGCGTCCTGACTCCTGAGCAGTGACCACACTCAAGGAGAGACATCCAGGAACGCGCGCGCCGGGTCCATCTTTTTTTCCACCCACCGCCGTCGATACTGTCTTTTGGTGCGACTCGGGTGAATACTAAGCCAAAAGGTACACACGCCTTTTAGACATTCGGCGCCAGTTTTTGCCTCTTTGCTCCTCTTTTTTCCAAATTACATTACGGAGCCCTACTGTTTGTGAACTCCGTATGGGCACCGCGAGTATGGCTTCCTTCTCCGGATGAGGATAGGGACAGTCAACAAAAAAGAAAACAACAAGAGTCAGTCATGGCCCCGCGTATGTGGAGAGATGGGGAGACCTCATATCGCGTGTGGCCAGGAGAAAAAACCCTAATTGCGGCGATGCTCTCGGGCTGGAGGCCAATACGACGCAGTAATTACGACGTCCGAGTAGATTGAGTATACTAGCAATGCTAGCAAATACCACGAGTAATAATGCTGGTAAACACTGGCAATAAGCCCAGAAGGTAGTTGTATCCGTAGATGCTACTGCAACTACTAAATACCTATTGCTTAGTACGAGTAGTGCCTCGACGACTAATCCTCGGTATATTAGCAGGTCCCAGATAGCCACGTCTAACTTTGCATAGCAGCTGTGCTAGTCTCGTAGTATGTCTGCTAGCAAGTAGTCCAAACAGCCCAATACCCACTTGGTCAGGACCCGGAGGCGACAAAGCAAATAAAGAAAAGGCAAACAAGAGGCAGAGGAGTGACAGGAAAAACATACACACCCCTGGGTAATTTTACCTGTTCCACGCGTACAAGTAGTCGGGAACCTTGGTGGTACGGTACTCCGAGTACACACACATACACACATACACACACAAAGCACATGTATGGACCTGTATTCTAGGTATTACGATGTAATAATCATACGCTACGCCTACTAAAGGAAAAAGCATCGACATGTGGCCCCTCGTGTGTGTCTGTCTTGTGAGGCTGTCCTCATTCCAAGACGACGTAATGTCTAGGACGGCGGAATAAGAAACCACTGTCGGGAAATGAATTCTTCGTGACTGATATTCAACGACTTACGAGTAATATAATATGCTACCACTGTACTCTTACCACTCACTACCTACTAATTAGTAGTATACTACGTACTCTTAGCAGGAATATTCTGTGCTCGTGTAGATGGCCGTGAAAAGGGTGACTCGTGGCTATACCCATGATTACGTGTGTAGGACTCGATAGCTCCATGGCCTCTGCGAGTAATAATACTCCGTACAGGTATTGCTGCATGCACTGCGCATTCGCCCCAAATCCCGACGACCACGCGATTCCAGTCAATAAACCCTCCCATTTACCTCTATAGGGTACATGTGCGATTACGAAGATGCTACTGCAGGTACTAATACGAGTACTCGTAATGACTACGAGTACGAGTAATAGTACGGATATTTTGAGTATACTTGTCTGTACTCTTGAGTCTTGGTACATTTGAAGTACGAAGTACTATTACAGGTAGTCCGCTGTATTGCAAGGAAGGAGAAAATATTCAACTCGAGCAAGCCCTTTTAGCCGCATCCGGCGGTGCCTCGACGCATTTGGCAGTCGGCACAAGCGACTTGTCCTCTTTATATATTGGGTCGCGCGTTATCGAGGAAACAGGTCTCGATCTCTGGGGACCAAGAGGTTAATACCGATCAATACGTACGGTTGCCATGTGAATCAACTCTCTACCAGGCCGAGGCATTGCACACAATACAAGTTTCCGATCTTATTGGGCTGTTGGGCCAGAAGTCTGCTCTGCGATGTAGAGTGGACGTCAAAGAGTGTTGTATGGGTACTACGTATATCAACGCCAGTCATAATACAATGGAGTTATAACACTGCCATGTTATAGCCCTGAAATAGATGTTGAAATATATCATAACGGGAAACGGGACACCATTGTTATACGAAGCTATGAGAATGTCTACGAGAGGTGGCGTGTGAACAAACTGTTGGAATTCCCTGATAACTCACTCTACCTGTCTCCAATTACAAACATCCTTTACAACAGCTACTTCTGCGAGGACCTCGATACAGAAGTTTATGTCTTTCTACTGCAGTTTCATTTCAAGGACCTCTGTAACAAAAGTAGCTCCCTCTACGACGGCTATACCTCTACAACGGTAAAATCTTCAAGTTTCTGGACATTTGCAGTTACAAATTTCTGTACAGGGTAGGCGTCGAACACGGTAGTACCAACTTGAAGCCATGGTAGAAGCAGCGGTTGTCAAGGTACGCAGAGCAGAGTTCAGTCTTTCTTACTCCTACGAATGGTGGTGCCGAGGGAAAAAAGCCTAGATTTCAGAACCACTACGGAAACTCAAGGCAGAGGAAGCGGGGGCAGAAGAAACGGCAGGAGTGACTGGTCGAGGGCATCGTGACGGTGGTACCGATGAGTACGGAAGGCACAAAGGTAGAATGAGCCACCAGAGGAGGGCAGGAGCGGTGGAAGGAGGGCCATCCGAGGACCTGGACTGGGAAACGGTTGATTTCCTTTACTTTACTTTACTTTCTTAAATCATCACCACCACAGACAATTCCCAGCATCATTGGGATTGTTGAATAAAAGTCGTGACTACTTACTACTACAGAGTCACCCCAGTCTGTCCCAGAAGAAGTCACATGCAACAGAGGCACCGAGGGAGATGCTAGGCCACATGGAACAGCATTCCTACCCACAATGGTGCTACAATGCCAATGCTATTATCACTACTAGTTTCGTGGGACTGGGCATTCTTACAGCCTTGTAGTATTTCAACACTTCTTGAAAGTCATCAAGGAAAGCGTCATGACAACGCTGTCGCAAGAGCTCTTCAACTTCTGCCATAAGGGATGTGACCTGTAAGCCGCCAACCTATGGCCGTTTCTTCAATTCAATGATGGTGACAGTCACGGTGGCAAGGACCTGAAATGCTCCCCGCCTGGCATTAGGTATTAGCAACGTAGTAGGCAAGGTAGCACTTTTTTTTCCCGCGCCCCAACCAATACTCTCGGACCTCACACCTCCGTCATTCATGATTCCCCTCACTCTCCCGCACTCTCCGTCCCACTTTCTCTTGGCCGAAACTCGGATATACGACGTATAACGTACGAGAGTCATCTCTTTCCATCGTTCAACTTTGTCAAGATAAAATCTCTGACTTTGGCAGTGTCCCTCTTCCCCTTTTTCAATCTTCGCATCGACAAGCGTTGACACTAGGTACGTTGATGTGGAGGAGGAGCTGTTGATGCTGTACGACTATTGTGGCGCCACCTCACGAAGCTGTGTGTCTTGCGCGGGGCAACTGTGCCTTTGCTTCTCTCGTGACAGGGGCAAATGGCACAGGTCTTGCTTTTTAGTTCTGCCGGAAGGGACGGAAGTAGTAGTTGAGCTTTTTTTCTCTCTCTTCTACTTCTTCCTCACCTTCACCTTCTTGTCTCCGAGTTGTTACAAAACCTCCTGGTTGCTGACGTCAAGTTGTTGCTTGCTTGTACAGGAACCCCGCCAAAGCTTCCATTTACCCCTCCATCGATATCCCTCAAACCACCCAACAACAACAACAACAACCAACAGCACAACACCACCACAACAAGAACCACCAAAATGGCTCCCGCAAACACGCTGCCCGCCTGGTCGGAGCTGCAGGCGCACCGTGACGCCATCAGCAAGAACTTTACCCTCAAGGAGGCCTTTGCCTCGGACCCCGAGCGCTTCACCCGCTTCTCGCGCACCTTTGCCCCCGGCGGCGACGTCTCGGCCGATGTCCTCTTCGACTTCAGCAAGAACTTCCTCACCGAGGAGACGCTCGACCTGCTGGTCAAGCTGGCCGAGCAGGCCGGTGTCGAGCGCAAGCGCGACGCCCTGTTCCGCGGCGACAAGATCAACTTCACTGAGAACCGCGCCGTCTACCACCCCGCCCTCCGCAATGTCGGCGGCTGGGAGATGAAGGTGGACGGCGAGGACGTCATGAACGGCCCCAACGGTGTCAACACCGTCCTTGAGCACATGAAGGAGTTCTCCGAGCAGGTGCGCTCTGGCGAGTACAAGGGTTTCACCGGCAAGAAGCTCACCAACATTGTCAACGTTGGCATTGGCGGTTCCGACCTGTAAGTATTCAACCCAACGAGGGCAACTCTCCGTGCAGAACAAAACGAGGTGTATAAATTGTATGGCTAACCCCCCAATGACAGCGGCCCTGTGATGGTCACCGAGGCCCTCAAGTACTACGGCGCCAAGGACACGACTCTGCACTTTGTGTCCAACATTGACGGCACCCACATGGCCGAGGCCCTCAACAACTCGGACCCCGAGACGACGCTGTTCCTCGTCGCCTCCAAGACCTTCACGACGGCCGAGACGACGACCAACGCTACCACTGCCAAGAACTGGTTCCTCGAGAAGACTGGCGGTAAGGGCGACGTGTCCAAGCACTTTGTTGCCCTCTCGACCAACGAGGAGGAGGTGACCAAGTTTGGCATCGACAGCAAGAACATGTTTGGCTTCGAGAGCTGGGTCGGCGGCCGTTACTCTGTCTGGAGCGCCATCGGCCTCAGCGTCGCCCTCTACATTGGCTACGACAACTTCCACAAGTTCCTCGCCGGTGCCCACGCCATGGACAAGCACTTCCGCGAGGCTCCTCTTCGCGAGAACATCCCCGTCCTCGGCGGTCTCCTGAGTGTCTGGTACTCGGACTTCTTCCACGCCCAGACTCACCTGGTCGCTCCGTAAGTTCCGCCCCAGTCTACACAGCTACCTTCTATGCTACACCTGGGCTGAGCTAATATGGATACCTGCGCAAAACAGCTTCGACCAGTACCTCCACCGCTTCCCTGCCTACCTGCAGCAGCTGTCCATGGAGTCTAACGGCAAGTCCATTACGTCGGACGGCTCGTCAGCCAAGTACACTACTGGTGAGTACTCTCCCTCTCTACATCTCTCCCCGCCCTTGTGTGGATCAAAGACTGACAGTGATAGGCCCTATCCTGTTTGGTGAGCCTTGCACCAACGCCCAGCACTCGTTCTTCCAGCTGGTGCACCAGGGCACCAAGCTGATCCCGGCCGACTTCATCCTTGCGGCCAAGTCGCACAACCCCATCTCGGACAATGTGCACCAGAAGATGCTGGCGTCCAACTACTTTGCCCAGGCCGAGGCCCTGATGGTGGGCAAGACAGACGAGCAGGTCAAGGCCGAGGGTGCGCCCGAGGACCTTGTCCCCCACAAGCGCTTCCTGGGCAACAGGCCGACGACGTCGATCCTGGTGGGCGACTCCATCGGCCCCGGCGAGCTGGGTGCGCTGATTGTCTACTACGAGCACCTGACGTTTACCGAGGGTGCCGTCTGGGACATCAACAGCTTCGACCAGTGGGGTGTCGAGCTGGGCAAGGTGCTTGCCAAGAAGATCCTCAAGGAGATTGACGAGCCCGGCAACGGCGAGGGTCACGACGCCTCCACTGGCGGCCTGATTGAGGCCTTCAAGAAGTACGCCAAGATCTAGATGGCCAATGATGGAGATTTAGCTGTAGATTACGGAATCTAGTAGTTTAACGATATGGAAAAGAAGAAATTAAAAAGACAGAGTACTTGGATATCACCAATGTTGTACACGAGACGAATGGAGATATAGCAACCGTATACATATGAGGAATATAAGCTTGAATTTTACTATGTTACTAGTAGTATGTCGCCGGGTTCCCGCTCGCGCGCCACGTGTACGGTACTAGTCCAGTAGTGGTATCATTGTGATGAGGCATGGTATGATGCCCATGTGCCGCATTCATCTCGGCGTGGTGGCTGCACACGGGCAGAAGTGTCGCGTCTGTTAACAGCTAGCACGACCGCTGACGCCTCTCGTCTTATTTGATGGTGGTAATACCTGTAGTGCTTAGTCCATGTATATGGCAGTGCACCTGTAGATAAAGTGCTCGTATAGTCGTATAGAGTTGCATCACAAGCATCAATCACTCGTATCAAACCACCAATGTGCTGTGTGTTGGGGCCACCACCAAGGCCATCAACACGAGTGCACCACTGTTCATGGTCTATGGGCCGTGGACCTTGAGCACTGTGGGCCCGTTACCTCCTCCCACGGCGTTGAAACTTGAATCCGACATGTAAAACAAATCGACTGTTTGGTTCATCTATTCGCACTCGTACGAGTCTGAAGTCCGGATATTGCGGCTTTGTTACGGGGTAGTAGTGGTAGAACCTGTCTGTATTACATTGGTAGCAGTGTTTGCAGTAATAATACGGAGTAGTCGTAACATGATTGCACCTCTGCCCACGAGCACGCGTACAGACAGACGCAGAGTCGATCCTGTATTACCTGTTTGCCTGTATTTGCAAATGGATTGTGCACGAGTAGAGTGGGGCTGCGCGTATTCGTGGACTGTACTCGTACACAGTGAGGCTTGTGAGGTGAGGCCTCTTCTGGCTCTCTCTGGGCCATGGCCCATGCTGACGACGCTTCGTCGGCAAGCCCACCTCGCCCACTTATCCGTGCATCCCTGTCCGTCTAGAATACTGCAAGCCTGGGGTGCACGGGATGAGACAGATGGGTGTATCGACGTATTATTATTCCCAGGCAGTTAATCAATCGAATCGAGCATCGTCAGCCTTGAGATGCATCCGCATCCATCAAATACTTTGGTCTTCCGTCTTCCGCACACGGAACAGCACAGGATACATAATTTCTAACCTTGAAATCCCCCCCAGAATATGTTAGTACTAGTAGTGTAGGACAAAGCAAAGACTTTTGGCTTGATTTCAGGGTGACGCAATCCTCTCTCCACTGGCGCGCGGCCTCTCAGCGTTAGTGCAGTCATTTCGATAGGAGCCGCCCCGATAGCAGGTGCGACTCTGTCAATGCCGACGATCCGGTGGAAGGGGCGCCCCAGCGTCAGGGACCTCAACCCCTACTCCGTGCTCCGTAGTACATGCAATAAGGAAACAGCTAGGGACCGCGCGCACTTGTTGCATTTCCCTTTCCCGCCCCCCCCCCCAAACAAACACTGCTGCATGGCTGTCTCCTTCCATTCTTTCAGTCTTCTTCTTTCTTCTTCCTGTTCTTCTCCAATGTTGCCTTGGATAGAGATGATTGTCAGCCCTGGCGATTCATCCTTCTTGCCTAACCAAGCACTAATACACGACAGCTCTTAAAGAGACGGGAGCGCATACATGTATGCGCCTGCCGGGAGTGTGTACGAGTGAAACAACACCGACGACTCCGAAGAGCTCGAAACCGGGCCACCGCTACCGACAATGTCGAGCGCAGACTTCCTCTCGCGTCTCCCATGGAGGAGCGCAACGACGGCCATCAAGACACCGCGCCCTCGGTTCTTCCGGAGACCGCCCATTCTGGCCTTGGCCACGGCCATGAGCGGCTTCCTGTTTCTCTACCTCGTCTTCTGGTCGGCACCCTTCTACACAGCGGGCTTCGAGCCTTCGTGGGCCGGTCTGCAGAGCTACCACGGCTACGAGAGCTCGTGGAGTTTCGACGTGGGCAGCAACGACGATGACGACCCTGGTCACGGCGACGGCGGCAAGCACCGCGAAGCCTGGATGGCCTCGCTGCCCGACTCGGTCCGCCTGACAGACCTGAGCATCCCGGGAACTCACGACACCATGACGTACAGTTTCGAGGATGACAACGAGGTGCTGCAGTGCCAGAGGGCCAATATCTCAGAGCAGCTGGCTGCCGGCATCCGCTACTTTGACATTCGCGCGCGGCTCGAGGAAGACACCCTGGCCATCTACCATGCCGACGGCTACACCGGCTTCGACATTGTCAATGTTCTCATGCCGATGTTCACCTTCCTTGACGAGAACCCGTCCGAGGCCATCGTGATGCGCCTCAAGGAGGAGGGGCCGCCCATTGGCGACGCCAACACCATGACCTTCGAGCAGACGCTCAACCACTACCGATCTACCTACCCCGTCACCGCCGACGGCGCACGCCGCCATCTGGCCCTATACGACCCGGAGGCTGCTCCCATTCCCACCCTCGGCGAGCTGCGCTCCAAGATCTTCCTCATCCAGAATTTTGCCTCGGACCCTGCTCGCCCCGCCTACGGCCTACAGTGGGAGGGCAGCCAGATGGTCCTCGAGGACGTCTGGATCATCAACGACACCCACCACCTTATGACGGAGAAGTGGCCCGCCATCCGCAATGCCCTGGAGGTCGCTGCCACGGCGCCCCACGACAACTCGCGCCTCTACCTTTCCCACGTCTCCGCCTCAGTCGGCGTCCTCCCCATCGAGGCCGCCGCCGGCCCCAGAAGAGAGGAGGAGGAGGAAGAGGAGGATGACGAAGAGGGCTTCGATCGCGAGCTCGAAGAAGAGCAAATCTTCGGCATGAACGACATGACCGGCCGCTGGCTCCAAAACTACACACGCACCCATAAATCTTCCGTCTTATCACCATCATCACGCTCCGTCCCCCGCACCGGTATCGTCATCCTCGACTTCCCGGGCAAGAGACTCGTCGACGCCATCCTCGACTGGAACAAACCCCTCGTCCAGTATTAGCGCGTCACCTCGCCTCACTATCACGCCATCATTCAAAATCATCCATCATCCTTGTATAAAAAAATACCCATTTGCTACTGTATATATACCCCACTGCTCTGCGGTACACGGCATCTACGCCCTTTTTTTTCTTTTGGTTACAAAATTACACATGTTCATCTGAAATCATCTCCCCGGATCCTTCGGGGGGCACAGGCCTGTCCTGTGCTTCGCGTGCGTGTTTCCATGTGACTTGCACCCTTGGTCTTGGCTATTCATCCGGGGGACTTTACCCGGGTGGGCTGTCCTCACCAGGGTAACAACCTGCACACATACATGTAACTCCGTACTTGGTCTCAATGGATTGCATCGTAAACGTAGACTGTACATCTCATACTCATATTAACAGACCTCATCCGCGTACATACATACATACATGCCAAGCCCACTATATAGCATATACATGAACCTTTTTGCCATTTCCATTTCCATTCCCTTCCTGTCCAACTCCATATCGCTAACAGAATGAACAAGGCCCAACCTAGCAAAAAAACAAGAACAAGCCAGCAAGTAAAACAAGCTAGAGCAAAAAAAAAGGATGAAACAAGAAAGAAACAAGATCATAAGATCAAAAGAAGAAGAAGAAGGAGAAGATATCAAAAGAAGAAGTGGTGAAGAGAGGGAAGAAAAAATGGGTCAAGAGAAGAATAAGAATAGAGCAAAAGGTGCTCATCGCTCGTCGCTCATCGCAGGGGACTACCCCTCGTCGGACTGCCCACGGGACTCGAGTTGGCCGAGGAGCTCTCGATGCTGGCCACCATGCGGAGCACCCGCGTGGGCGCCTGCTTGGGCTTCTGCATGGCGACGGCCTTGGCTGTCGCCATCTCGAGGCTGCTGGCCTCCGACATGGTTGAGATGGAGATGCGTCGCTCGCCTGTGAGGGGGTCCACGTCCAGGAACAGGTTGTCAGGCGTCTTCTTCTTCTTGGGCGTCGAGGGGTGCAGCTGCAGATGCGGTGGTAGCTGCTGCGGCTCCTCGTGGTGGTGGGACTCGTGTGTGACGCCTAGGTCCACCTCGTCCAGGTCATCCAGATCTAGATCCAGATCCAGATCCAGGTCATCTGGCTGCGACGAGATGAACAGTTGGGGCGGTTCCTGGAGGTGCGGCAGGTCATTGTCGTCGTCGTGAATACCGAGTCCGCCGTCGCGTTGAATCGGACGTGCCACCGCCAGGTCTGCCGCCTCCATGTCGTCATCATCGTCGTCGTCCTCCGTGTCTATAGACACCACCTCTGCCTGCTGGGGCTCCTGCTTCTGCGCCTGCTGCAGCTGTCGCTGCTCTTCCTGTCGGCGCATCGACTCCCTCGTCCGCGACCGCCTCAGGGCCTTCTCGTTGAGGAAGCTGTCGTCATCGTCTTCTTCTGACCCGGAGTAGACTTCGTCGGCGTTAACGACGCGCAGCCGCTCCTTGGGAACCGTGAACATGACCTGCACCATCCTCTTCTCGACGGCCCTCTCAATGTCCCAGTCCGCCTGCTCCTCTGTGTTTACTGCATTGGGCTTCCTGAGAAGACTAGAGCCCACGGCCGTGCTGCTCGCGTGTGTGCCATCGCCCCCGTCTGCCTCCCAGTCGTAACGGCCCTGCTTGCGGCGCAGGAGCTCGCTGTTCATCATCCCACCTAGCCGTGGGTCCACATCCTCGCTTGCGCCGTACTGTTGGCTCTCCCACGAGTGCGGCGAAGGCGTCGTGCCGTCGGGTGCGTCGTGAATCGGACTATGGGTCCCCGATGTGGAGAAGACACGACGGAGGGATCCCAGCCAGCCCCTGCGTGGCTTCGACTTGGATGGCGACCCCGGCGGTTGCGGGTCCTCGATGTCCTCCTGCTGCTGGTACTGATACTGGTACTGGTAGTTGCTGTTATTGTTGTTGCTGACACTGCCGTTGCGCATCAGAAGACCAGGCGCTTCTTGCTGCAGCGCACCAAAGCTGCTCTTGGCCGTGTTGTAACTGCTCGCCCCCGAGCTACCGGGCTTTCCGGCATCCGAGGACCCGAGGAGCGTGGACCCGCCTAGCATAGTGGACATGTTGTTTGTACGGCGGCTCATGGTTGACGTCCGTGCGTCGCCGCCGCGGGCGGTCGAGGACGAGCCTTCCGACAGGCCAGAGCCGGTCCTCGAGTCGTCATCACGCAGCGCCGGACCGGCCAGGCGCCTAGTGGGAGACACACGGCCCTGGCGACCGCCGTTGCCCCTCCTCGACAGAAGCGCATCCGTTGCATCCACGTCTGACACCCAGTCCTGGACATCTGGGTCGTACCGCCTGGCACCGGCCTCGGGGCTCGGCGTCGTGGATGATCGTCCGGGTAGGCCAAAGGCGGGGATGCCCATCGTGAGACTGGCCGTCGGCGTAACAAATGGGTCCGAGGGTGTCTCGGACACCGGCGTTCGCGGCGAGCTGTGGTGATCGTCCTCTTCATCGTCCTCCATAATGGGGTGAATGTACCCCGGCGTCGTCGAGTTGAAGCTCGACGAGTGGCTGTGGCCATGGCTGTGGTTGTTGTGTGACGGCACGGGTGGCGGCGGCATCGGTGGCGGAGGGGTCGGCACATAACCTGCTGTTGCCCCCCTGTTGCCGACGGGCTTTCTCGCGATGTTGTTCTGGCCGGGGACCTTGGTGGCATCGCTGGAGCCACTGCCTCCTGCACCACCACCCCCTCCACGGATACTCTCGTAGCCGAGAGACCGCCGCACACTTTGGTACGGGTCCTCATTGGAGCCCGTGTACCACATGCCGCGACCCCACGTGGAGAAGAAGTCGTCGCCCTCGGCCATATCGTCGTCGTCGTTGATAAAATGCCTGGCGTCCTGAGCGAGAATGGCGACGGCGGCATCGCGCGACTGGCGCTTCTTGTTCTTGCGACGGCGGTAGAAGAAGAAGAGGAGGAGACCAGCGAGGGCGATAAGGCCCAGCCCCAGTCCGAGCCCCAGTCCGAGCCCCAGTTTCTTCGGAGTTGACCCCGCGTTGGCCGCTGCTGGGGCCGACGAGTCGCTGTCCTTGTCACTGCTGACGCCGACAGGGTTGGTGTACTTGCTCGACCACGACATGCTCGTGATGTTGAGAAACCTAGGTGAGTCGAGGTCTGCGCGCTTCGTCTTGCTCGAGGAGGATGACGAGGATGTGTTGCTAATCTGCCTACCGCCATACACCATCATAACGTTGCCGGGAAGCATGGCGGCTCCGTGCCCGTAGATGCCGGCCGGATCGCTGGGCTGGTCGTCTGGGATCTGCCACTGCCACCCGCTGTACGTCTCGCTCATGTAGAGGACGGCCAGCTGGGGGTCGGCCGGAGTGTCGAGGTCACCGACCCAGCCGCCGAGGACCACGAGCGAGCTACCATCCTCGGTCAGCACAGCCGTGTGTCCGGAACGGCTATCCACTGTTGTCGTCGAGTCGCTGTCGGTCCTCTTGGAACTCGTCATGGTCATGAGTTCTGTCGCGCTACTCGACGAGGATGTCTCAGTCGAGTTGGGGTCCGCTACACTGACGAAGGACCACGACTCCTCAGGCAGGTGCCACACGGCGGCTGTTCCCATGTCGATAAAGGCCTTGGACGTGTGCCCCCCCAGGAGGACGTAGCTGGCTTGCTGGGTGACGGTGCCGGACTGGTTGGTCTGCGAGGGCGTTAGGGCTGTTAGGCTGAAGCCGGCCATTGGTGTAGCGGGCCCCGACGTCGATGCGACGCCAAGCGAATATGTAATGTCCAGCTTGGAAGTGGAGGAGCTTGTGTCCCTCTTGGACTTGCTGCTACTGCTGTCATCGGGCGTGACGGATATCATAGACGACGTGTAGTTTGCGTTCGATTGCCAGGCTTCGACGTCGCCGTGGCTCCGAATGGGACACATGCCGCCGTAGGTGTAGATTGTCGGCGTGGCCATGGTCGGTTCGAGGGTGGATGAAAAGGCGAGGGTTCCGCCGAGGAAGTAGGGCCCTCGTGTGCTGTTGTTGCTCTTATTGGCAATCTCGACGTCCTGAGCGCTCTGCCATCCCTTAGAGGACGTGTACTTCCAAACATCGCCGCCGTCGTTGGCGTCCTCGGCCGCACAGCTTCCCGCGTAGACGACAAGACTGCCGTCTGCAGCTCGGGCGGCACCGTATGTACGCGTCTGACCTTTGGCGCCCGTACCAGACCCCAGAAAGGGCAGGCTGTGGGTCACCGTCTTGAGGGAGCCATCACCGTCGACGGACCCGCCGTAGTCGAGCGAGAGGAGCTGGTTTCCATGGAGGATGTAGGCCGTGTCATTGGTATCGCTGCTGGCGCCGGGAAGCCCGCCGTCGCACCGGAGCAGGATCTGTGTTGGGTTGTAAGGCATGGAGGATGCGGCCGCTGCCGTGTTGGAGAGCAGGCCTAGGGCCGCGAGGACCAGGCCGACGGGCACCGGCGCAGCGAGCAGCTGGCGCCCGCTGGGGCGTGATGTTGTCATTTGTTGTATGTGTGCGACGCCTGTTTGTTGACCGGGGTCGTCAGGGCATGGTGCGCATGCGCATGAATGGATGGGGCTCGAGTTGAGTTGGCAGGTTTGCCCCTCCTCCGCGAGGAAGACAAACAAACAGTTATCTGATCAAGTTGCCTGCTTGCTTGTTTGTTTGTCGCGGTGAAGGATGGAGAGAGAAAGAAAGACACTTGTTGGAGAAGAAGGAAAGAGGTGTGTGTGGTGTATGGTGTGATGATGGAAAGGAACAACTTGTTGGTGGTGTGGGACCCCTCGTCGTCGTCCTCGTCGTCGTCAACCTTTGAAAGTGACAGAGCAACAGCAACCAGGGAAACGGCCGTCAAGCTGGCCTAGCTGCGTCCTAAGCATTAGCAGGAGGTAACTAAGAAACGGTGACATGCAGCTCGACCCACGAGAACGGACAAGTGCAATCAATGGATGAGGACTATAATACGGATAGGACATGGATTGGGGGGGAGATCACTTCACTGGTGGTTGGCCTCCCGCTCCGCTGCAGACGTGTGTTTCGTTTCTCGCTCCGGTCTCTCTTGTTTACTCTGGGTGCAACAAGCTGCGGTGGTTGCCCTGGCGACTGAGGCCGAGGGCGCCCGCGGTCAAGCGGCGCACTTTATTTGGCGGGGTTCCAGCCCGCGTCTCTATGTATTCATGCACGTTTTGCCATGGGTCACGGTCCATTTAACCGTATCATGCAATGGTTGGCTACCTCCATAGCCTATTGTCACAGCTTGCGTGCTTTCCATTTTCTTGCTTTTTCCTCTCCGTCTTCTTTTGCCTGCTTGATATTTGAAAATGATGGCTTAAATGATGTGCAGCTCATGATCGTGCCTTCACACTCACTCGGTTTCACTGCTCACTGCTGATGAGTCAGCGCCCTGCGTACATGAACAAATCTACGACCTACCCAGTGCAATCGACAGATGAGAAACATTGGAATTCAGCATCTTCAGTGAGGGCGAGACAAGTGACAATTATAGCACACATACCGCGGTAATAAAACAATTGGGTCCAGACTGGTCCACACTGCCTGGCAGCTGCCTTTCCAACCATCCCTCGACTGCGGCTACATGCCATCATAACATCACCTCTCGTATAACCTGCTCCTCAGTTCGTGGCCACATCATCACCAAATATGCTATAACTCGTATCGACTCTTGGTATAATAACGCTGAATGCCTGCTCCTGGTAGAACTCGTATTTTCCATCCCTTGTTCATCCCCATCCATGACCTTATGTCAAAGGGAACGCGTTATGACATTTAAACAACTGCATACAGCCTGTACTCTTACACTCCTTCACACACACACATGTACACTCTCACCCGCCATGTTGCGCACAAGAGGCGCACCGCATTCGCTTCACTCGTTGTGGACAGTTGTGGCAATGGCACATATTAAAATTAATTCTGAAACTATATAAAGGAAACAAAAGGAAGGAACACTCGTCCCGACTTCCAATGTGGCAGTATCATATCTACACACAATTGGCCAACCAAAACCCATTGACGTGATACCTCTCTTCTCTCTTTTCACCATTGCAAACCACAAAGCAGTAGAGTACTGGTAAATCCACACGTCTTTTGATCTGCCGCCGAGATAACACACAATGTCTTCATATGTCTTCTTCTTTCCAGTCCATTCGCACATCACTCCAAATGAGAGAAAAAGGCAAAAATGGGGGTATCAATCACATCCGACTCATACAACATACATAATCTCAACCCGGAAGCATCTTAGTAGTAGACCTTCTCCTCCCAAATGGGAGGGCGGGCGCCCTCCGCGTCCCAGTGAAGCTTGTTCTTCTCATCGATAGTGCAACCCTCATCCGTGATGGGCACTACCTTGCTGCTGATGGCCACCTCCTGCTTAGACACACCAGCCTGGTCCTCGGGGATCCAGAGCGTCGGCACTTCAGCCGTCACTGAAGGCGGGTAGTAGGCATTGCCCTCAATCTCGGGAGTGTAGTTGATAACATCAAGCTCATCGCGGTGCACCATGGCGCGCATCTGCTGGTAGTCCTGGTACTTCCAGGGAGCAAAGAAGCGGGTAATGATGTTACCCGCCTTCTTGTCGCCCTTAGTACCAGAGTGGCCGTTGGTGGCCTCCTTGAAGTGGCCGTTGGTGGCGCCGTTGCCGAGCTGGCCATTCTGGCGCAGCTCCTCGTCGGCCTGGAGCGACAGAGGCAGGCCAGTCAGGTGGTCACCGAGCGACCTCATGAGCGTCAGGTGGAAGAGAATGGTGAAGATGAGGAAGATGCCCATGAGCACAGCAGGGCCGGGGGCCTTGGAGATGGCGAACATTCCAACCATGCACACCTCGGAGAGGTAGATACCGGCAAACAGCTGCTTGAGGGCACGGGGGTAGAAGAGACCACGGGTGTCAACCTGCGTGTCGGTGACAAAGAGAATGTTGTATCGGTACGCAAGGTAGAAGAGGCCGAGAGCCAGGGTAGACCAAAAGAGCATAAGAGGGGCGATGACAGCGTAAGTAATGCCTGGTATTGGTTAGCCAAACGCCAAATCTAGGGAGGGGAACAGTATGTATTGTAGATGTTTGGATGACAACTTACTGATGACGGCAATGGTCGTGTACACGGGGAGGACACTGCCCCACATGATGGCACTGAGCGTAGTCCACTTTGTGTACATGGCACGGGGAGTGCCAGACATGTACTTGTACATGAGCTCAAAGATGATGCAGCCGACCACCTGGGTCAGGACACCCGAGGCAATGGTGAAACCTTGGACAATGAAGTAGGAAATGTAGAAGTTGGAAGACGTGGGAAGGGCCGTGGATAGAATGTTGAACACCTTGGAGGGGTCGCTGACAATCTGAACAATGGCGGTCGAGGCCGTGTCGGTAATGGTGCGGATCAGGAAGACCTGGATGAGCTGGAAGAAGAAGTAGGCGTTCTGGGTGAAGAGCTCGACGCGCGACTGTGACACCTCGCCGGCCAGGGAGGCAAACATGCGCATGAAGACCGGCACCAGGCTCATGAGGATGGACAGAGCAACTGAGGGCAGCAGACCGGAGACGACGCCGAGGATGAGACTGGGGATGGAGCCGATCCAGGTGAGTCCAGGGAGCTTCTTCAGGGTATTGACCTGAGCAATGATACCGACAATACCAACGGGGATAGCCCAGAAGATGATGAGGACAGCGATGAGGAAGTAGACAGCATAGCGGCGGATGATGAGCTGCCACCAGGGGATGGAGAGGTTTTTCCAGATGACTTCGCTGGGCCTGACACCAATGTACTTGGGAGCCATGTGCAGGGCCTGGTGGTGGGTGACGGTCTGAAAGGCGGCCTGAGCATCGGCCTGGGTGTAGAACTCGACGAAGATGGACTTGTGTTTCTTGTAGTCGCCCGACATGTACTTGGACTGGGCCTCCTCCGTCTCGGGAACGAGCTTGTGCAGCTGCTCACGGCTCCACTCAATGGTCTGGACCTTGGGGCCAAAAAGACCGAGGAAACCAGTGCGGTGGGTGGGCCACTTCTTGTCGGGGATGTAGCGGGAGGCGATGGCGCCCTGCTCGGTATCCTGGTGAGCGCTGGTGGTCAAAGCACCACCCTTCTTTGCTGCCTTCGCACGCTCCTTGGTGACCGTCTTGATCAGTTTGATCTCGCCGTTCTCGAGTTTCATGGCCGCAGCATCGCGCTCCTTGACGAGCTTGTCGAGCTTCTTGGTAGTGCCGGCAATCCAGACATTCTGCACGAGGTTGTTGCCAAAGACGTGGCGGATGCGGCTCTCGTCGAGGTAGTCGTCGGGAACATTGGTGAAAAGGACTGTACGCGACGAGATGCGCTTCGAGTACTGGGGCGAGAGCAGGTAGGCCTGGCGAACGTTGATGAAGAAGATGCACTCGCGGGTGATCATGTACATCATGAAGCCGTAGACAGCCCAGGCAACAAAGGTGTGGGCGTAGAAGCGGCTCTTCTCGGTGTCGATGTTGATGTTGCTGTAGGACAGAATCTCGAGCTGTTGTTTGCCATTGTGGCCCGTGGCGTTGACGGGGAACAGGACAACCCAGGTGATGATGAGACTGACAAACATGATGGTGGTGCAGACACGGAGGTAGCGCAGGAAAAGGTAGGCGTCAAGACTCTGATGCTGGAGGGCATATGTGTCGGGTATCTTCCAGAAGGAGCCAATCCAGCCGAAGAGCCCTTTGGGCAGCTCCGGGCTGCGTTCACTCTGATGCAACGCACCGAGATAGGACCTAGGGGAGTAGAAACGCCTCCTAGATCCTCGGAAGATGAGGAAGAAGAGCATGTAGACGCCTGCAAGGACGAGGACAGGCACAAGAGTGACAATCATGCCTGTGAGAGAGTTAGCGCGAGTTGAGACATTACAAGGCGAGTGGAGGGCAGAAGCCCATGATGGGAGCCCATGATAGACGCGGGGTTGACTGACCAGACAGCGACTGAGGGTTGGACGTATCGTCGCTACTGGAGCTCCCGCCCATGTTGGTTTTGATCCATGACACAAAGCTGCCCATGGCGGCGGCGTTTCGACGATGGCCTCGTCACGGCTTTTGCCAGGTGGTGTTATTGCTACTGTTGTCGTCGGGATAGAAGAGCTCGAAAGCGCGTCGCAGAGGGCGTCGCGGTGGGCAGAGATTGATCAAGCAGTGAATCAATCAATGCAATGTTGACCAAGTTGTAAAGGGCAAGTCGGGTGAGGTGAGGTTAAAGCAGAAGGAGAGCAGGGGCTCAAAAAGTGGGAGTGGAAGGAAAAAATAGAAGTCAACCCGATCAGTTGGCAAGCAAGGATCAGATTCAGGTCCAGCCAAGGTTCAGGGGGGGGTGTGGGAGGGCGAGGGACCGGGCGAGTTAGAAGCAGAGACGGGGGGAAATATGACGAAGGTATGTACCACAGTGCCGAGGGGTGTGGGACAGGGAATCCTTTTGAAATTGAGCTCTTGGGGACGTGTCAAGCTCGTGCTAGCAGCTAGCGGCAGTCGACGACGACAGGGTCAGGTAGATCGTTGGGTCGGTAATAAGTCAGTGTCTTGGGCCAGTGTGTCTGCTCGCTCGATCGCTTTCGGGGAGGTGGAGAGGAGCAGTCAGCCAAGAAGAGGAGGAAGGTTTCTCCCTGTTCTTATCTAGTCCAGCCTGTTGGACTTTATCACGATCTCTTGCGGGAAGCCAGATGGGAATAGCTTGGACCATGTGGTTGTACAGGTAGTACGAGTGTTGACGACATTGAACCTGGTGGCGCATCCGGCGATTGAACTGGAGGAGGGGGTCCAGCTGGGCAACCAAGCAACGGGACCAGATCTTGACTCGCTCAGCGCGTACCTATCGTACTCGTAACACTCGGGATTATGCGTCTCGGTACGAGTACGCATACTCGTACATACAGCGTACATACTCAGTAGTCGTACCCCCCGAGAAGCTGGACGCTGGATAAGAGAGGGTGCCACCAAAACAGCAAAACTGGATCGCCTGGCGCTGTGCATACGCGGCAGACGGGGTTGCAGAGGGCGACGACGTAAGAAGGGCCCTGTTCTTAGCAGCGAGCAACGTACGACCGACAAGCATATACCTGTAGGTGACCTGTCGAGGGCCCCCAAGACCACCCAAGAGCGAGCGACGCAGGAGCCACTGGCCAAAGACTGGAGGAGCCAAGCCTCAAGGACAGAGCTGGCCATGACCCCTGCGCGGCTGGAACTTGGTGTCGAGGGTGGATCCGCATCATCTCACGGACGCCTGTGATTGAATGGTTTGGTCGCCGCTGGCGTCGCAGTCGATCGCTAATCGTGTTAGCGCCATGTTGTTTTGTACATGCAGATGGACGGACTGGGGATGGGGCCGTTGGCCATTGGCCCTTGGTGGAGTGGTGGAGTAGTGGAGGAGAGGAGGCCACCCACCCATCCACTCTCTTCAGCCCACAGCATTGATACTTGCTTGCAAGCCTTACGCTGCCCACGGTACTACTCAGTTATAATCGGCAATACCGTTTTGACGCTTGACGCCTCTGGGAGGAAAAATCGATCAAAACGATAGTAACGGTCGCCATAGTTTGTGCTGGGCATAGCAAGGTTTAACCAGCGCGAGCCACAGACGGAAAAGAAGCCCGTTGGTTGACCGACTTGGGCAGGATGATTACGTCAAGCGGTGTTGTGTTGCGTCAATACTCTCATGAAAGGGAAAGCGCGAGCAACGATAATACTCTAAAAGTGCAGGTATGACGCGCCTGCACCTTCCCCCACCAACCAACAAACAAGCAGGTAGACGAGAAGGGAAGGCAGGTTTGACAGGTTCTTGTTCTAGCTCTTGCACTCCTTCCTGCTTAATGGCGAGAGAGTGTTCAATAATACTACTACTAACTTTGCACAGGCCGAGCTGGCAGCCTCAGTGGCAGGTGCGACCTGACTTCCTGTATCATCACTGCTGCTCCTTGCTCGTACCAAGGGCTGCAGGGTTCGCAGAATTCCTCCGTAGATCAGGAGCGTGGGGCGCACCTTCCCAGCAGTACGGAGTAAACAAGTTAGCGACGCCCTCAGTCCCGCAAGAGTCCCTGATTTTTCTCCAAGTGTCAAATCACAAGATGCACGGTTGGCAGGCTACGACTAACATGATTACTCCTGAGTCCTCTAGAGGCTTCGTCATCTCACTCACTGTACAGACGACTAATTACTCCGTATTCTTAGGCTCGACCCTCTGGAGACTTCCTCTCTGAATCCTCAGGTGCACCAGAGTTTTTTTTCTGGGCCTAGCTGCACCACGGCCCACGGCACCGACGCATCTGGCAATCTCAATCTCCCCGTCGCCCATTGCAATTTCGGGTGACACTGGGTCAAGAAATGGACCCAAGGAGCAGGTTCTGGCCCTTTTCCCTTGGCGTGTTGTTCTTTTCGCTGTACGGAGTACTCGTACGGAGTATTGTGTGCAGACATAAATTATACGCTGCAATATTGCTTTTGAGCATCATGTGACTGATATTCAAACAGTGCCCTCAGAGTTGGCCCCTCCTCCTCGAGATCAACCGCCATGTCTTGTCTTGTCTAGTACCTCAGCTTCACACCGTTCCTTCAAGCTGGTCTTGTCTTACGACCACGAGCGAGCGCGTTCATCGATCATCGCCAAGACACGGCGTAAACACAACGACGGAGTATGCTAAACAAGAGCCTATTGTGTTTATTACCTGAGAGGAATGGAGCGAGAATCTCACGCGTACCCCGTACTGCGTTCTGCAAATGACCCACTAGAGCCTCGTCATCCGACCGAGACCAAAAGAGAACAAACACCAAATCACCACAAGCTTTGCGCCGTCAGCTTGTTGCCCTGCGCTTTGCGTCACTCGTCGGTGATACCAGCACTAGCCACGGCTCGTTGCCGAGCAATTACGTCTCATCGAGAGTGTCTTCCTTCTTTCAATTTTTGACCTTTCCATTTGCATTTCCCCTGCACTTACACCAGACTTTGTGCGCTTGATGCCACGATTACCGTCTCATTGCCCTCGCTGTCCATCGCCCCGCCCCGCCTTAATGGTCGAGGATGAGCGAGCGAGCGAGCAAAATGCTGACGCCGTACGTGTACGAGTAGTCGTGATACCGTGGTGCACGCTGCACGCTGCATACTAGCAGCTAGACCCGCTGTCGTGGTTTTTGCCTAATACCGTGCATCTTGCTCACCCATTCACAAACTCGCTGGCTCCTATTCATCCCTTCTGGGAGGGTTGGGAGGTTGGGAGGCAACAGAGGACGATCCACATGTCAGATGGTCTGTCGCTGGATTCAGCTAGTACACGGCCTGTACTCCGTACTCCGTAATACTTGATACAGGCACGAGTAATACTCGGTATGGCCTCTGTATAATACGGCATATAATGCAATGTACGGATACGGATACGGAGCAGGTAAGTGATATTAGGTTGATAGACGCGGCATCATATTCATCACCCCCAGGGATACTATCCCTACTTCTATCCCCGGCAAAAGCTGATCCCTGCAACGTCATCCGCGACACCACCAACCTCTTGTGACGTCACCCTCTACCATGGCGGTGTCACCATCACGGCTGCCACCAGCTGTCAGTTTGTCGCCATGCTCTTGTGCCTCCAGCTCCAGGGGTCGACGGAGATGTGGCTTGCCCACACAAACATGACGATGGGTATGTCTCTAAAAAGTAGTCCCAGCGGAGACTATGCTTGCGATTGCGAACTGGGTTACGCTGTCTGTGGCGGTGCCGCGTTGTGGGTGTGGCTTACTCGTGCTGATGACATAGCACCTGAACACACCTGAGTGCTGGTGGCATCGCGACTAGATTTCGTCGTTCCGAGTTTGTGCCGCCTTGTGATATCATCCCATGCTCTGTTTCATAGCGTGGATACGACGTGCGCATATGCCATTTGTCGTTTCATGACCAGATGCTGGATGCCTTTCTCTCGTATTATTGCTGCACCGAGTATTATCACCCATGTTTGCACCAGCCAACGGTAGCCACGAATTCAATACGCATAAACTAGAGTATGGAATATTGATAATAACGCATCGATATTACCTCGAAAAGTATGGGTTGCACTCTATTCGCAATGCACGCTGCGTCATGCTAAAAACGTGGCTGATTCCGATATAGACTGCGATTGTATGAATATCGCTTGGTATTAATATACTGGCGACTTGCTATAAGTTGTTGCTGCAGTAATACGAGTGTAATAATGCCGGGTAGGCGATTGGCAGCTGGGGTTTGAGAAAGTGGGCAGGTGCACGGGAAGCCTCTCCGAGAGCCCCACACTGCGTCATCGCGACCGGCCTCGTAGCCCAAAGCATCGCCAAGGTGAACCTCACGAAACGACTTTACGAACACAGAGCATTGATACCACATCGTGTTGGATATTGCTTACGGCCTATACGAGCCCTAATGACACCCCGTCTGCGTCCATGATGCTTGGGACGCTCCTCAAGAGACGAACCGGCCTGTCGTCGCCAGCCGTCGACAGGGACAAGACGATGATGATGACAGCGCTGGGACAGGTGGGGGCACCCCGGACGGGAATATCACCACGAACGATGCTCCCACGCGCCCGCAGCCTTCATCTGGCACCCCCTTTCCTTCTGGATGAGTACATACCGCGTTATCAGCTCCTGAGCTCCCGCGATGCGGCGCTGAAGCGGTCCCGCGCGTACGCGCACATGCGTAACTGCAACCTGTGCCCTCGAAAGTGTGGCGTGAACCGGTACGAGAAGACGGGCATGTGTCTGGTGGGCGAGAAGGCCAAGGTGAACACCATTGCCCCCCACTTTGGTGAGGAGCCGTGCATCCAGGGCCACAACGGTAGCGGCACGGTCTTCATGAGTGGGTGCAACCTGCGGTGCATCTTTTGCCAAAACTATGATATTGCACACCAGCGCAAGGGCATGGACCTGTCCCCCGAGGATCTGGGCGATTGGTATGTCAAGCTTCAGGAGGTGGGCAAGGTGCACAACATCAACATTGTCACGCCGGAGCATGTCGTGCCCCAGGTGGCCCTGAGTATCCTACACGCGCGCGACATGGGCCTCCGGGTACCCATTGTGTACAATACGTCGAGCTTCGACTCGCTCGACAGCATCAAGCTCATGGACGGCCTCGTAGACATCTACCTGGCCGACTTCAAACTGTGGAAGCCGGAGTCGTCCAGGAGGCTCCTAAAGGCGGAAGACTATGCCACCACTGCGAGGGAAAGCGTCAAGGCCATGTACGACCAAGTAGGCGACCTGTGCTTCACTGCCGACGGCATCGCCAAGAAGGGCCTCCTGATCCGTCACCTCGTGATGCCGGGAAAGGAGGATGAAGGGGCCGACATTATGCGCTTCCTCGCGAGCGATGTCTCTTCAGACTGCTTCGTCCATATAATGGAGCAGTACCACCCAGATGCCCATGTCGGCAAGAAGAAGACCAGACGGACCAAGCCAAAAGCAACGGCGGAAACCTCGGCGAGCGGTGAGCAGGAAGAGGTGCGCTATGCCGAAATCAACCGCGCCATCAACGACGACGAGCTCTCCTTTGTCCGCAAGGCTGCTGTTGACGCTGGCCTGTGGCGTTTTAATGAGATTTCCAACCACGCCGGGTTCCCCATATGAAGCCACGTGCGCGCATATCAGGAGGACGAAAAATTGAATGTAGGTGAAGCCACCAACATGCGGACATGCAGACCGAGAAATGTGAAACCAGGAACACGGGACAACCATTCGCACAGACCCAAAGGAAGAACGAACGAGAACAACCAAAAGAAGGAGAGGGAGAGAAGAAAGGGCCCAATCGACCCTGTCCCTGCAACTGCTGCACCGGCTTGTCCGTTTAGAACTTACGCCTGAGGGGAGACAAAGATGTGCCCGTCAGGCCACCGGGGAGAGACAATATTACCCTTGGGCCATTTGGCGTGAGGGGGGACTGGGGTGGCGCCAAGCTTATGTGCCTCACAGTCTTCTATTGACACTTTCATCACACATCTGGTCGCCTCTTTCTTTGTTGTCCCTCGTCGGCCGACACAACACAACTGAACCAACTCCCCGGGACCGCCAATTGCTGTGAGCGGGCGCAGCGCCGCAGGCACATTTTGGCGTGGTGTGGTCCGGGCTTCCACCCCCTCCCCCTCCTCCCCTCCCTCATTCTCATTGTCCATATGGTTGGTGGGAATCTGCACATGGGCTGATTTGGTTGTTGAGAGCCATTGCTCCGTGGCGGTTGGGGGCCAGGCCGTGGTCTTGTTTCCAGGATCATGGCCTGCCTGGCTCAATGCTTTTCTCATTTCATTTTCCGTTGTGCTTAACAAGACAAGAGCACAGTGCTGGCACTAATACTGCTAGTCCTATATCTGCACTTCTTCCACGTTTGGGAAACACTCAGGAAACATTCATCTCGGCGTGTCTCTCTTTTCATCAAGCGGAATACTGTTCCCTTCAAATTGGTCCATGCCGGGTTGGAAAAGAAGAAGAAAAAACGAGGAAAAAGCAATTGGGCCATGATGATGACCACCACCACCATCAACACCAGTGATCCCATCCTGGTCAGGACCAACACATTCACCACGGCCACCACGACACCCGTCACGACACCCGCCACGGAATATTCGTCATCGGACCCTAAGCCTCCGGAGGAACTAGCTGGACAACGGCCCGTCGGGGGTAATGTCAGACGTCATGGGCCGGGACACGGACGCGGGCACAGCTCCATCTCAAGCCCCGGCTCCGGTCCCAGAACCTCAATCCCCAGTACTGCCCTCTCTCACTGCAGCTTCAACGACCTGTGCATAGAGCATGCCTATCTATCCGGCACGCTGCACCGCCAGTCCCGCTGGACTAGCGATGCGATGCGCGAGTTCTCCTCCGTCGAGACCGAGCTACCCACCGCTGCGGACAATAAGAACCGCCGCCACCTGAACAAGAGGCTCAGTCTGTTGCGTGGAACCATACTCAACGCTACCAGACAGGAGAGGGCGCTACTGATCCGCCTCAGCGAGCTAGCCGTCGAGCTGCAGACTCGTCAGCGCTGGGAACAAGCCCAGATGGAGATGCTATGCTCGAGCTACGCGGCACAAGCACAGGCACAGGCGCATTCGGCTTCCATATCTGCATGCTCCTCCTCATCGTCACACCACTACTCCTCTTCTGCGTCTTCAATTCCGTCTGCTGTGGCTGGTGGCTGTGGCAGCGTGCTCAACGCCGCGTCGCCCGAGTTTGTCCCACGCACCTACATGCAACATGGTGGGGGAGAGCAAGAACAAGAAGAACAAGGTTGGATGTGCAATCACGGACTCGAGTACGAGTATTTGACAACGAATGCTGAGAATGAGGACGAGAGCAGCTGCAGCATCAGCACTAAGTCGTCGTCATCGTCATCGGCGTCACATCAGAGACGCCTGAGTCTGCCGAACTTGCACTCTCTGTGGCCGTGATAAAGGCCTGAAAGCCCAATTGCTTTTTTTTTGCTCCGTGTCATCTAATATACGCCGTGTAACATTACGGAAAATAAAATAAACAAAATCTTGCATTACTCTTCGCCATGGCGTGCCCAGCAGTCCACGGCTCGTCTCTTCATTTCAGTGCAATTGTAAGTAACGCAGAAAAATCATGCTCACGCAAATTCGCCAAACTGTCCGTCGTCGAAGCCCAGCTGCTGAACCGACCGACGTTTCCTCCTTACATCGGTCGCGCTGGGTGGTGGTGGCAAGCCAAACGAACCACCATCACCAGCACTCGAAGTAGATGGTGCTGCGGGGGCGGCAGCGGCTGGCGGCGGGGGCGGCGCTAGGGCAAACGACTGGAGGTTCTCGGACGAGACGGGGGTGTTGTCATCCTGGCGAGGTCGCCTCCTGCCGGCACCCTTAGCACCGATGTTGACTGTTATCGTCTCGCCCTCCTTAAGGCTGTAGTCCCTCGCATCGTCGTCAGCGGTGGATCTACTCTTGTCGGAGGTGGAAGAGCTGGGGATGGGGGCAGGCGGCTTCTCCCAGCCGAGGGCCCTCCGAGCGCTCTGCAGGGCGACGGCGAAGTCGAAGGCGTCGGAGCGTTCCTCGAAGCCCATGCCCAGGACGGCCTTGCGGCCCGAGGGGTCGCGGACGGTGATGGCGAAGAAGCGGCTGCTGTCGATGACGGGCTCGACGGAGGAGGAGTTGGCGTACGGCGCGGCGGCGAAGAGGGCGCCCGATGAGCTGTCCTCGAGGACCAGGTCGACCTTGAGCAGGTCGGTGTCGGCGGAGCTCGTCTCGAGCAGGCGCAGGCGCGCCGTGAAGATGTGCCGCTTGGGGTCCTCAGTCCACGCAGCCGCCATGTGGCCCCGCGTCGAGGGTAGGGGCGGGATGTTGTAGACGTGGGCCGTGTTGGCCACGAAGAGGACGCGTTGTATAGCGTCCGAGGGGAGCTTGGCGCCGGTCGCCGGATCCACCACGTCCATGGTGCTGGCTGTGGGGTAGTAGTATTATGTGTCGCGTAGCTCGGCGTGAAAGATGAATCGAGGATGATCTGTATACAAAATCTGTCGCTATGTCTCACAAGACTGACTTGTCGTCGGATGGGGAATGATATTGAAGACGGGAAGAAAAATGGCAGGACCCCTCATCGTCCTCCCCTCTTCTTTTGGGGTGGATCACCGGTGGCCCCTCGGCCCCGCTGTGCTGTAATAGCTGTCGTCAATGGAGCTTCCAATTGTCGGTGCGAGTGCATGCACGTATGGTAGTATTTGTGTGATTGCCCATGGTATCCCAGTAACTCTAGTTTCAACTTGGGCAGAGCTACTAGCATTCAGACCAAGAAGATAGGTGTTATGTTACTATTGTTTTCCATTTAGCACTCTGCTCTCCAAACTGGCGATGATGTAATGATGGAGTCAGCGTCAGCAGTCTACACCAAATACCACGCAGCAACTCCAATCATCGAGATTTCATACGATGCATAGTGAATTGATCCATTTCCGGGGAAAGAAGAGAGAACTATATCTCGTCCAATTTCTTTTGGGATACACTGAGGTCTTGGAGGCTGTTGATGATGGCGTCACAATCACAAGCCGATAAGCGGCGAGTTTCACACCTTGGCCTTGACGGCAGTTACGACCGAGGAGCGGCTGCATCTTATCCTATATTATGTCCATGAAAACACAGGGAAGGTAGGAGGGACACATCTTTCCAAGATAAAAACAAGACACTGAAGTGGCTTGGGGTTCGATTCCCAGCCTTCTCCCTCCCCCTCAACCTACACACACGCACATACATCGCTGTACACCTAAGTAGCATCATCACATCGACACACCTAGTGCTCTCCCTACAGAATCTACAGAATACGACTTGCCGTGACAAATGGCACCTGCAGAAGAAGAAATTGAAGCACGAGGCCTTGTTCTGCATTTTGACAAAATCCCCGGACCTGGCATGCCAGCCATCAGACGCCAATCTAGCGCAGACTACTCAGACACGCAACACGACCTGACGGTCACCTTTGAGACTAGGGGGTCACAGAAGAGAAAGAAGAAGAAGCAGAGCCATGGAACAGAGGACCCTCCCAAGAAAGAACAGTCGGGCGTGGCACAGTGGATCGCCTCGAAACTGCTGGACAGGCTGCTCCGTCGAGGCACTACTACCAGGAATGCCAGCACCAGGCCTCGGTCCGAGCCCCAAGAGGAGCCCGTTGCGGAGTGAGTCCTACTTCGTATTCATTCATACTCAAACAATGTTCTTAACAATCAAGATCAATCACAGAAGCTCTGCGACGAATGACCAAAAAGAAGAATCGCCATAAAGGTCCAGGTCCCGATCCCGTCCCGGACCCAGGTTACCCTTGTTTACCCTGCACGACAACGGCCGAAGGCGCCTCCAGAGTTTGAGGGATAGGCAGAAGAAGAAAAACGAGAAGTAATGGGTGAGAAGAAAGAGGTAAACATAAACTTTGATAGAAACAATGGTCATTCCGATACTTGAAGTTGCAGTGTGATGCCAGTTTCTATGCTTGTGGCCGTGAGCATCATTGAGGCATCGTACCAATTCTACAGTGTCGACAGATGATGATAGCAACAAGTGTGTTTCGCTCCTATCTATTTTGCGTAAGAGACACAATGCGTTTTGCATTAATGTTTTTTCCATGTTCTTTGATGAATTGGATCGAGGACAGCGAAGATCGAAGGCGTTCCTTGCCTGTTAAAGCATTACTACAGCGTACTTGCGGTATGTGGGGCTGCCCCTCCAGACCCCAAGCTCTTTTCTTCCCCCACCATCAAGAGACTGACTCACTTGTCTTTGGAAAAAAGACCTAACGACAAACGTCCCACTCGACATCATCCGACGACGACGGCGACACCTTGACCATTGCCAGTATGACGACAGATCCATCATCGACGGGCCCACCGGCCGGGACCGAGTTCGACATTGTCGCGACGTACAAGAAGCTGTCGACCGAGAATCCCGACCTGACCAAGTCGGTCGTTTCCATGAAGGCGCTGCACGCGCTGCTCGAGGCGACGCCATCCTCGACCGCACACGAGACTATTAAGATCCTGACGGCGGCCCTGGCCACACTCGCGCAGAGCATCCCGTACCCCAAGGCTCTGGTGGCCGGGTCGCAGTTCTTCCTGCTGTTTGTGCGGCAGAAGCTGCGTGAGTCGGATGGCGACTTCTCCGTCGTGCGGCAGAACCTGGTGACGGAGGGCGCCGAGTACATCCAGCGGGCCATCGACGCACGCGACGGAGTCGCCGACATCGGTCAGCACTACGTCTGCAACGGCTTCACGGTGCTGACGTACGGAGCGTCGCGGACGGTCTTGGCCGTGCTGCAGAAGGCGCGGCAGGTGGGGCGCAACTTCAAGGTGGTCTACGTCCGTGACGACGAAAAACCCCAGGAGAGCGACGAGTATGTCGCCCAGCTCCGGGCGAGCGGAATCCCCACCGCGGCCGTCAAGTTCTCAGCTGCCCTCCACGCCGTCAAGACGCTCAAGCCTCGTGTCGACCGCGCGTTTCTCGGCGGCGAGGTCATCTGCCAGGACGGTGGCATGATTGGCCGCATGGGCTCCTGCCAGGTGGCCCAGGCGGCTGCCAGCTGCAACATTGACGTCTACCTCTGCGGCGAGACGCACAAGTTCTCCCACTACCTCGCCACCCGCCTCGGAGACGTGGGCTCCCCGCAGAACATCAAGGTCTTCACCACTGAAGCCGACGAACAGCCGTCCCAGGATGGTCTGCTAGAGTTTACGGTATGTCACAGCCGGGGAGGGAGACCGACAGGAATACACAGTACAAGGAAATGAACACGATGCTGACCTGACCTAAATAGCCCGGAGAACTGCTCGCCAAGATTGTCACGGAAAAGGGTGTCTTCCCTAACACCCATGTCGCCAGGGAAATCATTGAGACGTTCGGCTCTCTGCAGCCGTAGGTGGTCTGATACGCGAAGCCAACAGCACAATGGCTCGGTTACCCTTAAGCGGCATGCTCCATCGAAACGAAAAAAAAAAACCGAGATCACGAGACTACGAGACAGAAACGACGAGGTCTATATATGCATATGTGCAGAGGGACCGTTTGTCTACACAATGGAGAGAAAAGGTCTGGGTGTTATATGATTAGACCTTGGTTATTAGTACCCTGGGTCCGATATTCCGTCTCCAACTCAACTATTAATACCCCACATGGCATGGCAAAAGTTCATGTTCCAAAGAAGAAAACAAAAAGCCAGAGAGGTTGAGATTATCGTGTGGGGAGGTCGAGGAGAGCATAGACATAGATACGAGGCTCAAGAGCAATGAAACACCAATGTACTCCAACACCGACTTCCGTGTGCCCTCCCTGAGATGGCTAGTAATAATGATTACATGCGTTCTCTCCACCCTGAACAGACTGCGGTAATGTATCATATGGCAGCCAAGGCAAGATCGGGAATGAGGTGTCGACTAAACATCCCTCACCAGCCTCGCCCCCACCCACGCATACGGATACTTGCTCTGGTACCAGTTGACGAGGGACCTCCTCCCCGCGATGCGAGGGTGGGTCGCCCAAGAGCCCCCCAGCACGATATTATGCTTTCCGTCAAAGAAGTCGGCCGTGTACCCCGGGTACAGCTCCATGGGGCGGAACCCCTCATGTTGCGTCAGCGTGGAGCTCGTCCACTCCCACACGCCACCCATGCCTGACTGACCGGCCAGTCGGTCGCCGCGATGCGTCACAGGTACGGGATGCCAGTGACGCAGGCCGACGTTCTCGCCTGCCAGGTTGACGAAGAGGTTCTCCTCTCCATCATCCTCGGTGGCGGCGGCGGTGGAGGCGGAGGTGAGATCTGGCGGCGTCTCTTGGACGCCGTTGTTGATCAAGTGTCTACACGGCCATCAATGTTAGGGTATAAGGTCAGGGGAAGCGGGGGAGTGGAAAGGGAATGGGAAGAGAAGAAGAGAGACGTACCCATTCACTGCTGGAACAGTGGCGGCCAACTTGTGACCGGGAATCTTCTTCTTGCGGCGAGAGTCTATGACATGGACATAGATGCTACGGGCCTCCTCGAATGTGGGGATACGTCCGCCCATCCAGGCCGCACACCCCGACAGCTCGTCGTACGAGGCGAAGACGGGCCAGTCAAGGGCTAGGCTCAGGGGGACGGGGCCATAGACGGTGCGGACGGCCTTGTCTTCGACAAAGGAGGCGGGGAGGTCTTTGCTTTCGCTTCCGTTGATGGCGCTGGCACCATTGGGGCCGTTGGCCGCATTCTCGTGCTTCATCCACGATGCGGGCATGCGATCACTCTGCGTGGCGTACATGTATTGTGCATACTGCATATCAAAGTCCCGTGAGTATATATGTATGCGGGCTGCAATGCACATGTCCTGCAAAAGACGTACCTCTTGGTTGGTGATGGGCCGTCCCTTGGCCTGGAAGCTGTGGACGTTTTGCTTTCGGATAGGCTTCTCGTTATCCCTTTCAGGTGGTCAGCTGAGAGAACGAGGAAGACGACATATAGAGCTGAGTCCTGGACTATACTTACCAGCCAAAGTGGAGAGCAGGATCGTCGGAATCTTCTGGGTCATCGAGGCCGACGGTGATTGTCTGAGCAGGAACGTCAAACCATTGGTTGGGCACCCTGGCAATGTACGCGTCGTGGGCCATCTTCTGAAAGTCTGGGCGCAACGTGTGAGGCGGGGCCAGCGTCTTGGGGCTCTGCAGCATCATGTAGAGCAGCGTCTCAAGGTGCATGGCCTCGTGCTCAAAGCCGATCCAGATGGCCCTGGCGACGCTTCGGGGGATGTCGGCATCTCGACCACCCTTACCGTACAAGCTCAGCAACCTAGACCGCACGCGTTCCTGGTAGGCTACAATGTCCTCGACGGACGGCCACTCGGAGGGGACCTCGGAGTGGTCGTGGCACTTTTCTGGGTCGTCAACGTCGGGATCAATGCCTCGCTCGAAGACATCGTAGTACGCCCTCCCCGGAGACGTCGGCTCGCGGCCAGTCGTCTTGGTCAGCTGGATGTCTAGGAAGGCGGGGATGTGGCCGAGGTAGAAGATGCATGCGTTTCGAAGCTTGATGGGCTTCTCGGTCAGTTCCTGCTCGGGAAGCATGCGCAGCGTTACCGTATCCCATGCTTCCCACAGGGCGTGCCACTCGTCTGGGGAGGGGATCGGTCGTGCAGCGTACCGGCCCGGGTCTAGAGGAAACGGTGTCTTGGTCCTCTTGAGTTGGTGGATGCCTAATGATCGCAGTCAGCGTCAGCCTTCCATCAATATCACGTGCACATATGCCGGCAGACACATGTACGTTTGACGCATCTCAATGCCCTTGGTTCTTGGACAGCTTACCGTATTCATCACCCTTTGACCACTTGTCGACTTCTTCGAGGCCGGCGCCCTTGAAAAGTTTTGTCGACCCGATCTTTGTGTACTTGAGGCTCTGTTCAATCTTGATGCGCTCAAAGCGCTGGATATGGTTGCCTAGGACGGTGACGTCGCGAACCGGCATGACAAAGGCCTGGTGTCGACCGCCCTCCTCATCGTACACATACTCTCCAACAACCTCCCAGTCGGGAAGATGGAAGATTTCCTCATTGAAGATGGCATTGGCGTGTGCGAGGCCGTTGAGGATGAACCTGGAGAATGTTGTGGTTAACTGCCGAATCTGGATGCAGTGGTGATATCGACTATGAACTTACTGGTGAGTGGTTCCCTCGGTGTCTATATTTTGGCAGCGTCTAGTTAGTATCAAACCTTCATAGACTGGACTTTGTCAAATGCTCCGTACCATTGTATGCGTGGCTGTCTATTGTTAGCTCAACTCATCAATCGTGGGTTGACATGCACTTGGGCAAAACTATGTACTTACTAGACCTTGTCAGGCTGGATACACGAGTCGACGCCGATAAAGAGCGTGTCTTGAGGCTGCATGACGTCGGCAAACTCAGAAAGGAACTTGGCGGCTTCATCGCGGTGAAAGTTGCCTATGAGTCCCAGAGGGTAAGTCATGTACTGATGCGTCAATGGAACCCCACGGCGATATGACTTACCGATACTAGAACCCAGATGAATGATGCACTTAGGACGGTCGTCGGCAACCTTGAGCCACTCGCGGCCGTCGTCGTAAGTTCCCCATAGGCCGCGGCAAGTGACGTAGCGGAACTCGGGAAGCTCGGCGAGGGTACGCTGCAGCTCGTCGCGCGACAGATCCAAGGCATAATAGTCAATGTGCTTCTCTGCCTGCTCAAAGGCCTGGAGAAGCAGATTGACCTTTCGAAGATTTCTTATGTTCCCTGGCGTGTTAGAGCTGCGGGGTCCTACTTCAATGTTGTCATAGGGGGGGCCCAGGCAAGGACAGCCAGCGGCAAGAACTCACCCGCTACCCAGTTCCACAACAGTGGCACCGTTGGGAACCTTGGCAGCCATGTCCTTTGCATGGGCCTGGAGGATGCTAATTTCATGTCCGGTGAGGTAGTACTCGTCGAGATAGGTGATCTAGCTCGTGCGTTAGAGAGGACATTGAAAACGTGTCTGTGCGCTGTGAGAGGAGCGGCTTTGGAAAAGAGACTTGCATCTTCAAAGAGCTGGAGACCCTTCATGTCGTAGAGGAGCAGAGTGGGAAGCTTGCGGGGTCCCTGCTCCGGATTGAGCATGGTGGCGACCTCGTTCTTGAGGTCGATCTCGACTGGATTGCCTTGAATGTCGATAATCGTGGAAGCGGCAGAGGTGGCAGCGCCATCGCGACGGGCGAGCTCGGCAGATTGCTTGACAGCAGGCATATTGGACAATGGGATGGTATGGACTACAGATGGCACAACAGGAAGCGAGTAGCAATGCTCAATGGGGGTAGGGTATATGCTGGGGAGGTGGAGAGAGTAGTAGTATGTAAACAGAGAAGACAAAGACAGCAAGGGGGGACAGAGAAGAGTTGGATATACGGGCGGGGGATCCTATAAGAACAAAGTCAAGCCGTCGTGATGTTGCAGGAGAAGCTTATACGTACAATATGCTCAAAGCATATAAGTAAACGTCGCACCAAGAAACGTCGTATACAACCCTAAGCGACATGTACAACAATGTATTACTATCACGCGTGCGCGGAGTACGGAGTAATTGGTAGTACGTAGTACATCAACACATGTATGCAGGAATCATCACCTTGCTCGGTAATGGTAACCTAAAGGTACCCCGGACGATCACAGACTGGGATAAGCTCCGAGATATCCAGTACCAGGGTCAAGGTACAGGGCAGCCGAATTTTGGTGGGAGAGGTACATGTTGATGATGCAGGTCATTGCTGCGTCACTACTTGGGACATGCAAAAGCCATGTACCTCTGGTACTTTGCAACGCTCTCGAAGCCTTCTGACAAACGGGACAAGGTGACAAACGCATTTCCATTAATAAACGCCCCTTCTTTCTTTTGGTAATGTTCCTCTTCTTTTCAAGTGCTGACCAATTCCGTGTTTAGTAGTAGGTCCTTGGGGCCCCAACATGCTTTGAACCCCCACCCTCCCAAGGAACCCAAGGGCGTGCCTTGCCGCGGGTTCCGAGCAGAAGACTCGTTGTCCCTCCATGTACGCCGCAATAAAGGTTGCAGACTGCATGAGCATGTAGGTATGCCGGCTGTTGACTGGTGTTGGGCAGATGCTACGAGGACCCGACTTGGCAAAAGGGCGGGGAATGTGGGTTCCTCGCTCATGTCCATGACGCAGTTCGGTTGGGAAGACGCGGTTTTGCGGTTCCTGAGAGACTTGCCGTTCCGTCCGGACGTCTGTACCCGTGACCCGCCTGCATGGAAAAGAGGAAAAGAAAAAGAAAAGACTCGGTTCTGCAGGCCATGTGTCCATTCCTCAACCTCTCCCATGGACAAGGGGGACAAAGTGCCATTTCGAAGACAATCACCAACAGAGTCGCAGAGTCTTCTCCCCTCCCTCCCCCCTTGTCGGCCCCGCTTTGCCCCGGACGTCACACGGCAGCCGATCCGGGGTGAGACGGACTCGGCTCCGGCATTGCACACACACAGAGAGTAATGATATCCAAGGAATGACTGTCAATTTGGGAAGATGGAGAATGTGCATAAAGGCTCATGGCCATCAACAGGACTTGCCCATCGTCCTCAAGACTTGGACTAGAACCTAATACCCGTCGATATTCGTATACACGCCTATGTGCACCTCGTATATGCATAGCGTATGTATTACTCCGTTTATACGAGTATGTAAGTATGCATATATTTTGGCAACCGGGATGGATGTGGCGCAGTCCGGGATGTGGCGCCGCATTTGTGGCGCATACGGCCTCTAACCCTCCGCCAAGTAAAACAATGACGCGCAGTGGCTGTGCAAGTCTCATGTCTCGTCTCAACCGCCGAGTGCCAGCTGCAAGTGCCAGCTGCGAGTCCAGCTGCTAAGCGCCAGCTGCTTGCTGTTGGCCTATGGCGGCTAATTATCAAAGGCTCTCATTCTTCCTTGACAATCTCTCCTTTTCTATTTCTGTTATCCCTCCTTCATTATATCCCGCTATCATATATATATACCCCGTCTTGCCTTCCACGTCGCCTTATTTCAGCCGTGTGTTGTCCTTCTTCGTCGAGGTGCCCCTCGATACATCTCCCCCTCTGCCCCTCTTCTACTGCCAAGTTAGTACGGAGTAGTAGTATCGCAGTTCTCACCCTCCCCTCATCTGCCGTCTCGGATCACACCACCTACACTTCGCACATTGCCGACGAGAGACAAAATCTGCCCAAAATGGCTTCGGGACACAGTGTATGGAAACATCCGCCCCATGTCCCCCAAAATATCCATAGCAGGAATATGCATGACACTGACTTGTACCTACCCTTTCAGGACCCCAAGCTTCTCTACGCTATCGAGGGCATCAACGCCTACCAAATAATCAATGGCAAGGAAGAGTCCCTGACGCCCTCGGGGTCGCAGACCCTGTCGCTACTAATGGTGCCCACCTCGTCGGGGTTTGCCGACCCGTCCAGCATCAACACTGAGGAAGACTTCTACTTGCATCTTCACCTCCCTCCCGAGCTCGACCTGCCCCTGCCCGCCACCACGCAGATCTACCACCAGCCCCCGACCAGCTACCTCATCCCGCGCTGGGACATGGGACCGGACAGCGGCGCCTTCACTCGCATCGAGTTCCCCTCGGCCTCTAACCGCCCAGGCGTCCAGGAGGATGTCGACACCTTCGAGACCATCCTCGCCCAGTGCACCGCCTTCCTCGAGCGCGCGCAGGCTCCCCAGAACAATGCAAAGGCGCGCGAGGCCGGTGTGGCCTCTCCCGCCGGTGGCCGTTCCAAGCAGTACCAGTCAGAGGTCGCCATGGCCAAGGCCCAGGAGGCGGCGGGAGAAGAGCTGCCTCCCTACAACCCCGGCGACTTTGGTCCCGGCGAGGCCTATGTCGGCGGCACCAGCAGCTCGCGTGGGCCCGGGGGCCAGATTGTCCTGGTGGACGAGGAGGATGGCAGTGTCATTGGCGAGCTCGGAGAGGGCTTTCAGATTGTCGAGGAGAGCGGCGTCAAGCATGGAACCAAGGGTAAGTTCTCCTCCCCTCCTTGATGAGTTCCACGGTGGTCAAGACTAACTTCAAAAGCAGACCCTGTTGTCGTGAGTCTTCCCGAGGATGGCAGCCAAAACATCAACGTCATGCCCATGCAGGAGGAGTATGAGGGCAGGCATATGCACCCAGCGTACAAGAAGTCCACCATGGTCTCGAGCGCGAGCAAGGCGTCGCAGCTTCTCATCACCACATCCGACTTTGTGACGCGTGGGCTGCAGTCAGGTGCCGACAGCTTCACACGGTCCACCAAGCCCGTCGAGCCCGTCACCTTCAACCCGACGACGCACGACCACATCCGGCGCATCAACACCTTCTCCACCCGCGCGGCCGGGCTGTCGGCGGCCACGGTCGGCACCATCGCCAAGTACGCCCAAAACTTTGGCGCCAACATGACCAAGCGCAAGGACGGCGGAACGCGCGGCTACGACAAGGACGGCAACCCCATCGACACGTACAAGCCCGGCGTCCTCAACAAGAGCCTCATGGCCTTCAACACCGTCGTCGACGGCGCCGAGCAGGCCGGCCGCAACCTCCTCGTGGGGACCTCGTCTAGCGTCACGACAATGGTGGGCCACCGGTGGGGTCCCGAGGCCGGCACCGTTGCCAGCCACCTCGGCGGCGGTGTCAAGAATGTCGGTCTTGTCTATATTGATGTCACAGGCGTGTCGCGCCGCGCCATCATCAAGAGCGTCGCGAAGGGCATGGTTGTCGGCAACGTCAAGGGCGGGGGCCAGGTCATTGTTGGGGGCCCGCCCGCCAGCGATGAAAAGATTAATAACGGCTTTTCAACACCGGGATCGGGGGCAGGAGGACGACCGGACGACGATGATTTGTATGGCGATGGTCGGAGCACGACCGGACGCAGCACCACGGGGAAGGGCAAGGCGCCATACTAGTATCGCCATACTGGTATCGCCACACCAGCACTTTGTTTGCTGTTTGTTTGGATTCTCGTTTTTTGGCGATTCAAAAGGAGTCTACTCCTTCTATTTGTTTCTTAAAAGCACAGTTACGATAGCGAAATGAAGAGAAATGTATCCTTTTCAATACTACTAGTAGTTCAAATCTTGGTATTTCGAAGAGAGGCACCGTGGCCGCAGATAGTTTCAAGATATTGCAGGACAAACACCTTGGTATTAAGAAAATAGAAGTAGCCTAGGTACGTGGAGGACAACTACTTTATTCAAGAAACACATGGAAACCAAACGACAGATGTATATGTAAGATTGTTTCTTGACTTCTACATGTATTGCTTGTGTCTGGTCCAACATACACGCCGCGAGAGGCAGATGTAGTATAGGTTAAGTAAAAGCCAAATTGAACTTGGTCTTGCCCCGCGTCATGGCCATGCGACCGCGTCGCGTCATACAAACGAATTATGCCCCACGGCAACCTCATTTACGCCCGACACACAAACCCCGGCGAACAAGCGACGACGATGGTGGGCGGGCCATAGGAAGATTCTCAAGACCTCCCCCTCCGCTACCGGACCTTCGGAAGACTTATCGAAAGGCTCCCGCGACTCATCGCCAGCCGGTTGGCCCGGCTGACCTCTTCTCGCCCGCCACGCGCACGGATACCGATCACGAACCGATCTCGATGTGTCGCCTAGAACCTCTTGGGTCCATGATACTGATTGTCCGCGACATACGCAACTACATACGGGACAAGAAGGACGGGTAAATATTGTCCTTGGGACCCGGCGTTTAAAAGGCGGCAAGTGTACGGATACAGGACATTCGCTAACAGATAATGCCTAGAAGCTCCAGCGGAAGGCCATCGCTACCGGGGCGACAACCAAAGTCACAGGCACGATGCTCCACGAGATCCTCCTCTCCCTATCGGGCCACCCGTCCCCCCTCCTACGAGACGACATACCAGATGGGGGTGCGGGCATCACGCCCTCGGAGCGACAGCTTCTAGGGACCGTGTCGCACCTAAGCGCCGTGCACGTCCGGCTGATGACGTCGACGGCCCAGATTGCCGACTCGCACCCCTCGGCCATCTGCCGTGCCGTCGCCGCCGCCATCGACTCGATCCACCTGTCCGCCTTCCAGAACAAGGTCCTCGAGGTCGAGGCCGGGATCCTCCGCGGCGACGCTGACCTGGTGGGCGCATACAATATCGTGCCGTTGACGGCCGTCGTCGGGGAGTTTCGTCAGTGGACGCGGCCCATGGACTGGCTATGGGACCTGGTGCAGTTCATGTCGGCACCGACAACGACACCGACGGCCAAGAACGGTGGGCAGGGCAAGCCGTGTCACGCCGCGGCAGTAATGGACAGGCTGCGCCGTGAGCTGCAGAGCGGCTACGGTGACATTGAGAAGACGGCCATGAGCCTGGTCGAGGTGGCCGAGACAGCGTGGCTCAGGCAAGTGTCTGCGTGGATTCTGTATGGAAGACTCCCCAGCTTCGGAGCCGACGACTTCTTTGTGCAGCGACAGACTCAAAGGAAGCAGCAGACTCAGACCTCGAGAGGGGCCATTGATGGAGATGGAGATGGAGGCAGCGGCGACTTTGTCTGTGTGTCGGTCCTACTGCCGTCGTTTGTCACGGCCCGTACCGCCTCATCCATGCTCTTCATAGGCAAGTCGCTCAACCACCCCAAAGTGCGGAGCATGATGGACTCTGGCGGCCGCGGACTGCACCACCTATCGTCCAACCTGGCCCAGCTCGCAGGCCTCAGCTTCCCCCTCGATTCGGCCGCCTTCTCGCGTGCCATCACCTCGGTCCGCCTCTCCCTGTCGGACAACATGCTGCAGGACGTCCTGCCTGTGACCAGGGTCGCCGAGACGCTCCAGCTGCTCCGAGACTTCTTTCTCCTCGGCCGCGGCGAGTTCGCCATGGGCCTGACACACGAGGCCGACGAGCGGAACCGAAACCGTTGGAAGAGGGCCGATCGCCTAGCTGCTGCCAGCCACGGCCAGGACGACGATCTGAAGATGGTCACCGTCAAGGAGGGCGAGGTGGCCGCCGTCCTGTCTCGCACCTGGTCCACGCTCGGCGCTATGCAGGGCCAGCACGCCGACGAGGACGAGCAGCTCGAGCTGGCCCGCGACCTGCTCCGTCTACACCTTGTCAAGTCGGCGTCTGCATCACCGCCATCACTGACACCCGTCCCGGGAGCCGGCGTCACCCTCGACTCCCTCGCCACCGTCCTCGCTTCGTCCCCCTTCCGCAACCTCCTCTTCTCCGTCCCCGCCCTCCTATCAATACACCTCCCCTCCCCTCTAGACATGGTCCTCTCCCCGACAGACCTGGAGCTCTACTCCTGCATAAACGCCTATCTTCTCTCCATGCGTCGCGCACACATACGCCTGACGGACCTGTGGAAGATCACATCACTGCGAAGGCACCACCCCGCCCCGAGGGGCGCTGGCGAGGACGCCGTGGAGCTGCGTCAGCGTTGGTCTGCGCGCATGACGACAATGCGCAGCTCGTGGACAACGGCCAGTGCCGCCATATTCTTTCTAGGCGAGACGGAAGCCTATCTACAGACCGAGGTTGTCGCCGGCCTCTGGGAGGGTTTCCACTCGTGGCTCATGCGCCCTACCAATACCAATACCGACGCAACCACCAAATCAAGCACTGTGCCATCAGACGACGACGACGACGATGGCGACGACGACGAACAAGATCTGTGGCTGCGAGAAGGTGGTGATGACGAACTCGGCTCGAAGCCACCCAAGGGCGACCGCACCGCCGACAACCCCAGTACAGCTAGCACGGCCCACCACGACCCGCAGACTATCTCTACCGCCCACGCCCTCTACCTCCACACCATGGTGTACCGGCTCCTCCTGACGCAGCCGCTATATACAAATCCCCTGTATACCCTTCTAGTCCACATCGATCACCTGGTCGCCCACGCGCGACGCCTCCACGCCATCTTCACGGCCCTAGACCTCGAGGCCGACGCCGGCGTTGTCGACGCCTTTGTCGACCTGCACGCTGAGGAGGCCGAGGTGACAGCTCTGCTGCGCGGCGTCGAGAACAAGGTCAAGAGTGGCATAGCAGATGTCGTGGCGGCCCTGCGACACCTCGAGACGGACGTCAGTTTTGCCGCCGCCTGGGAGGGCGAACGATCGTCCTCCTACTCATCTACCTTTGGCGCCGCCACCGCCGACCCGGGAGACAGCCGTCGCCACTGGGCTGGCGACCTGCACGGCGAATATGCCGGCTACGCACCCGCCCGTGTGGGCGGGATCAACAGGCTACTTATGAAGCTCGAGTTTGGAGCCTGGCTGGGCCCCGGTGGTGCCAATAGGGCGCCTCAAACATGATGCATCAAGCATGATACATGTGATGCCGCGTGGATGGGTTGGAAATGATATGTCTTATGAGTGTAATCACTAGCCGAAATGTGCATTATTTTTTAACCTGTAAGAAGAAATATGTAAGATGCATACGTATATTCAAGTCAAGACGTAACCCTGCTGCAAGGTGGACGCCGAGGTTGGTTGGTTAGTGTCGTGGTCGAAACGGCTTCGCGGGACGGCCCGCACTTAGCGGCGGCATGTCGAGTGGCAACTTCGAGGGCAGTCGTACTTGACCCACGTTGATTAAATTATTATTGTCCAAAACTCCTCAAAAGACTACTAGTATTCCAATGGAAAAGAACCGGGAAATCATGGAGAGAAATAAGTGAGCGAAAGGCTAATATACATGAGTGCCTTGGCGGTAAATCCTCGCCAGATCGCGTAGTCTGTGTGCTGTGTCGTGTTGTATGAAAAAAAGGTATAAAGGGAATGGGTTTTTTAGTGCATATACGTGCAGCAACGTCTTCCGTTGCGCTCCATAATAAGCAATGCGTAGAAGGGAAACTCCGTTTCTGCATATTTCCAGATAGGTAGAAGGTGGGAGGGGAGTGGGTTTTGGTAAGACGAGAGGCAGGCAACTCAGTAGGCAGCCACCGAGGGGGTGGTCCGCATGGGGCTATCCTGATGGTGCTGCGAGTGTCTACGGTGGAAGATGCCCTGCATTAGGGATCGAGGTCGCAAACTGTGCCCGTCAGTAGACATGGCTCGGCTAGCCCAGCGCGCGGGCCTCTTTACGTGCCATCGATCCTTGATGCAGTCATCAACTAGGGCGATGAGACCCGTGGCGACGACAATACTGTGCAGCGAGTACGGTCAGCATAATTCTCGGGGAAGAAGGATGAGAAGGAGATGGTCATGTGAAGGGGGGAGAAACTCACTCAGCTACATCACAAATCTCGTCGACAACAGACTGATCGCTGATCCACATGTGGCATGGTGGGATCCAGCCGCCAGCCCACTCGTCCTCTTCAATCTGATTCGGACTCCTCACTTCCGGAGTCACATGGGCCACTGGTTGGCCGCGTCCATCGCGGCTCAGGTGATACGAAGCGGTGCCGAGATTGCTATCAAAGACGCGCTTCCAGGAGTAGGTGTGGCCCCACCACTCAAAGTCGTAGCGGACCGAGTTTCGCCCTTTGTTGCGAGTGATGTCGATGCGGGCGTAATTGCTGAACTCGAGCTTGATGGCATCGGTGGGAACCAGGGTCGAGGCAGGAGGCGGCGGCCTGTCGCTGGACCACGAGTCGGTGCGCATGCGCATGGATCGCATCGAGGCCGTGTCCCAAGACGAAGAGGCGACGCTGCTGGAGCCAGTCGAGGGGCGTTTCTGAGACGAGGCACTGCTGCTCGACCGGTGGAAGGGCGATTTGATGGAGTGCATGGCTGAGGAGACGGTGCTCTGAAGGGCGGGACGTGAGACGGGCCGCGGCTGAGCGTAGGCGCGTTTCGAGTTGCAGACCTCGCGGCCAGAGTCGCGGCAGTAGCGGCGCAGCGAGAACTCGCGGCGGGCCAGATCATGCATGCGGAGGTGGAAGAGCTGGATGGTGGCGGGGCGACGACCACTGCGGGGGACTGAGACGTCGACTCGGAGATTCATGTTTCCATCTGATGTGAGGTCGTCGTGTCGGATAGAGAGACGATCCAGAGAAGGGAACAGGTGGGAGAAGGTGTCGGGAGTCGACGGTCTGACGAGGGGGTCGATGATGGATGCGCGGTAGGGCGGTAATAGCGCGGGGATGGCGTCTTCTGTGGGAACGGGTGTCGCCTCGGAGTGGCCCTCGTCTTCAGCACCGCCAGGGTACTTCTCATCATCGTCGTCGCCGTCGACCGAGGGTGAGTCCGAGAAGACAGAGTTATAGGTCTCGACTGAAGTGGACGGCAGCTGCTGGCATATATTGGGGAGATAGGCTGGTGACTGTGGCAGTTCCACGATCTCTTCCTGAATCTCTGAGTGTTTTGCTACCCTCCTGAGACTCCTGCCGGACTGAGATGAGGGGACGGTGGAGTGGGACTCGTAGGGAAGAGAAGCGTCGCTGTCGGACGAGGAAGAGGAAGAGGATGACGAGCTGGAGCAGGATGAGTCGCAAAGATCCGGCGTGGATGCTTGCCGCCGCCGGCTATAGTGAGACTCGGAGTCCATGGTGATGTGCAGCTGTGACAAGTACGGATATACTGGCGAGATGGTAGTAGGGGAGGGCTAGTATCCGCACATGTACAAACAAGAGGGGGAAGAAGATTCTCTGGTGTGGTGGCGTGAGGATCTGAATAGGATGAAGAAGGATGCGATGCTTATGTTTGGAGAGAAAGAGGATGAGATGGAGGAAGAGGGGCAAGCCCAGAGAGTGAATCGTGGAGTGAGATATACTCGATAGTAATACAGGCTCGTGGAAATGATGGTCAGGCAGAAAGATGGATGCCAATGTATAAAGGGCAAAGTGAATAGTAATATGGGTGTTAGTCGGGACAAGTCAGTGAGCAAGTGCGATTCATGATGGTGCAGGTGGGCTAGCAACCGTTAAAAGACGAAACAAACCCAAGGGGACCACCGACCGGACCCTTCTGGTACCCGCATGATTACTTGGTGCTGTGCTGTTTTTGGGAGCCAGGCACCAAGGACGGGAGACGCATGATAGTCCGTAATCGAGGAGGCGCAATACGGAGGGAAAGTGACGGGCGTTGCCAATCCAGGCAGCCCCGTCTCCCGAGACCCGCGAGGAGGACGAGTCACTCAGAGTCACCCAGACAGACAGACAGACAGACACCCAGCCAGGACTCAGGCCCCAAGAGCCCCACGCGTGACGGCGACGACCAGCGGCAGCATTACCGGAGCGTGGGTGCGTGCACGTGTCCTTGTCCGAGTCGCCTGAGGACAAGAGGGGTGGCCCGAGTGGGCGAATGCACGAATGCATGAGTGCATTTCTGGACCAAGATGGACGAGGAGATGGTTGCAATTGCCAAGCTGCCAGCCCGTGAGCCAGCCTACGGGCGGTCGAGTCCGGGATAGAGGGTCACGCCACTGGGGGGCCCCTTGTCCCTTCTCATCGGGCAGCTGACTCTGGTTGGTCCCGGGCCATTTTTCGACGCCGTTGGCTCTGCACCTTGTCTGCACTGCTTTGCACTGCTGTGTGCACTGCTGTGCAGTGGCTTCATTGTTTTTCGCTGGGCACGAATGATAAAGAGGGGCCCTGTTGCATGCACGAATGCAGGGTACCCGTACTCGCGTTGTCCATCTCTCTGGTCTTGGGTTGATTGATGGACCTATGTGCTGCTGTGTAATATCTCTTCCCTCCCCCTTGGTAGCGTGTCTGTCTGGTCCGCCCACCCGCTGGCGTCGGCGTTGGCGTTGGCGTTTGTGCTGGCGTTGGTGGACCCTCCGACATGTCAGTCAATATGATCTGGTCGCTGGCCCGGGGACGGGACAGGAGGAGCATGAAGGATGGATGGCAACAATCAAATGACGATGATGGCCGTGATTGGCATGATTGATAAAATATGAATGGTAGAAGGAAAATGATGGATCAAGATGGAACAAGGAGGCAAAAAAAAAAAAAAAAAAAGGCGGAAAGCGGCGTCGTCAGAAGGGAAGTCGCCTGATCGCGGGAAAGGCAAGCATGGCAGGCACGTCTGGCGGTCCTCGCCTCGCTCCTTCCTTCCCCGATTCCACCCGCCTCACGAGATTCCAGCTTCACGTCTCCGCGACCAAGTCCGAAACAGCGATTTTACTTACCCGGTATTTCATCTTGGACATCACGACCAACATCGAGACTGGAACAGACATCAGTACCAACAGAACATCCACCTTGGTGGAGGAGGTGGTGGTATTGCATCTGCCACTCCCACCACACCAGCCGTGGACGCGTGAGGCACAGAGCCAAAGAGGTAAAGGACAAGAATAAACCGCCTGGATCTGGCAATAGATGGGCAGTGCAGCTCTCACCAGCCAACCACCCCACAGCCCACCAACACCACCACCGCTACCAGCTCCTCTCGCTTACGACATAAGTACGAGCCGTTTAGCATACTCGTACGGAGTAATACACATCTTACAGAGTACTCGTACCCACGACAACGTATCCGTCCTCGTACTTTGCACTCGTAATCCTACAGAGACCCCCATCCCGCCCACAATCGATCCAATCCCACAGCGTTGACACCCAACGCGACCCAACCGTCATCAACTTGGGACGCTTTCGTTGGCTGCCTTCATACACGATGCAAGATAGTAACGGGGCCCCTACTCCATTTCGCGATGAGACTAATAATACTGCTAGGCTATGCACTCGTAGTAGGGTAGAATAACCATCTGCCCCAAGAAATCGGTCAGGGATCCCTTGGCCTCGGGATGGATATCGTCCCCGCTATGCCATCATGATGCCGACCTATAGATGTATGTCCGAGTACGCGGAAATCTGGCCGCCCAGTACGATGTATGCAGTTGTCGTCACAATAGCCGGCCGTCACACCTAGATGTGGTGGCACGGCCAAGACGTGCAGCTGCATCCGCTCACCTGGTTGGCTCCGGCGGTTCTCAATATGATAGGTATACTCTCACAAGATGGCCCATCCAGAGTATTACAAGACTTGCAAGACTTACAAGAGCGGCATACGGATAGATCGTCCCAGGTGGCACAACGTGCCGTGCAACCAGAGGACAGGGGAAACGCTACTGACGCAAGGATACATCAATGTATTGACACATTCAAGATATCATTCACGGTATGGGCTGGGGGCACAATTGGACACTGAAAACTCCAATTGCACGTCTGCCGCAGCAGTCTTGGGACACTGATATACTCATACGTACATGTATATTCAATGCTGTATGCTTTTAAGAGGTGTGTAATTGGCATTCAACGTTGATTAAGTCGTATATGCACAATATTTGCCACCAGATCGTGGACGACCAATATACTCCGATATCCGTTCTCCATACAGTAACTCCAATGATACGCCTTTTCCACTACTCCGTATGTACAGCCGCAATTGCCGAAAAAAGAAAACAGAGTCGTCGACAGTGACAAACGCAGTATAGACACGTGCATGTCTCATATTGTACCAAATAGACGATGACGTTCACTCAATACGATGACCGTCCGTGCGCAAGAAGTTGAGCTTAATACGGTACCATCATGTTCAGTCCGTCCAACTCTCGGTCCCAGCAGCGATGCTGGCTGACGGCGTAGATGAACTTTTCCATGAAGCGCGTGGCGCCTTTGGCGACGCTGAATACGTCACCGAGGCCCTGGACCTTGGTATCGCGCAGGGTGACGACACCATAGCTCTCGACAGCGTCGTGGGTCGTCGACGTAGTGATTTGGGGTAGCTGGATGGCTCTGTTGACCATGTCCACGGCCTCTCCGAGAGCGGCGATCGGCTTAAGATGACCAAACGCCTCTTGGATGTAGTGTCTTGCGCGGCCGTTGGCAGACAGCGCGGCAATCGAGGCGGCACCTCCGGGGATGATCAGGGCATCCAACATGGTGCTTCGCTGGCCCTCAAGGTGGTGGTCGGGAGTGATGCAGTCGGGAGAGCCCGGCTCCTCGCCGGCAGCGTGGATGGGCGAGCGGCGCCGGCCGATGACCATAGGCAGAGCCTTGGCTCCCTTAAGGGCACCGATGATGGCGTTGAAGGCAATGGGGTCATAGCCATCTGAGATGAGGATCCCGATGCGGCGGGAAACAATGGTAGGCGGGTTCGGGATATATTCCAGCTGGCTTAGTCCAGGAGCCCGGGCACCCTTGTTAGGCTTGCCGGCCTTGTCGGGTTTGGGGCCACCCACCATCTCGGCGACGGCACGGGCGAGGCCGAGATCGATGTCGGCCAGACGTTGGGCCACGCGCTCATACACGAGAGCCTCGTCACAGTGGTCGAGTTCGAACGATAGCGCGGCCTGCATGTGCGCCTTTTCCACCTCGGACATGGAGTTGTAGAAGAGCTGGGCCTGAGAGATGTGGTCTTTGAACTTGGCGCTCTTGGCGCGCTCCTTGATTCCCACCACCTTTTGCGGGTGCTCCGCATACCCGCCATCCTTTGGAGCGACGGGCGGTTGCGTCTCGTACCGGTTGGGCCAGTAGTTGATGCTTCCCTTTGCCGTGGTGTGTCGCATCGCGCCGTCACGGTTAAAGTTCATGACGGGGCACACGGGCTTGTTGATGGGCAGCTCCTCCCAGTTGATTCCCAGCCGGCTGATTTGCGTGTCAAAGTAGGAGAAGTTGCGACCCTGCAGGAGGGGATCGTCGGAGAAGCCGATACCGGGCACGACATGGCTCGTGCAAAAGGCCACCTGCTCCGTCTGCGTGAAGTACTCGTCGACGGTGCGGTTGAGCTCGAGCTCGCCAATGTACTTGATGGGGATCTGGTCCTCGGGCCATATCTTGGTCGCATCCAGCACGTCAAAGTCGAAGTCGTGCTCCTTGGACTCTGGTAGCACCTGGATACCAAACTTCCACTTGGGGAACAGCCCATTGGTGATGGCCTCCTCGAGGTCCTTGCGGTGGAAGTCCGGATCCTGCCCCGCTAGCTTGAGTGCCTCATCCCAGACTAGCGAATGCACCCCCAGCTCGGGAGTGAAGTGGAACTTGACAAAGTGACGTTCCCCCTTGTCGTTGGTCAGCGTGTACGTGTTGACGCCAAACCCTTGCATCATCCGGTACGACCGCGGGATGGCCCGGTCTGACATGGCCCACATGTACATGTGTGTCGCTTCCGAGTGCATGTAGACGAAATCCCAAAAGTTGTTGTGTGCCGTCTGCGCCTGCGGCACCTCATTGTTGGGCTCAGGCTTACCCGCGTGGATCAGATCGGGGAACTTCATGGCATCTGTTATCGCTCTTGTTAACACATGGTAGTTGAAGCTACGCGGAAGCCAGATGTAGGTGTATAAGCTCACCTTGGATGAAGAAGACGGGGATATTGTTGCCCACGAGATCCCAGTTACCCTCTTGGGTGTAAAACTTTAGGGCAAAGCCTCGAGCATCGCGCACCGTGTCGGCCGATCCACGGCTGCCAAGGACAGTAGAGAAGCGAAGGAAGACGGGCGTCTCGCGTGCCGTATCGTTCAAGACACCAGCATTGGTAAACTCCTCGGCAGACTCGAGGAGCCTAAAGGTTCCAAAGGCGCCCGCACCGCGCGCATGGACAACACGCTCGGGAATGCGCTCGTGATCGAAGCGATGTAGCTGTGGTTGCAAATGAGTGAGTCAGTATGAGAGAACATGACAACTGACAATGGGACGCTGTGTAATACGTGTACTGACTAACCTTTTCGCGCGCAAAGGGATCCTCCAATAGTGCCGGACCTGTCTTATCCTCGCTGTTGACTCGCAGCCAGTCATCCGTGTTGGAGGCCTTGGTGCCAAAGTCGGAGGCGAGCCCAGCGTCCTTGGATGGCTCAACCGTATTCTTGGACAGTTGGGCTAGCTTGGCCTGCGAACCCGTCTCGAACATAATGTCGGTATTTGTGGAGCTGGAAGCTCGTTTTCGTCAAGTTCAATGTCTGCCTTGTCGTTGTGGGAAGTCGTGATGCTTCAATCCTTTGGACTCTCACCCCACGATTGTTGGCGGCAAACAACAGCATCTTATACATATCGCCCTCCCCAATTTCGATTGATTCTCTGAGATCATGGATTTTTCTTTGGAATCCATCAAGCAGCTAGAGACGTTAATTCTTTACACGTTGTGATGTAAACGCGGAGATGGATGAGTTATTCGTCATCGTTTATTGGCTAGACTGTCGTAGACGTCAGAACTGTGTAATGTTCAATGTTCAATGGGGCCTGGACATTCCCACAACAACTTTTCGATTCTTGAAATCCATGGTTCTCATGACGCACTCGAAACATGGCTGTGCGCTATTTCGCGGAGCTGTCCATCCGGATTGATTCATATTTCCATGTTTATTCCCACATGTGGCAGCCTCAGACAATGGTGACGCTTTGAGTCCTGCTAGTACTCGTAGCTAATAGTAGTCAATTGACTGAACACAGTCAAAACACAGTCAATTGACTGAACTGAACGTTTGGTGACTGGCGGCCGCTAACGGCCAAAGTAGGCAAAGTCGGAGGTGGGCAAATTAGCGACATGGGAGTCATTGAAAGTTACGACTTTTCCAGAACATCTTGTGCCACCGTCTTGGAGTCAGTCAGCCCAACGACATTGCCGTTATTGCCGTGCGGATACTCAATCTCGGTGAGGGTCCCTCCGAATACCGGACCGGACGGCTTATCTTCAACCGACTCACAACGACGGAAAGAATGCCGCCCCCCAAGAAAAGTGGGCTTCTGGGTACATGGAGCCGGACCTCGGAGGCCCAAGGAAGACGGTTGGGCGGGTCAGGATTTCGACGAGTTTTCCATTCAAAACACCACGACCGGACCAGCCAAGCCTCGAACTGCATGGCATTGACGGCCCAAACAGACGCAAAACTTGAGACAGTGGAAACTCCAGTCGTTTGTGTGTGTGTGTGTGGTCCGAGTTAATATCGGCCGGGCTCCACAACAAAGACAAATCGAATGACGGGTGGCTCCGATGGCGAGACCGCAGTGTCGCGGGGTCGACGGCGGGAGGCGTCGCTGGAACTGGCTGATGTGGAGCAGCTGGACACACTATCATCCGGCCCCGAGGAGGCAGATAGTGAGCTGAATGACGAGGAGAACAATGACGGGCACCGGCCGACTCTGCGGGAGATTCGATCTCATAGCATCCGGAACAAGAGCCGGAGCCGGAGCCGGAGCGTGTTGTCGGGCGGGGGAGCGGGAGGAGAGGGGCTAGCGGGGGTTGGCACGGCCGTGGAGCGCACCCTGTCTCGGCGCCAGTCGGTCATGTCTCGGATCCGGTCCCGGCCAACGCCCCGGTTCACGCATCCGCTCACGACGTGCCCGACCTCGGCCGACCAGATTGTCGATTTTGAGGGGCCCGACGACCCGTACCACCCTCTCAATTGGTCCACCTCCAAGAAGGTGATCACGACGGGCCTGTACGGCTTCATCACCATGTCGGCGACGTGGGCATCGTCGGCCTATGCCGCCGGCACCAAGCAGGTCGCCGCCGAGTTTGGCACCGGCACCCAGACGGCCACGCTCGGGACCAGCCTTTTCCTCTTTGGCTTCGGCTTCGGTCCCCTCCTGTGGGCCCCGATCAGCGAGGTCTACGGCCGTCGTCCGGCCGTCATGCTGCCCATGATTGTGGCCATCTGCTTCAGCTTTGGCAGCGCCACGGCCAAGGATCTCCAGACCCTCATGATCACCCGCTTCTTTGGCGGCTTCTTCGCTGCCGCCCCCGTCACCAACACTGGCGGTGTCCTCGGCGACATGTTTTCCGCTGCTGACCGTGCCATTGCCCTCATGGGCTATGCAATGGCCGTGGCTTCGGGACCTGTGATAGGTATGTGTCAACTGTGAACCGGCTCCTCTCTTCAGTGCGCTGCGATACATTCTGCTGACGACATGACATCCAAGGTCCCATTGTCTCTGCTGCTGTTGTCCAGCAGGACTATCTGGGCTGGCGCTGGACAGAATACCTCACGGGGATTCTGCAGGCAGCTGTTGTTGTCATGGGCCTCATCTTCATCGACGAGACCTACCCTCCAGTGCTCCTCGTCTACAAGGCCCGCCGTCTGCGCTTCGAGTCGGGCAACTGGGCGCTGCACGCAAGGTTTGAGGAGTGGGACATTAGCATCATCGAGATGGCCAGGAAGTTCCTCGTCCGCCCGATCCAGCTCCTGATGACGCCCATATGTTTCCTCGTGGCCCTCTACGCCAGCTTCTGTTACGGCATTCTCTACATGCAGCTGGGCGGGATCCCCATCATCTTTGGCGAGCAGCGCGGCTGGAACCCGTTTGTGGCCACCTTGCCCTTCATCAACATCTTTATCGGCCTCTTCTTCGGCTGCGCCATCAACCTGCTCAACCAAAAGCACTACCTCAAGGTATTCAAGGCGGCCGGGAACAGGCCCATCCCCGAGTGGCGGCTGCCGCCTATGATGGCAGGCGCCTTCCTCTTCACCGGGGGGCAGTTCATCAGTGGCTGGACCGCTGATCCCAAGTTCCACTGGATCATCCCCTGCATCGGCTTTGTCATGTTCGGGGCTGGCTTCTTCACCCTCTTCCAAGCTGCCCTCAACTACCTCGTCGACACGTTCCAGGCCAATGCCGCTTCGGCCATTGCTGCCAATACCTTTATGCGGTCAGTGTTTGCCGGTGTACTGCCTCTGGTCGTCAGCCCAATGTATCACAACCTCGGGGTCGGTCCAGGAGCGTCGATTCCCGGTGGATTCGCCGCGCTTCTTATACCGGTACCCTTTATCTTCTTCGTCTATGGGAAGAGAATTCGGGCAAAGTACAAGTGGTCTAAAGCCTCGGTATATGACGAGAAATAGAAACGCTCGACATCTACCGAATGCTGAATGACATCAAACCATCCACTTTGTCAGTCGACCCGCAACAACATTGAACATACTCCGTATAACAATATTGACAGCCAAGAGACATATCTAAAGGTACACAATGACACAATGACCTACGTCAATTGAACCACGTTTTTATAGGGAAAAAGCCACCGGCCTTTTTTAACCCGCCAACCCGCGTGCGCGTACCTGGTCTAGGTCGCATTAGGGCCACTGATATATCACGCAATGGCATCACGCAATTGCCTCTTCTAGGCGCTCTCCATAGTAATTGCAATACACCCCGTTTCAAGCCTCACACACGCTGGATTATAGTATCTCAGGCCGACGCCTTCACACGCTATTAGATCTTTGCAGGGAATAATTCTGGTGTCGGCAATTATGAAACAGCGAAATCGGCCTAGCATATCAGTAGATCAGTTCGATGGTTCCCTATTGAGCAGATTCGTACGCACCAAACGCACCCCAATCAACTGCGAGTCGTCCCGCTCTCGCTGATACGCAATCAACGGTCGCGATGATGACATCCCCAAAGGCTCCACACCACACGAGTGGACGAAAATGAGAGCGAGTAACGTGTAGTAGTCGTAAGCAGACAAGCAGAGATAGAGAACATTGACCTGCAGTAACACTCGATAAAAGGGGCCCGTTTGATTGATTATATGGGGTCGATGGCTATCCATGTACGATTACATGTATAATAAAACTGGCATGCCAGTTTAACTTATATGCAGCCTCTCCTCCGAACCTACGGAGTCTTAATGCCACTGTAATCGCGCAGTCTACATTGTTTTGACTACCTGCATTGTTCTATATCACCAAATCTTCAAACTACGAGTACATCGCCATTGCCATTGCCAGCGATTCGCCCGTCATGGGATTCATCGACAAGAACCAGACTGGAAACGTGAGCACTTCTTCCGGCGTCTCTGACCCCATCTCTCGACCGGGTCAGAACACCGACGAAGCAGATGCCAACCCGTTCTCCGACCCAGTGCGGGCCGAGCACTGGGCTAGAGTCTATCAAGAGGTGGGATATGAAGGGCGACACCGATTTGATCCGTCATTTCAGTGGACGCCCAAGGGTGAGAGTCTAGTCAAAAGGAAAGTAAAAACCTCCAGTATCCCCCCAAATACAGGGCCTTCGAGTCCTGTTCCCGTTGCTCCTTGCGCTTGCCCAAGATTCCCATGTCGTTACGCTCCCTCTTTCGCCCTCGGGTAGTTGGTGATGGTGGTTTCCTGGCCGCTACATGTGTTATGACATCAACCTGTACCTCTATTCACATAGAGTCGACAACAACCCTAGAGGCAATAGAAAGCTGACCCGATTTCGTTGTGCCGTTTTATAGCTGGACTTGTACGTCATGGTCTGGGTATGGATCATGTTCTCGTCTCTTGATCTTGTGAGGCGTAACCTCAACCGTGCCATCAGTGACAATCTGGTACGTCCAATTGCATAGAAACCAACAACGCCTTATTCTGTCGTCAACTAACATGTATGCTCGGCGAAAGCTCGATGATCTTGGCATGACAACCAAGTTAGTTATTCTTCATTTCCGGAGCGTCTAGAAAGAAAACTTCGACTCACCGATCGTACCTTCCCCTCCAGCGACTACAATACCGGCCAGACAATCTATCTTGTCTGCTTCCTCGCTACCGAACTTCCCGGCGGTCTCATCAGCAAGAAGGTTGGCCCATACCGCTACACCCCCGCCGCCATTACCGTTTGGGGTATTCTTTGCGCTGTCCAGTCGTGCATGAAGGGACGGGCCAGTTTCTGGGCCTTCCGTGCTCTCCTGGGATTTGCCCAGGGCGGCTTCATCCCCGAGATGGTCCTGTACCTGTCCTATTTCTACAAGAGCAACGAGCTGCCTATCCGACTTAGCATCTTCTGGACTGCAATCCCCCTCACGCAAATCTACGGAAGCCTGGTGGCATCGGGTACTCTCCTCATGCGCGGTATAAGGGGCTGGGCTGGATGGCAATGGCTGTAAGTGCATCGACCAATCGGCGCATTTCACGATACACCCACCCTGGAGTGTACATTGGAAGCAGAGAGCTGACACGACCTGGGACAGATTCCTCATCGAAGGCCTTCTTTGCGTTGTAGTCGGTATTGCGAGCTTCTTCCTGATGCCTGCTTCCATCACCGAGCCTGCTGCTGCCTTCAAGCGCTCTGATGGATCCAACAGATGGTGGACTGAGGAGGAGGAGAAGATTCTGGTCAACCGCATTCTTCGGAATGACCCCACAAAAGGCGACCTCAACAACCGTGATGGCATCAACTTCAAGGGCGTCGTGGATGCCTTTCTCAATGTCGACCTGTGGCCCATCTATCTGGTAAGCGGACCATATACTTGTCGATGCCTCAATGCTCAATATACTGACTTTCTTTCTACATGTAGCTTGGATTCGCCGCCTTTATCCCTTACCAGCCTACGGCCAACTATCTGTCTCTGACTCTGCGCAACCTTGGTTACAGCGTCTTCGATTCCAATATTCTGGCTATTCCGGGATATGTCCTCTTTACCATCAATGTGAGTCACGTCACGTAGGAGAGATAGAGTGGCAGTCTGAAACCTTTACTAATCTCGGTATAATAGATCCTCATCTTTGGCTGGCTTTCCGAAAGGTTCAACGAGAGGCTCCTAGTAGCAGCAGGAAGTAACATCTGGATGCTTCCGTTCTTTATTGCCCTGATCGCCATCAAGCCTGACGCCAACCCCTGGGTCAGATATACACTCCTGACATGCATCAACGGCATACCATACACCCATTCCATCCTCGTCGGAATGACCAGCACCAATGCCAAGGGCGTCGCTAGGCGCACCTGCTCGGCTGCCGTGTACAACATGTCCTACCAGGTCGGGAGCATTGTTGCAGTCAACATCTATCGCGATGGAGATAAGCCGCTCTGTAAGAAACACCCTATTGATTCTCAAGGTCTAAGACAAGATCGTTCCACTAACCACGTGAGCTTCCTTCTTCTAATAGACTACACCGGCAACAAAGCCCTGGTCGGCCTCTGCGCTTTCAACATCGCGATCTTCGTCTTTGCGAAGCTCTACTACATCTGGCGCAACAAGAAGATCGAGAAGCAGTTTGATGCTCTCCCCGACTCCGAGAAGGTTTCTTTGGTCGACCTCCGCTTTGCGCACTGAGAGAGTCCCAACAGACCAATTAGAGCGACATTGATTCAACTCCATAGTACTAAAATTCAACATGAGGTACATAGATGCAGACCAAGTCCAATGTCGAAAGTTGAGGAGGACAGTCCTGGTCTCTTTAGGTACCCCCGCTGCCCCACGTTTGCGAGGCCCGTTCCGTGCCCTGGAGAAACGGGATCGTGGTGTCAAGGGAGGAGCTAGGGGAAACTAAGGATCTACAAATAAAGATAGAATGTCTTTGGAGCTTTCACTTGTCTGTTGTCTATCGTGCGTGCCCCATATGGTGGGCCTGGACCACGTGCATGTTCTCATCACGAGAAGGGGTTCGGCGCCAGACCAAACACTTCTAGAGTCACTTTTAGGAACAAGTGGAAACAAAACCTCTACTGACTTTCGAGATAGGAGCTGACAATAGAAACCACAAGCGTTCCAGCAAGGATGCTCTGCGCGCACCGGCAACCCTTTTATTGGTTCACCGAGCCAGCAAGGAAGGCCCTTCCCTCCACCCCACGGTTCCCCTACGTCAGACTCGGTGTTGGGCCAAAGCTCTTCCAGGACAATATAGGCCATTTCACTACGAGTACGATGAATTCAATCTATTCGCGCCCCATCAGACCGTCCCATCTATCTCGAAGCATGGGGACAGCCTTGTTCACGGAAACCCCTTCCTTGACTAGCTTCCGCAGCATTTGTATTGTCCGGTCCTGGCAGTTCTCCGCGACTATAGCCCTGTTCATACCAGATGGCAGAACTTTTGCGCGGGCGATCCGGTCAAAAGCGGCGAGCTGGAAATCGCCAAGATGTCCTTGTCGATAACTTGATGCTAGGCGAGACAGTCGGATGCGGGTGTTTCGGGGCCGGTCTGGTTATTGAAGCGGTGAAAAAAGGGGGACCAATAATTCATCTCGCCCTTGATCTGATTCTTCGTGACAACGGACATATGGATCGAGTGCCCCAGGGGATGGCTTTGTTCCTCAGTTGCAGTCGGCTTGATAGTGGCCTAGTCGCTTCAGAGCTTGCTCGTCAAAGGGCACACCCTGTGCATCCAGTTGAATACATCCGAGTTTTCAATGTATTCTCGGTTACGGTGCACGACTCGGTGTATTGGGCTTCGTTCGGACATAGATGCTGCAAGATGATGACCATTACTCCAAAAGATGGCAGCTTGAAGATGCTGAGCAAAGACGTGGATGCATATGTCACCCACCACGCTGATGCCAAGGAAGGAGCAGTGGCAGAGTCACATGATTATCACAGCCTTGCAGCAGCCGGCGTGTATACTCCAATACACGCCTTCTTGAACCTTTCGTCATCGATTTTGCGCACCCGTCGTGCAGCTCGCTTCCCATGCCCCTGTCGCGACCGAGCTCATCGCGAGGTACAGGGTATGCTCATTAGACAGGGGCGGAAGTATATCCGCTCCATATCGCTGCCGTAATATATGCCCAACGCGGCCGGAATATTGACAGCTTGAGCCTGAACCATCTGGCAAAAGGAAAAAGCAAAGTTAACAAAGGGCAATCCAGTACGCGGTGAGAGAAACAGATCATTGGTTTCTCTTCATGGTGACGACAACACGCTCCCGCTCTTCGCTGAGCCATCGAGCCCGTTACTCGCCATGAGGACCAACCGCGAGAACCCTGATGGTCAACGTCGTCCATCAAGGTGCGCGGCACGCAGAGTTTTATTCGCCAAAGGCGCATCACCACCGTTTCATGGACCCTCTATCACGTCGTTTTGCTGGACTCTGTCGAGGGAGATCTTGCTCTCCTTGGTATGTTCTGGAGCCGTGAGATAAGAGAAAGGGGTTTCGAGGAAGTCTATAAAAGAGTCGAGTTGTCCTCGTCCTCATCCGACAATCTCACCTCGAACCCCCCCTCCTCACAAGAAACCTGGGAATTATGCCGCGTCATCCATTCTCACGCAAAGAGGAAGGTGAATTTTCCTACCTTTGTTCTCACAGAGGCCCTGGAGACTCTAGACGTCCATCCATTGCTTTGATCTTTCGTTTTATCAAAACCACGTTCTGTCCTAAGACAGGACCCGGGGAGAGGAAACTCCTCCCACTCCCAAGGCAAATCAGGCCATCACTCACGAGGACTCGTATCAATCCTGGTGATTATAATGCCTCAACACGGAACTGCTACCCCTCTCCTATACCCCTTCCATGATGCGGATGCCCAGCCGCCACAGTGTCTTGAGCAAGCTGCTCAGACCAGCCGCTCTCATTTCCCATCGCTTTGAGCGGCTAATGACCAGACACTGTACGAGTTGAATCCTTCCATGTCCTTTCGCCCCCTTGGGCCCCTCAGGTTTCCACAATCAACTCGTGGGGGCTCATGCGCTTCCGTCAAGGCAGGTTCTTCACAACTCTTACGGATGTGATCCACCCCCCCTTCAACAAAGCCCAGACGCTTCGCCTTTCTCATGATCCATACAGCTTTGAGCTATGCCGTCCATGCTTCTACCCAAGTGCCCATTTACGTAAAGAGGCTTCTTATCTTGACCTGTACATCGTTGGATGTGAGGAAGTCTACCGTGCCTTCCCGACGCGACCCACACACGAGCTGAGCGTGAACCATGGATATCAGCCAGCCTCATGGAGCCTCATGAGCGGTGCAGTATCCCGAAAGGCGTTTTATTGATTCACAAACTGGGGTAAGACAAGATGGAATTCTTCCGACTTGTGTATAGTGATTTGAGTGTTGTATTGTGCCTGTGCTATCTTCTCGGGAGCTTGTCCTCAAGCTCCTGCAACACGACGCATTTGTATATCGACTCGTACTCGATCGGGGGACCTTTTGAGTGGGCCGACAGCACCAAATGCATGTGGACTGACCCCGCACGGTGCATGTGCGTCAGATGAGTTAGGAACTTGTTGAAGCCTCCAAACTCCACCAGTGTCGTCCAGCCAAGTGGTCGACCAACAGCTCTTGGCCTGGCTTCCCGTGTATGAAGATCCGTGACGGCCATGCGTCTTCCCCCGCATATCATACCACAAGAGAGCGGCGTCTCTATCTATATCCTGTTTGTATATTCTTACCCCTCTTTGTTGTCAAGCTCTCCCAACCGTCTCCCAACCTGGTGTCACGGGGTCTATGAGAAGAGAAGGAGACTGTGTGGACGGTGGAAGAGGCATTCCAACCCAATATTAACGTCTACTCGTATACGGACGGGCATATTGCAAAGACGGCCCGTGAGGAGGGGCTTGCCGTCCTCCCGTCTTCCGATGTGGACTTGTCCGTTTCCAAACCAGCCAATCGAGACTGCTGGTACCTTGAAGCTTCGTACGTTTACCCCCACCCCATGATGAAGCTCGCGGGGACGTGCCATCCCTCCTACCAGACCAGTGGGTACATGAGGTGGATCGGATAGATACTTTGTATTACCTACGATATCGTTGGCTACTCGCGAGTACCATGTGGCCGCTCTGCCTTGTACCAAGCCCATTCTTCGCGGAGCCAAGCCTCGCAGCCTTCCCTCTTCCAGTGGCATGCTGAGGCTCTGAACAAATCACAGAACCACGCCACGGCCACCACGTCACCCTGGCTTGGATCCCTGCGTCTTCACAATTCGAGGTCATGCGATGTGTGCGAGCATCGGGTACAGCTCCGAGAATGCTGCATCAATGGTTCCACTGCCTGCCGGTTGGACAGTGTGAGCTTCTTGGAGGATGGCCTCTCGACAACTATAAGAAGCCCGTCTCCTTCCTCGTCTTGTCGTCTTCTTCTTCTTCTTCTGCAAGCTCCAACAGTCTCTCAACACAAACACACTCATACCACCAAGAAACCACTTTCTTCCCCTTTACAACCATCATCATGTCTCCCTGGTATGAGCTCCCCGCCCCATGGCCGACCTCGACCTCCCCAATATACATGTACTAACAGCTTGATAGCACCTGCGCCACCTGCAACTGCGCCGGCACCTGCGATGCCTGCAAGTGCGCTTCTTGCGGCGTGAGTACAACCCACAACCCTGAATGAGCCGGATATCTTGGTAGAAAGAGCCAACTGACAAATATGTAGCACTAAATCCAACCTCATCGTGTTATCCGTCTGCCGGTGAGCTCAGCCAACATCATGACCGCGACGACGTGACCAAGGCTGGAATCCGGCCTGAGGATTTTGACGGGAAGGATCTCATATTACGCACAGAGGGGATTCCAGGAAGCTCATGCTCGATCTCAGCAATACGCACCTCATGTACTGTTGATCTGTGTACTTGATAAATTCAATATGACCCGTCATTACATCATCAACCTGCCTCCGTACCTGCACTTGATGCTACATGCATGTCCAGTCCAGTCTGTAAGGGACCTTGTAGCGCCCTCGAAGCTACCCTGCGTTTTTTCCGACTCTTGGATTCTTATGTCATCTGATTTCGGAATGCTCCGCCTCTATAAATGCATCATGTGTTCTAGTATTGAATCGAGAGTCTTAGCAGTCAGCGGGCGGAGTGGAGTGTGGCACTGTTAAGTAGAGGAAGCTCCGAGAAAAGTGGATCTGGCCGGAGATTGGCGGGAGGGAGGGCGGAGACTCCGACGAGCCGAGATCAATAGCATCCATAGCATCCAAGACAAAGGCATGTAACAGAGAGGAACGGAATAGAGAAAAAGAGACGATACGAAAAGATTTCATTTGTTTTGATTTAAAAATACAGCGAATAAAGATGCATGCTAAACCCGTGATATCAATACCAAGCTCGAAATTCCAACAGCCGTAAGATTGATACATGTATTCTCAATGACAGCCAATTAATTCATTCATATCCTTCGTTTCAAATGGTCTGGTGTTCAGTTTTCGACAAGTAGTCCGCTCTCGTAGTGCATTCAAGCACACTTCTCAGATGGAGGAGCAGAGGTACGGTGGACGTCCTCGACCTCATGCGCACGACCTAGCTTGTCGGTCTGAAACGTCTCCGTGGTGACGACCGAGTCTGGACGGGCGATGCGCGTGGCCGAGAACTTGCGAGCGCTGACTTTGCGCTCAAACAGAATGTCAAGCTCGGCGTAGGTGCGGCCCTTGGGCTCCGGCAGCCTGAAAAAGGTCCAGACAACGCAGATGAAGCAAGTGACGGCGAAGAAGTAGGCCGACTTGGCACCCCAGTTCCAGGCCGAGGGGTTGAGCATGTTGGGGGTGATGACATTGAAGATGATGGCCGAGACATTGTAGCAGTTGCGGGCGAGGACAATGGACTTTGTGCGCAGGCGGGTCGACGTGAGCTCCGAGACGAGGGAGTAGCACACAGGGCCCACGGTGCAGTCGTAGGCAAACGTGTAGAGCAGCAGGAGGGAGCCGACGGCCCACTGGACGGACCCGTTCCCCTTGCCGGCGGCAGAAGATGCGTAGGCTCCGCACGAGCCGATGACGAGGAGTAGGATGAGCATGGCGCCCTGACCGCCCAGGTAGAGGGTCCTCCGACCGAGGCGGATCATGAGGAACCACGACGAGATGGTGCCGACGGCTCCCAGGGCGTACTGGGCCAGTGACATTGTGAAGGAGTTGGCCACATCCATGCCTGCGTTCTGGTAAAAGTAGGTCGAGTAGCCCATGAGGGAGCAGCCGACCCAGTGCTGTGCCATCCAGACGGCGCAGACAATCTCTGTGCGGCGGAGGTTGACGCCGCGGAAGAGGTCAAGGTACGTGGTTCCCGACAGATGCTCCTTCTCCAGGTCATTTGTGTTGATCATAGCCGACATGGTCTCTTCGAGCTTAGACTCTGAAGCGCTGGCCGCCAGTCGGCTCAGGGAATGGCGGGCGTCTTCAATCCTACCCCGCCGGATCAGCCACCAGGGTGACTCGGGCGCCATCCAAATTCCAATCATAAGAGGGACCGGCCACGCCCATTGGAGGCCAAAGGGAATCCGGTATCCCCATTCGTCGTCGCGGCTGAGCATAGCCCGCATCACGCCCGATGCCATGAACTGTCCGATAACCCAGCATAGGTTAACGTATGTCGTAAGGTGTGCGCGGAGGTGCGTCGGACACACGTCGGCAGCGTATGTCGGAGCCAGAGTCTGGAAGAAACCCCTGAGATGGGTTAGCATATGATGTATACTCGTATGGAGGCGCCAGTCGTTGTGCTTGTTTCGACCCCGCGTTTTGGGGTTGCATTTTTGCAACGGGACATGCGTATGTAGATTGAAACGCTGAAGAAGAAGAGGTGCATATTGTGAAGGTGTCAATGGTCATGTATGTCCATGTATGCACTTACCACGGTATCCCTACTAGTATTTCTCCCACCAAGAGTTGTTCCAAGGACTGGGCGAAGAAAATGATAAAGGTAAAGGCGATGCATGCCATGAGGGCGCCGACGAGCGTCATCCGGTACCCGTATCGGTCTGCGACGAAGCCGTTGAGGAATAGACCGAGGATCTGCCCGGCCTGGGCTCCGTTGGAAAGGCCCGATTGCCACTGAGCTGTGAGCTCGTAGCTGACGTCCCCGGTTGGCGACTCGCGACGGATGCCAAACTTGGCCTTGAAGGGCGGATAAGCATACAGGTTGTTGAGCATGGTCTGATCGAACCCCTCCATGATGATGCATGTCGACACAAGGATGGACCACAGGCACGCTCGGCGGTACACTCGCAGCGATCTGGCCAGGCCCATGGAGTGCTCGGCGTCAATGTTACGCGCCGCAGCCTCCTCGCTGGCCGTGTGCATGTCGACCGTCTTTGTTTCAGAAGCCATGGTGGGCAAGGCGACTGATGATGATGCGTTCGGATGATGTTGTTTGCCTGTTTCCAGTATAGTAATGTTATGTAGTCGGATGGGCAAGTTCCCGGGCGGCTTCCACTCAAATCTCGAAATAGTAGTCCTCAAGGCCTAAAGAGAGATGACAGCTCTGGGGAGTTTTGTATCAGATCAGATGGTTAGAGAGGCGAGACAGATGAGACAGGTGACCCTCCCCTATGTTTTGTCGCAAGGCTCGAGGGTGTGAAATGATCCAGGCTTTGATATTATAGGAGCGGTTATGTTGCAACCGGCTCATATGCCGAAGCAAACACGACTTTGCCCCGGAATAGCTTGTGCGTGTGTCCCTTGCTTCGTCTACCGGCAGGCCGAGACCCGGGTCTGTGGGCGGGAACAAGACACTGGAGATTTCCGGGGTACGGCTTTGACAATGCAACAACGCCACGAACAAGGCAATAAACAATTGATAGAACAATTCATAAAAAGAAACGTGGGTGACAAGTGCGGGGACGACGCGTCGGTAGTAGCTGCAAGTAATGACGCCGAAGCACTGCCGTCTGGGGGATCAGAGGGGGGGGGGGCGGGTGAAGGCACGGGGTCAGGGCAGTAAGAAGGTTGGTAAGTTGGTGATGTATGTACGGAGTATGAATGTATGAAGTGTGTGTAGTATTGTATGTGTGTTGGATGCCGAGAGAGACATACATGGATACATGTATGGATACATGTACATAGGTTCAAGTCAAGGCCATAGTGAATACTACACACATGTAGTAAGGAGGACTAGAGAGGCAAGCAGATCGTGGGTGGGAATAATACATGGCTTCACACCCCTTTCCACTCCACCCCGCGCGCTCGCCCCTTTGATTCCCCTCTTTAATTGTGGGGGATGTTCCCCTAGTTCGTGTCTCCGTGCCTGGGGTCTGTTGACCCCGTCCAATTCTCTTCATGTGGTCTCATTTCGTCGGTCCGACGGGGGGCAACGGAGGGAGACCCCATGGCGCCCGCCGTCCGTCTTCGCAACCAAGTTAGTGCGGAAGCGCACGCCAGTGACACACCACACGCACACGCCCGCGCGCACACACAGAGAACAACGGCAGCTCAATACGAATCAATGACCTTGCTCCGTATTCGGGCCGAGCCGGAGTCGGCTCCGGGTTCGCATGACCATGGAGTAAAAGGGCAAGTGCTCCGTATGTGGCTTGCCAGTTGCAGACTGAGCTGGCCCTGGCTCTGGAGAGAGGGCGCGCAAGGGGACCTATTTTGAGAGCTGGGAAGCTGGGGTTGAGAAGCTGGGGTTTACCGTTTGTGTGGGCTAAGACTGTTCATGGTCGGCTTTTGGTTCCCGAGGAGCCACAAGTTGCTGCGGGTCATCAGGGTTTACAAGTTACTTACAACTTAGTACTTGCTACGGAGTAATACTTAATACTGGAGGGATTTTCTCCTTGTCCTCATAAGGCCCCTTGGGTCCCAGGCCTTGGCCCATATAAAGGGGAATCAGAAATCAGATGATGGGCATCTGCTGTTCGCCATCTCGATATTAATGGGTGGCTGTATGCAGGGACCTCTGGATACTCATTCGACGGCTCTGATTGAAATCTTACGAGTTAATATGGCTGTATGTGACAGCCGACACAAGCCCGATTACTCGCAGCTGCAGACTTCTCCGCACACACTCGACGGGAGAAGGGGGTTTCGAGGGCACAACTTTTCCGGACTGGAGCTCTCTTGCATTCCTACCTGTGTTACTGTGCTACTCTAATTTATTAACTCTATACTGTTTCCTCCGTACTCTATTCCGTTTACCTCTACTCCATAAACAACTAGTTTAACGGAGCAATGTGCCCTACGATATACTCCGTACCGGTACGGAGTACGTGTACCCGTAAACACTAACAAAACTAACGGATCAGGAGACCAAAGACGTGCCTGTTTCCCCACTCGTCGTCCCCTTGTCTTGTGCCGTGTCAGCCTTAACCCTGTCGTTAATTAATGGCAACACAGCGCGACGGGCTGTTTGACCCCGCGGTTCGAGCTACAAGTACCCGTTGAGCCGTCCCGATGCGCGGACATGTTTTCGCATTGGCACCGCATGCCAGAGCCTCAGGGTTTCAATGTTGCGTGGTGGCGGCAACTTAAGCCTGCTTTTATTGCTTCCCTGCGTAATGGAGACAATCATACCATCATATATTGGTACGACCTTGTCTCGTGACAGGTTCCAGTCTGCAAAGAGTAGTATTGACGTATGAGAGTACGTATGTACGTAGCACTCGCATTCTCAGTTCCCGTCTGCTGGACCAGGCAACTTGGCAACCAACGCCAGCAGACAGCCACGAAACGCCTCATCATCGACTAGAACCTGTTAATACCGTGCCTGTATAGACATGGCTTTTTATGACTCGTACGAGTTGACGAGTCGACGCCAACGACTGCAAGAACAGTACATTGAAGTCTCAAGACGCAAATTGACGGCTGCCCCGGAGATTTCCAACACACCAATAACTCCCTAATGACACGCTCAACGGGTATAACACCAATTCCCTGTACTTATGCGTACGGCGTAAGCAATTGAACTTGGCAACCAACTCAGGATGACATGACATTTTCAATTCCCCAACCAGGAAGCGGTTCCCCGCTAGCCCCAGGATCTGACACCCGCCAAGCCCTAACACCCGAAGCTCGCACCAGAAGTTTCTCTGTCTCTTTGTCTCTGTGTGTGTGTGTTTCGCTCGTCATTGTCAATGACAACTTGTCATGGCCTTTGCGGGATACGACCTACATTCGTGCATCTTATTCCGAAGAGTACCGGGAAACCAGGGTTACCTTGACCGTGGCAGCGTGGCACTGGACCCGGACAGGAGGGACTCGGGAGAGAGGGGCGCAACTGCCAGAAGATGCCCGAGGTAAGAACCAAGAGCCAACCCGAGTGCCGAGGACACGAGCCATCCGTCCGCGCAAACATTGGCCTGAGGCTACGGTTGCTCCATACTCATACATGATGCTCGCCCGAACATTCCCGCGAAGTTGCGAAAGAGAAAACAGACAGCCACACACTTTGCAGTGTAGCTGTATTACAACTTACGAGTAGGACGGGCATGCAAGAGAAGAAGCGCCAAGACGAGGCATGGGGACCCAAAAAACCTCTCCATCGAGCCTCTCATACATGTATGACTAGGTAGCACAGCTTGTGGAAGGTTGAAAACGGCCAAACGTCCGATTCTACAGCTATGCATAATCATAATCACGCTGTGCTGCTCCGTACTCGTACCTGTGATGGCATAAAAAAAAAGAGGGTGGCTGAAATGAGGGGCCCTATGTGCTAGCTAATTTAATGCACGTTGGCCTGGTGCATCATCAACTACCAACACTAAACTAGAGACTTCATAACGAGTTAATACGAATGGCATGGTGTTAGTTGGTGTTGATTGAGGTTAGACTAGAAACGGGCTCGTCGTTCATGGCAATTGTATGCGCCCATTGGTGCGACTGCGGGGTTTTGAAGCTTTGAACCCAGTCGACAACATGTTAAAGCCTCGGGTGTTGACCCTATCTAGGCGTAAATGTCTTTCCCTGTTCCCCTTTGCCCTACGGATCGGGATTGATAGCCCGAGACATCCAAATCCAATGCTACCAACGTCGTCTTTTCTTTTTTTTCTCACGGCCGCAAAGGCCCGTCCCGGATGCAATGTGATGAGGTTTCACTGCATCATGTAGACAGAGCAGCGTGCGACGCACGACTTCATGTACGGATTCGACAGCCAAGAGGTTTTCAAATGAGCAACTGCGCCATTTGGCCTCGTACGAGCAACACCTCTCGAGATTGGAAATGTCGTACATGAGATGATCGGGTTAAAAAGCCCTTCACAGATGGAGTGGCGCCTCATACACGCAGCTTGCAAACTTGCAAGGAATATACGGGTACTCTCCACTGAATCTACGAGTATGGAGTACATACATCAACCCCATGTCATCAGGAGCCTCCGCTTTCTATTTTTTGACAGCACATTAGTCCGTAGAGTTTATGAGTCCACAACTACCTCCGTACAACCTACATGCAGTGTCTACCCCGGTCTGTCAGTGCAAAAAGTCCTTTTCATCATGGTGTTGACCGGGATGATGGTGTTGAAAATCACAGGCACATGCTTGATGCGTACTTACTCGTAGGGGGATGGTGGACTGGTCCCTGACGGTACTGTACGCTTCGGACGCGGCCTACGGCTGTTTACCCGCAATGAATCATGACTATATTCGTACATCCGTCTCCGAGAGGGGTCCACTAGGGTCTGTCTTCCCATGTCGAAAAGAGCGGTGGAAATTTCGGCCGACGGCATGATGCGCACGGCTATCGATGCGGGAAAGGGCATAGATCCCGACGGGCAAGGTGTCTAGGATGATGCTGGCATTGGTCCCGACGGTAAAGGTGTATAGGATAATGCTAGCATTGGACAATGTACGAGGAAATTCAGAGTGTTGTCTACGCAGTAGAAGCCGTACATGATCAATAATACTACTACTAGTACTTTACAGTGTAATACTCCGTACTCCGTACCTGGTATGTCGTATGTCGTAGTGGCAGCCGTTGGCCATCCACGTGTCCGAGTTGCAACTCACAACGCCAACCGCAGCCGTTAAGCCAAGACTCAAGAGACGGGCCAACAACGACAAGGCTGCGCGTCTGGGATATGATTCAAGGCACGGCACGGCACAAGGTTTACGAGCAGTCGAGCACTCGTACGGCGAAACGCTTTCACATGATAGACGCATGATGCCTATTGCAGTTGGCTATAAGTTAATCCCGTATGTATGGCTGCCCGCATGCACATGAAACCTCAGTGGGTTCAATAATAGCGCGTGTGGTTTTTTCACTTTTGCCCTTTGTGTGCACTGCTATAGGTGGGCACGGAATAGATGTACAGACGTGCATCCAAGTGCATGTAGGTCCAAGTGTGAATGTAACATTGTTATATTCACCCTTTTGGGACCGAAATCATATCATTCGGCCCGATCCGTTGCTCTCCATGCTTTCGTATTACTCTGTACCACCTCGTGCCTTGAATGGGAGTTGTCAAGGTTGAGTGTTGAGTGTGGGCTGTGTTACGGGTCAAATGACATAGGACGCGCGCAAATGTGGCGTTTGTTGATATCGTCTTTGGGAAACCATCGTTAACTGATAGTTGATTCTTAACTTGCCGTGAATTTCTCTGCCGAAGCCTCCAGGAACACGACTATTTACTTCCGTGTCCCGATCTTTAGTTTTAACCTTGCTTTTGTTTACCCCTGACCCCTGAAGCTATCATGTGAAAACTTCGGTTGGTGAAGCCGAAGGCGTTGATAACTTAAACGTAGCTGCACGTAGTGAAAGACATGCTCAACGTTTACCATCGTCGTATTCAATATAACAACCAAGTCCATCACGAGGACACCTGCATCAATGAGCCGTCGGCGAGTACTAGTACCTGTTGATCGTGCAAGCTGTGGGAGCTGGGCCTTGAGACCGCATTCAACGCCCCCGGCGAATACGACCTTGAACTTGCAGCTTCTGAACCACATGAGGCCGTGCAAGTTGGAGTGGATGGCAGGAAGCACCAACGATGCCAGCGTGAACGCGGTGTGCGCGGCCGACGGCTAGGCGCGGATCAACCGTTGGACCCCCCTCTCCCCCCTCTCGTGACCACGTTTGGCGTGGGCAAGCTGAGCGCCATCTACGGTATCGCGGGGCGGGGGGGAGGCATACGCCGAGCGTGTCCCCGTGGTGCAAATCTTTGGAAAGTCAGGCACAAAGGATGCGCGACACGCGCGCCCGCGGCCGGCAAGCACACCTTCAACAAAGGCGAATATGGGGTGCTTTGCGGCGATGGCCAGGCACGTCACGGCGGGTGGCGCAGATCCGCCTCGACGACTCTGGCACCGTGTCTCGACTCTCATCAAGGTTGAAGCTTCGAGCCAGTCCAGTCCAGTGTCTCCACCACAGAGGGCCGGTCTACCTACATTGAGGTACTACTGGGCCTTGCGGCCGCCGAGACAGAGCCGATGGAACTCTTGCACCCGCTCATGCCGCTGAAATCCCCAGAAGCCACTCGCGGAAGGAGATACGACGTGAGCACCTGCATCCTGGAGATTCTCCAAGGCAGAGCACCCAATGCTCTGGTAGACAGAGAGTCCTGCAGTCTGGGATATGCCTAGGACCGGTGGAAAATACAGCCCCAAACATCTACAAAGTCTACAAAGAACATTGAAAGCTACGTGAACTCGATGGTTTCGGCCTGAATCCTGAATGGGACACGCCGACCTGCTTGTTTGCTTCGGGACTCAATTCAGCGTCATCGACCCGTTTGGAAATGTCAACGTGCCTTGTGACGACATCACCGTCCCATTCAGCCACGGCGAGGTGCGCATCTGGGGAACCAGACATTACGAGGAGCTTGTTCTGCGTCTCCAGCATTCAGAAGCCAGTGGCGTCCCTCCTCGTGATGCCACGCGTTTTGCCCGCCGCCAATGTCACCCCAGGTCAGCCCGTTGGGCTGTGGCGAACCTCTCGAACCTGTTTCCTCGTAACGGTGACATTGTTCTGGGAGAGGCTGGAACGTCAAGATATGGGGTGCAGCAAGATGCGCCGCCTGCCATGTGACGGTCGCATGTTGGCCCCGGCGACGTGGCTGTCAATGAGATACATGCTACCTGCGGCGCGGCTGGCTGGAGATGAGGATGGACGAGATGACATTGAACTCATGAGTCCATGGGCCACCACGGACCCTTCTCTTCATCGACGCCAGGGGGCGCTTCAGACAAACAGTTCTTTCAGGGACTAGGCACGGCCCTCCACCATAATCCGAAAATGGCTTCCGTTGCACAAACGGGAGGTTGTGTTCCATGGGCGGAACCAGGAAGGAATACCATGACGTCGCGGGCTGGAGACCCCCTTCCTCCAGAAGCTGTTCAGCTTCCTTTGGCGCGAAAAACAACCCGACGGCGATGCCATCTTCACCGCCACCGCCAGAAGGGACAGTGACCAGGAAGGCGCCATGTCGTCCGAGAGACTCGCCGACAGGCCAGGGCTGCACATGGCCACGGCCGAGATCTTTTTCGATCGCGACGACGTGCTGCGGGCCCCCTGTCCGGCATGCTTGACGGCATGGTTGACAGGCAAAGAAAAAAAAGAAAAGGCGGAGGGAGCAAGGGCTTTAACCCGCCTTAGCATAGAATGGGGTATCTAGCCCCGGATTGCCAAGACTGGCTCTCTCATTCTTCTGCTGGTCCTCGGCGTCAGCATGTACTCGTAAGTGTGTACGAGTAAGTACTCCGTAGAGAGACAGAGAGTGTGTCCCTCTCTGGTCTGCTCTGCGTAATGGGGAATGGGGTGTGCATCTGGCTAGTCTGGATATGGTGTCCAAGTACCGTTGGGGGTTGCATATGGGGCATATGGGGTCAAGCCACAACTCTTGCCCATGCATTCTTAAGTCAGACTTAACTCGTTGCTCTTGTGTAGTCTCTCGCTCTGCTGCAGCATCAGCAGCAAGCAGAAGAGAAGAAGAGAAAGAACGGCCCGATTCTGCTCGGGACACGTCTGGATAATATCACGCACATATACGCACAAGTTCATCTCTTCCCCGCGGGGCCCTCGCAACCCCATGTCTTGGATCAGAGACATCGGCCCGATTTCCAAAAGAGGAAATATCGGGGCCCCGCCCGTGCTACAAACGGGGGCATCGTCTCCCCTTTTCCCCCGCATAACAAGGTACGGCATTGAGTACGCTGTACGAGTACGAGAGTACGAGAGTACGGCGGCCAGTATCCGTATTTAATTTACCGTAATAATAAGCCTTTTTTTTTATTCTCCTGTGTACTCCGTACTTGCCCTGTACTGTACCAAGAACGAAGTACTCAAAACTGCCTATACTACGGAGTACTACTAGAAGTAGTACTTACTAGTAGTACCTAGTAAGCTACAGCGTAGAGGGCTAAGGGCTCCGTATGCGCAGCAATTACCGTTGCCAGTTGCCAGTTGCCAGTTGCCAGTTACCGGTTGCCAGTTGCCAGTTCCCTCTCTCTCTCCCACTCTGCCTTACTCTGTTTTGGCGGGCACAAATCCCTACCCATTGAAGCCGATCAAAACGCCGAGGACCCATTCTACTTAATCTCTGCTCTATCCTCTTTTGATTCCTTTTCTTGCTTCTCCAGCTTTTACCCTCGTTTCATCTCTGGCTATATATTCCCATCTATCAGCACCAAGTTATCACCAAGTTAAGTTGCACGGTCTTGTGTCGTGCATTCAAATACTCCGTACACCAACCAAAAGTGCATGTGCGTTGTCTACGCTGCCAACGCGCTCACCGCGACAACCAACAACCCCCCCTTTGAAGGACCTCTTTGAAAGACCTCGTTGAAACATACGGAGTACAAACCGCCCACATGCCCGCCACCATGATTGAGACCAAGGCAATGGCATCACGCATCACCACTGCCTGCAATGGCTGCCGCATCCGCAAAGTCAAGTGCGACGGAGCACACCCGTGCTCGCAGTGCGCCCACTTTGAGCTTCCTTGCCACTTCACCGCGCCCCGGGGCAAGCGGAAACCCGGCGTCCGTAACCGGCTGGTAGACCAGCTCCGAGACACCAAGAAGGAGGCCAACACCAACATCAACATCAACAGCATCAGCAACCACAACCTCGACATCAGCAACACAACACCGCGACAGAAGCTTCAGTTGCCGCTCCCCTCACCTCCTCCCACAACCGCACGGTACACGCCCGCATCACCATGCAGCACCCACAGCAACAGCAGCTACGGCGGGGGCAGCGGTGGTGGTGGCGGCGGTAGCAGCATCGGGTACTATGAGAAACGGAGGCGGGTCAGTGACAGCCAGCTGCACCTGCTGCCCCCGCATCACCACGGGCTTCACCAGAACTACACGCCCGACTTCTTCCTCAGCCTCATCCCCGACTATGAGAAGCACGTGTACCCGGTCAACCCCATCATCACAGGCGACGAGATGCGCGAGGCCGTCTGGGCCATGGACGCGTCGCATGAGAACACGGCCCTGGTCTACGGCTTTGCCGCCGTCACCATCAACCTGACGCAGACATCGCGCGAGGGCAACACGGGTGACGCGACCTCCTCCCAGCTGACGGACCTGATCAAGCGCTGCCTGACCGCGCACCGCCTGGCCGAGGACGACTTTGACAGCAACGACGACCAGTACAACTACGGGACCAGCAGCAGCGGTGGGCACCCCGGCGGCGACGACGAGAACTCGCTGAGCGAGCTGCCCGTCACCGTCAAGCGCATCATGACCTGCATCTTCCTGGAGATCTCCCTCATGGCCTTCCGCCTCTTCAAGCGCAGCTTCGCCGTCCTACGCGAGGCCATCACCATGGTCCAGACCCTCAAGGTGTACCGTTACAGCGGTGCCTCGGGCAACAGCCCCCACGTCGCCCGCCTACAGCGCCTATACTGGGAGTGCTTCATCCACGAGCGCTTCGTCAACGTCATGTCCGGCTGCCCCGCCGTCCTGCAGCCATTGAGCACTGGCCTGCCCCAGCCTGATGCCTCCATCCCGCCCTTTGTCGACGTCGGCTTCCGCTGCCTCATCCTCCTCTTCAGCATCATGGACACCTCCTTCCTCGCCCACTGGAACGCCCAACAGGACCCCGGCAGCCCCGTCCCCGAGCCCATGACCGCCGCCTGGGTCGAGGCCAAGCAGTCCGAGCTCGACAGGCACGAGGTCGACACCGCCCTGCAGGACGCCGCCATGCGCACCGCCTCCGCTAGCTCCGGTGGCCTCAGCGAGCTCCAGCACGCCGACCTCTTCGTCACCCGCCTGTGGCTGCGCACCCTCATCTGGCAGCTCGCCCTGTCCCACGGCCTCCTCCGCTCCTCCCCACCCCACCACCAGACACAGTCCGCCCCGCCCGGAGCCCCGGGTTTCCGCCCCCCGCACCACCACCAGTCTGAGGACCTCCTCTCCCTGCACTACCCCGCTGCCCGTCTGTCCTCCGAGATGCGCAGGCTCGTCTCCTGCCTTCACGACGTCACCAGCCTCGCCACCCACGGCAGCGGCATCCTCCAGAAGCTCTTCGAGGTCACCACCACCGTCGCCGACGTCCTCGCCCTGCTGCCCCTGCCCCCGCCCTCGCCCCTCGACCACCAGCAGCACGACCCCACCACCAGTGGCCCCGCCGGCTACATGGCCGTGTCCACCAGCCCTTCCGCCCTCAGCTGCTCTAGGTCCGTCGACGGCGACACCACCGCCCACGTCGAGGACTTCATCTTCCTCGTCGACTTCCTCTTCCGCTTTGAGCGCGTCTCCAACGAGGAGAGGGACTACATGCGCGTCAAGATCCATCTGCTGCAGGATGTCTATCCCGGTGTTGGCTTCGAGAGCCTCCTCGTCTCTCTGGCCTAGTTTTTTGAATCTTAGGTGTATTTGGTGTCTTTGCCTTTGGTGCCTTTTAGCATAGGTCTACGTCTTTTTTTCTTTGGCTTAGGCTGTGCCTGGCATGCGCAGTCTTTGTATTATTATTACCAGCTCACCGCATGTATGAGCATGTATGTATGAGCGTGTATGAGCAGCATTTGGATGGGAAAATTCTTAACGAGGTTTTATGACTAATTTTTATGGTATTCATGATATTCAATTCTTATTTGACAGGACAAAAAAATTCAGAGGTGCTCGTCGAATGTAGCGTGCATGATAATACAACACTGCGCGCGCGCGCGTTGTGTGGGCCTCGAGACATATTCCTCCCCTTGTAAAAAAACCCTGCCAAGGTGGGAAGAGAAGGGAAAGAGGTAAGGAAATGAAGAGACAAGGAAAAGATCAAGAGAATGGAAAGATGTCAACTAGAAGAGAACCAAAAATAAAACCAGACCATCATATCTCAACGAAGGAAATGTCTGAACCATGAGTTCATATATTGCGCGCACGCACTTATACCGCCGACTGTTTAGGGCCCTTCTCCAGTCCAAGGCGGAACCGGCGCTTAATGGCTTTCCACATCTCGGTAATGGCGACAAACAGTGCGACGCTGCCAAACACCAAACCCCACTCCCACGTGAGCCCCGTGTGCTTGAAAACGACCGTGTTGAGCACGGGGATGTACACGACGGGAAACGTGCTGAGGAATCCAGCCACGACGGACCAGAAGAGGAAGCGGTTGTGGTAGATGGTGCGGAAGACGGCAAAGGGGCCCGTCCACCTGTCATCCATGGCGAACAGGCTGCGGTGGAAGTGCTTGACTTCCCACGACTTGACAAGCAGGAGAAAGCTGAACGTCGAGAACGTAGCAGCCCTGGCGCGGAAGATTGTGTCACACGCCGCACCACCGCCATCGTTGCACCCAGCGGGGAGTAGGTGGTACCCTCCATCAGCAGCATAGACGACAATCAAGAACACCATGAGGCAGTTGAGTCCCATGTTGACACCGTACACAAACTGGTCGCGCACCATGTCGCGCGTGAAGACGCCCACGCGAAGATTGCGCGGCGGACGCTCCAGGATGTCAGGTTGAGCCTCCTCAAGACCGAGACCCAGGGCAAGGGGCGACGAGGTGATCAGGTTGGCCCAGAGTACCTCTAGGGGTGACAAGGGGAACACAGAGTGGTTCGTCTTATCCTTGCATACAAGGCCAATGAGGAGCAAGACGACTTGGGCTAGATTGGATGTCAGGAGGTGGAGAAGGAACTGGGAACTGGTTAGCATATATACATCCTGATTGACGAAAAAGACAAAACAACGGCGGGATGGAAAAATACCTTTTGAATGTTATCAGACAGGCGGCGGCCTTCCTTGATGGCCGTGACAATGGACGCAAAGTTATCGTCAGTGAGGACCATGTCCGACGCCTCCTTAGCGACGTCGCTGCCGCGGTCACCCATGGCGATTCCGACGTCTGCCTTCTTGAGGGCAGGCGAGTCGTTGACACCATCTCCTGTCATGATGCAAAAGGCCTTGCGACGGTGCAAAGACTCAATCATGCGCACCTTGGCGAGGGGACTGCAACGGGCGAGGACAACAGGCAGACGGTCCATGGTGTCAATCTGCTCGTCGGTGAGGTTGTTGAAGTCGGAGGCGGCCATAACGGCGCCGCTGGGAAGAGGAGCGTTCTTGTCAAGGATGCCCACCTCGTAGGCTATCGAGGTGGCCGTCTTGATATGATCGCCCGTTACCATGTGGACCGTCACACCGGCACCATGACACGCCTTGACGGCGCCGGCCGTCTCCACTCGGGGCGGGTCGTACAGGGCGGCCAGGCCCAAGAAGTGAAGATCCTTCTCCGCCTCGGAGCGGTCCGAGGCGTCGTCGGCGGCGTCCATGGACTTTGCCGCCACGCAGAGGACTCGCAAGCCCTGGCTGGCGAGTTCATCTGCCTTGGCGAGGATCTGCTGCTTGAGCTCCTCGTCCTCACTGAGGATGGGAAGCATGACCTCGACAGCACCCTTGGTGTAGACAGTGCACGACTTCTCCACCTCGTTGGCGTAGACTACACTCATGAGCTTGATGGACGAGTCAAAAGGGTGCTCAGCCACGAGCATATCGGACCCGCCAGTGTGGTTGCGACCAAAGCGCATGGCAAAGACCCTCAGGGCAACCTCGGTGGGCTCACCGAGGGCCCTCCAGTCAGCGCCGCCACTAACTGTTGTGACACTGCTTGTGTCCGTCTCAGGCTCCTTCTTGCCATCTGTGACTGTCGAGTTGTTGCACAGGACGAGGGTGGTAAGGAAGCGGCCGAGGCAGCTACCGGCGAGAGGACCGGACCAGGTGACAGTGCCAGCGCTGGGGTCGTAGGGGTTCCCTGCTCCCTCGACAGAGCCCTCAATGTCACCGCGGAGCCAGACCTTGCGGGTGATCATGCGGCCCTGGGTAAGGGTACCTGTCTTGTCAGAGCAGATGTTTGTGACACCGCCGACGGCCTCAAGAGACGTCATCTGGCGAACAATAACGTTGCCCTTGACCATGGCCTTTGTGGCAACGGCCATGGTGAGGGTCAGGACGGCGAGCAGGGACTCGGGGATGACGGCGACACCCACGACGATGCCATAGAGCAGCACCTCGCCGTTGATGTCAAAGCGGCTGACGGCAAAGACGATGATGCAGAGGAGGACGGCCAGGGCAAAGAGCAGGAGGGCAAACTTGCTGAGCGTGGTCTGCAGAGGCGTGCCCTCGAGGCCAAGGATGCCGCGGACTGTGTGCCGGGCCTTGGCAAAGGCCAGGGAGAACCCAGTCTTTCCAGCCAAGTCATTGTCCGTCTTGCCGAGCATATCGGCAATCTGACCGACCTCAGTCTCCATGCCTGTGGCAACTACGATTCCGGAACCGCGGCCACGGGTAATAGAGCTGCCGGCGTAGACAAGGTTGGTACGGTCACCAATGGGCATGTCGGGCTCGTCAAAGACATGATTGGGGTCCTTGGCTATAGCAGCGGACTCTCCGGTGAGAAGAGCCTCATCTGTGGCCAGGTTGATACCCTGAATCAGGCGAAGATCGGCAGGAACGACATCACCGGTAGCGAGGACGACAACGTCGCCCTTGACTATAGTCTCGGCATTGACCGTGTCACTGGCACCGTTTCTGATGATGTTGCACTTGGGAGTGGACAGAGCTTTGAGAGACTGGATGGTCTGCTCAGCACTATAATCCTGGACCAGTCTTTATGTCATTGGTGTACAGCGTTAGCATATCCAGCAAATCTTTCTTTGTCACTTTGGTTGGGTGTCTCTTTTTTTGGTTTTTGGCTTCAAAAAGGTCTCTAATCTAAGCAATGTCTTTTTTTGTGACAAAAAAAGACACGCGAGTTTAACAACTTACCCAACGACAATGTTGAGGACGATGACGGCGATGACAACACTGCCTTCAACGTAGTCGTGAATGGCAAAGGACAGTGCTGCGACGGCGATGAGGACGACGGTCAGGGCGTTGGCGATCTGGGCGACAAGGATCTCCCAGATAGAGGTACCCTTGGCGGCTTTGATGGTGTTTGGGCCGTCCCGGCTAAGGCGGGCGGCGGCCTCTTGACTGCTCAGACCATGGTCGATGTCGGTGGCGAGGCTCCTGGCGACGCCGTTGACGGAGAGGGTGTGAGGAAGAGTCGACTTTTCCTGGATCGTCTGGATCGTGGTGCAGGAAGAAGAGGCCGACTCAGATTGGGATTGGGATGCAAAGGGAGACTGTTCGGGGGGTTCCGCTATAGGGGGCGGGTCGTCTTGAGAGGCAGCGGGCGACGAGTCCGCGGAGGAACTGGCGTGGAGTCCACCATTCGTACTGATGGCAGCGCTTTCTCCCATCGAATGGGTGTGGTTAAGATGCTAAGCAGCGGCGGGCAGCAGGCGGGGTGTGGGGTCGTTGTAGACGTGGTCAAGGCGGGATTCGCAGGGGTGTGCAATACTGCTGTTTGGGGTAATATGCAATATGGGATGTGTAAGTAAGAGGAGAGGATGAGGAAGAATGAAGGGAAAAAGCCCGGCGTTTGGGGGGAAGGGGATTCTTTAAGAAAAAGAAGTTGGGACAGGATAAGACGGACCAAGAGCAGGTGAGGAGAGAAGAGAAGAGAAGAAGAGGGAAGGGACAGAAGGAAAGAAGGCAGGAGATACAAGAATGACGGCCGGTATTTGAGCACGATGGCATCGGGCAAGAAGTGGCGGCAGGAGGCTCCTTCCCGCTGACCGGGGAGAGGGGGAGGGACGTGTTACGCTAACAAGTACGTACCTTGCGGTATAGGGAAGGTGGGGCATCTGCAGACTGCACTGCGCTCCCTTGAAGCCACGCTATCTCGCCCTGGGGTGCACTGTAATTCGGGGCTATCCAGTGCTTGAATTTAGAGCCAATACAGCGCTTGGAGTGCTATCGCCGGTCCAACAACCTCGCCGCTAAATCATGTACATGTATCCTGCCCGCCATTCGCAGAGCCAAGACCTACTCGTAAGAGCTATCGCCGGAGGTAGGATCATATCTCGGCGGGGCTTAGCAGGCAAGCAGGCTCAGCAGCTTCAATAGTATTACGCAGTACTAAATAACACCAAGACTTGGTTGTGGATCGCAGTGCTCGGAAATGCTTTTGCTTTGGTGCTGTCCACTTCCAAGTCATCGCTTCGCATGCCGAGTTTCGCTGTCTTGTCTGCCAAGGCACACTGTGCCACTCGCCATCTGTATTCTGTACGCGGGTACCGCCCACATCAGACTACAAGAGTCCGAGTGCGAAGTCATCTCTACTCCATGCCGACGGTATGGACACACATTGTTACACCGAATATTTACCTGGCTGATCTGCCATCTGTCCATCCTCAAACGCTTGTCAAATGTTGGGGCTGAATGATCTGGCTGAGAACTCGTGGCTGAGGATATGGTGTGGCGTCGCAGTACGTGGCGCAGCGCATATCAGACCAATGACATCACGCCAAATCTTGTGTGGCACAGCCGATATGACGATTTGCCCGGTTCCACCACAAAGTATAAAGTATTGTATCATCGGTTGAGACTTGACAAGAGACTTGACAAGAGGAGAGAGGTAAAGAGGGAAAGGCTCAGAGAGCAGACTACAGCTTCGAACTGCCGAATATTGACTCGTACACTGTGGGCCACGTCCAAACGTTATGCAAAGTCCAGCAGGTCGTCCAGTTGTTCAGAGCAAACATTACTTACGGAGCGTAATACTACGACTCCACGCTACTAGGCCACCTGGGTTGCTGAGTTGCAGCAGCGCCGTCACGAGAACCGGCGATTCATTCGCTTGATTGGGCACACGACCACGTCGTCGTCGTCATGGCGTCCAGCCTGGCTGTGATGGCGTCACCCCTGCAAGTGGTACCCTTGCACCTTGCCAACCTTGCCTGAGCTCGACAGTTGGCCATTTGGCCATCTACATGTACGCACACAGGGTGAAAGTACAGGTATGCCAGACGTTTCTGCCATGTACGCATCATCAGAAACTCTGTCTTTTATTTCCCGTCCCGTTTCGCCCTTGTTTGGTATGGGTTTTCTTCATGTTGCTACATGGTTGTAGGATGACGCCTACGATGTACAAAAACTTCCGGGTTACTTGATTCCTTGGTGTTGTAGTTTCCCGACACACGGAAGCAAGGAGGCTATCTTCGTTAGCAGTTACTCCTAGAGAGAGAGAGGAGAATACGCGTGCTGAGAAACGAAACCACCTGCCTGCCCTGCAAAGATCCCTGTCTTAACCAACGTCTTTGCCTGCTGTCTCAGAAACTCACCGACAACGACTCAACGGACTTTGCATGTATGCGCACTCGTATTCGTACGGCTCTTTCTAGAACCATCCGGATATTGACATCCTCAATCCTCCTCCTGGCCCCTCAGCCCCTGCAGACAAGACTGGTCACTCCCTTTAGTCCGTACCAAGAGTGCATTGCGGCTTATTCCTCGGCCAGTGCGCTAACAATTTAAGCATACTTGGACCTGGATCCTCTGACAAAGAGGCGGGGGATCTGCTCTGCTGTGCTTGCGGACACGAGTACACAGATTGCCGGAATCCTGCGGCGGTCCCGATCCCGGCCCCCCTGGCATCCAACCTCGTCCGACAAACGTACGCATACTCCGTATTACACGTTGTCTTAAATGTCCCTGTCTCAACATCATCCGCGTACTCTGCGACATCCAATGCGATCGCTGATGAACGATTCCATGACAAAGAAAGAGAGCATGTGCTGAGGAATCTACAAAGTAATGCAGCCCAATTGACGTAAGGAATACGTGAGAGAATCACCCATCCTCGTCCATCCTCATCGTCCATTACTTTCTTCGTGAGCCGAGATGCCCCTCCCCCGCTTCAAACCCGTTGGAGGCCTCACGATGGCTTTGCTTTGACATTGTGTGCCGCAGTCACAAACAAAAGGCCAATGCACGCTTCAGATAAGTCTTCTCTTGGCAGTCTATCCGAGTGAGGATACTACTGGAGTGCGCATGCATGGGACCATCGAATCATCAACCAGTATCTCCACACACACAAACACACGCACGCACATGGACCATCTATCACGACAACCAACAACCCCCGTCCAAAGCCCGTCCAGAGGCGAGATTCCAGATACCGAAGGGACGCAACGACTTCTTGCCCACGACAAGTCTTACCCCGCAGCAACACGAATGGATGGGCATGTCGGAAACGCGCCCTTCTATTCGTGTCATGGAATAAGGTTGCATGATATCCTTGTCTGCCACGCCACTTGGACCCTTGGCCTTCTCTCGGCAGAGACAGAGGGGCACCGGGTAACATGTAGGCGAATTCCGATATTGACCAACTCCCTCTACTCCGTACCCCTATCAAGCATGCAATCCTGCAGTCGTATGATTCCTTTTGGTATTCCGAGGGTAAGATACATGGAGTAGCCCCCACCGTCGGCTCCGTACTCGCCCGTGGACTACTTCTCGTAATTATCCCAAGAGATTCATGTGTGGTTCGGGCCAAGACCCCCACACCATCGGTCTGTCTCCCAGTCTGCCGCTCACCGGCGACAGCAACTTGATCTTACGCCGCTCCTCGTCCACGTCTGACACGTAAACGTATCCCATGACGCTCGCGGCCCGGACAACCTCCGGAGGATCACGCGTCGACGCGTGCATGATGGCCAGGGTCCAGTGCTGCATCAGCGTCGAGGGCTCTTCTCGTGCAAGTTGGGATTCTGCATTTGTCAGCGTGTGCGCGCACAGAAAGAGGCAGGTGATGTAGAAGCAGAAGATAAAGAAGATAACCCTGAGAGAAGGGTCGGCGCGAGAGAAACACACCTTCTATCTTGTAAATGATGACGCCGTCGAATCCCATGTGCTGAATCTGCGGGCTCAGCGTCCGTCGTGCATCACCAAAGAAGTATTCCTTAATAGTGGCCTCGCGTGACCGCTGCATGAAGGCTTCATCACGGTGCCAAACACCGGGGGGCGCATCAATTCGCGCAATCTGTATGGGTTCACCCAGGCTCGTCTTGACGCTCGAGAAGCGTCTGTTAAGCTCTGCTTCCAGTTCGGCTGATCCAATAACAACGATGACATTAACTAGTAAAATCATAACCACTGGTCAGCAATCATCGAGCGGAATAAGAAATTCCCGGCAGAGGCTGCCGGTGGCCGAAAAAAAGCACCAAACGTACCTGATATTTCGTCCACAATGTGTGCGAGCAAGTCACCCGAAAGCCCAGCCCCCGTGTCGACCAGAAGCCCCGACGCCTTGACAACGGGGTCGTCCCTCGCCGTGAGCCTGTCACTGACGGTTCCGGCAAGCCTGCTGATGAGTTCGCGGTACGCGTCTGGGTCATCGGCGGCGTCCCTGCTCCCAAAGTAGTGCACGAGGGGCAGCTTGACGGGGACACCGCTGGGGCCCGAGGTGGGCGTTGACCCCCAGGCGTCAGCAGCCTCGGGGTCCATGACGGTGGCGAGGACGGCGGCGCTGAGTGTTCCCGGGAGGGTAAGCATGCCCTCTGACGGGTCGACGTTGACCACAAGGGGCTGATGGGACCGGCGGGTGGCGTAGCTGGCGAGGGTACGCACGGCCGTGGTCTTGCCCGAGGCGGGCGGACCGGCGACAAGCACGCGGGGGCCCTCGGCGCCGCTGCGCGAGGCCGTCGCTCTCATCTCATCGAGGAAGGCGTGCAGATTGGCCAGGGAGTTGCCAAATGCGTTGCCGTCGGCCGCAGGTCCCGCCGACTCGTCCTCGCACCGCCCGTCCACCTCGAGCTCGCACCCATGCCACGACAGCAGCCGCGACCGCACTCCCCGGAACGTGTACGCATTGCGCGGCGCCAGCTCGATGCCGTCGCGCTCGCATGTGCCCGTCTCAAGCTTCACCTTGACGGGGGCTGTGAAGCCAATGTCGAAGCGCCATTCCCACCCCGGTCGGAGGATAATCGTCCGCTTCGTCGATGTCGTCGGTTGTTGCTGCTCGTCCGTTGGTCAGGTTGTCAGCGTCCACTGCTGAATCAATCGGCCGTCATTCCCCAGAAGGCCTCGAGACCTCTGCGCAAGAGTGACTCACCTCTGTCGTAATCTGGCCCAGCCCTGGAATCGACATGGCCGTAATTCACTTTTGCGTCCGGGCGCAAAGTTGAAGGTTGAAGGGACGGCAGGAGCAACAGAAAGCTCCAGTTGTTTTTTTGTGACGTCGCTTCCAGGTCCCTTGGACCCACTTCTACTACGCATACTGCCTTCTTACCACCACGAGACAGCCTCACGGAGGACGTCCTCACTTGCGCGCCCTTGTATGAATAATAGAAGCCTTTAGTGGCTTTTAGGGAATCTCTGGTCTCTCTGTAATCTGTACAGAATAGTATACATGTAAGTTTCACTTACATCTCCCTTTACATCTTCCCTCCCCTGGATTCTGCCCCCGGCGGCGCCGCTGGCCTCAATACGCTCGCAATGGCACAGCAAAACAAAGGGTGTGTACTGTGAAATCACATGCACATTTCGGGTGTCAGGGTTCAGGTAATGTATTTCAGTCAGGTCATAATGTAAAATTCAATATCCATGCATGCTAATTCATATACCTTTGCCGGAGGGGCAAGACAGGCGACTGCCTTTTAGCACCCCCCACTCCCGCTCCTTGACGTGTCTAGCCGTGATGCCCCTGCGCGTCCGTATGTTTGCGCCATCTAAAAAACAAAGGGGGTATATTCCATATCCAGGGGAGAGCCAGATTCCACCACTTTTTCTTTTACCGGCCGTTAATCATGCATCGCCCGCGAGCTCCTCAAACACCTTCCTCACACTACTCACACCCTTGAGCAGATTCCTATCCGGTCCCTGCCCGGGTGTCCAGTTGACGTGGGCGAAATCAATGAGCTTGACAGAGTATATACTCGGTGAGGAGTCATCATCGTCATAGCCCTCATCGTCAATGTTTGAGCTGACGCTGGCGCCGTTGACATCGACAAACTCGCCGTCCTCGTCAAGCACGATGCCGCTATCAACGCGCTTGGCGGCGTCGACGGCCGCGGCAGCGGCAGCAGCCTTGGCAGCCATGCCGTCCTCGATGGCTTCGGCCTCGGCATTGTTGTCCTCAATAGCCTTTCGAAGGGCCTCGCCATCGCCCTCCACGAGGATGAGCAGTGAGGCAGAGTACATTGTGAACTCGTGCTGCTCAATCACGGACTCGACACGGGCAATCTCGGCGGCAAGGGCGCGGCAGACTGCCTGGCCCAGTTCCTTGTCAATGCCCGCGTCATCGTTGAAGACAAACTTGCCGATCTCCGCCGTGACATTGTCCTCGGTGACGGTGGAGCGGCCATAGTCCTTATCGTAGACCAGGAACCCCTCGTCATCAACCTGCTGCTGCTGGGATGGGACGGCGCTGTCGGGCCGGCCGCGGTACGTCTTCATTCCCGAGATGCGGAAACCGTGGGAGCTATGCGTCGTCTCAGAGCTCAGCTTCTCCATCTTGATCTTCTTCTTGGCCGGCGCGTCGTTTGCGTGCAGCCGCACACCCAGCTTCAGATCCAGGACATTGGGCTTCTTGAACCCGTACGACGCATTGCCCAGCACTATGGCCGTGTCCGTCTTTATCCGTCCGCCGTTGGTAGGTACCCATTCCTGCTCGGTGATCTCGGTCGGCTTCTCTTGTTTCTTTGATTGGCCGTCATCTGCCTGGGCAGCAGCCGGGGCAGCAATAGCAGCGCCCTCCTCTCTTGCCGCTGCCACCACCTTCGCCACCTCTTCCGATACGGTGGTGCTGATCTGTGCCTTGTCGGTCGTCACGGACCCGCCGTTAGACACGACACCTGTCACCGCCTCGCCGATGCGCTCGTCGTTGGGGTCCGTAAGCATCAGCGTGCCCATGAAGACGGGCAGGATATCGACAAGGTCCCGGTACTTTTCCTTGCTCTCGTCCGGGTCCGACGCCTCCCGCTGCACGTGCTGGTAAAAGTTGATTTCCTTCTGCGTGCAGGGCTTGATGAAGAGCCGGCCATCCTCGTCGCAAAGGGTACCCGCGCTGTTGGCAAGGCCGCAGGTCAGTAATTTGTTCCTGCGTCGGTGCGCTGCATATGTGCGCGAGCGCAGGCGTGCGCGTCTACTTACTGTCCGGCCACGGCGTGCTTATAGTCTCGCAACTGGTCGAGCCCTGGTACGGATTCTTTGGACATCGCGAGGTGCCGCTAGATGATACTGGCGGTATATGTGTGTGGATAGTGGAGATAGAAGATGTACGAATATGCAGGCAGTCGCAAGTCCTCAAGGGTTCCAAAGGGATTCGGCTGGTCGGTGTCAGACGTGAAAAGAGTTTTTCACCCAGGATCGCGATGCAGGTATGGTCTTGGTAGAGCCTTGGTAGAGGGCAGGGCGCAAACGTATGTGATTTCGATCAATGTTGGAGGGGTAATAGTGAACAAGGCGACTTGAGATGGTGGGCGGCAGGGAAAGCACAACAGAACACGCCGTAAGGAGCGATATATATATTGAAATCCGTGGGGGAAGGGAGTTGAGCAACCAAGGGGCTGTCGTCGGAAATAGGCGCTAGGGACGGTCAGAGGAGGATCGGCGTGGGGAGGGCGGGGGGCGAAGTACGACGGGAAGTAGAGACTGTGAGGGTAAGATGGATGAAGGGAACGTCAGAGCCACAGCGATGAGGATTACTGGGCCGAGTCTCAATGAGTGGACGAAGTACTCTGTACGGGTGTGAGAGTCAGAGAGGCTGGATCTGAAGACGTTGGTTGGTGCAGGTGCCAGTATTTTCAGCCGGTCTCCCCTGTAGGTGGCCAAAGTATAGGGCCTGGCGCTTGTAAGGCCGCACCGAAGGCCGCTGAAGGCCGCCGAAAGCCGCTGGAAGCCTCCGTTCAGAGGCCCATGGCTGGATGCCCGCCGAGTCTACATCATGTAACATCGATACATGGAAGCGCTGGATTCAATTCCTTGGGGGCCGGGGGACCCTGGCGGCTGCCTAGCTGAGTGCTAATCAGCACTCCATGTCTGACGTATTCAGCTCCATAGGATGGCGAGTATTACTATTGCTATGTATTACGGAGTACCGTGCTTGCGTGCCAACGTGTGTTGCGTGCATCTGCCTACTCGTGCGCCTAACCCAGCCGCCTGCACGACAAGCAACGAATGCGGTGAATGACTCTCCTCCATACATGGCTCGTACAAAAGGGCAGCAGAACGAGTCCCAAGTTTCATATGCCACCCCTGCTGATCCTCCGCCTCCGTGTGCTAATGCTGCCACTCCCAACACTCCGTATCCATACCTCGTAGTAATGGACTTATGGATGTAACAATGCCATTGCCGCTCTTCGAAGCTGAGCCACAGTTTGAGCCGTCCCCACCACCATACGAGTGAACTCTGCCACACACGGATGGAGCCTATTACGCAGACCCATGCTCGCCATTCGCCATTCACGTACAGGAAGCAAGGCTGATTCTAGAAGCACAGGGCTTTCTTTGCGCCCCAAGACCCGAGACATGGATATGCACGTTGCCATATTACTCGCGCATGTTGGCATGGTGGCCACCACGCGCCATTCTATCGGCCGTTTCGTCTTGTTGGATGCCCGATATGGGAGCCCGTTATGGGGTTCCCGTAATGATGATACTGGAAGGGACATGCCGTAACAGGGAAGGGACGAGTGTGGCGCGGCTAGCCACGCAAATGCTCCTCCGTCTTTTGGCGAGTCGGCGATATTCCGTTGAGGACCGAGTACGGAGTACAACACAGCTTCTGCATGATTCACACTTGCATCTTGCACAACCAACCTTGCACCCTTATTTGGACTTGAAGATGTTAGAGCGGGTCGACGGACCCGTGTTGGTTGAGTCTATCTGGCTCGGCGGCTCAGCTTGCGGCACACCACAGGACTAACAGTGTCTGTCCTACCACGTATTGACACTCACGGTCTGCCAGCATCAATGTTTGCCGCCTTCTGAGTCGCCTTGTGTGACTGTGGCTATTGTTGTCTGCACCTTTTGAAAGTATATGGCAATACAAACAACATTGACACTTGCACTTCACGCTTGACTAAGTGCCGTTGTGAGCATGTTTGCCTTCACGAAGGTACATGTATTGAAAGCATTCCGCCTTAATGTCAGTTTGTACCTTCAATGGTAGGGAAGGCACGACCTTCGTGCCTTCCAATATCTCACGTCCACCTTATTTGATGCACCACAACTTTTTTAAAATCAGCATCTTTCTAGAAGATCTCTCTCTTTCCAAAAATCCCTTCACCCCACGTATCTCGAGAATAGAATCACCTGTGGAAAGATCCCGTGCCTTCTCGAAAAGCCCCTCGAAACGCCTGATCACCGCTTACACGATGGCCAAGAAGCGAGGAAGCAAGACGACAACCAGAAGAGGAGAGACCGCACTGCCACGCAGATGTGGCACCGGCTTTGAGGGTGGGTGGCTGTTGGCCAGACCAACTCCATGTACGAGGCATCCCATGCACGCAGACAGCTGACACAACGGCTTAGAATACTATGCCGATCCACCCATGACGCCTCAAGAGGCCCAAGACGAGAAGGAGACGCTCTATTCAGAGTACGATGAACCCGATGACTCCACATGATCCATCTGTTTGAAGAATGCCTGGCTAACCCTTGTCCTAGTGAGCTGTCCTTTGAAGAGTAAGAGGAAGAATAAGAAACAACCCCGATAGCTTAGCCGCGTCTGAGCCTTGGCTGACCAACACGATAGACGCATCCAAGCCTGCATCAAACGCTACCGTGCCCGTCGACGCCTCCGGGGTGACAACTCACGTTACTTTCAGGAATATCTCTTCCTTGGTGGAATCGACCCCCAGCCGCAGGCCTTCTCCAGCGGTACCCAAGACCCTGCTGAAGATGAGGCTATCATAGTCCCCACCGGTGCTGGCACCGGCTCCGGTGACCCCATGGAGAGATTCTATGACGGCGACCGGGAGCATTGGTCTGTGGACTTTACTGCTGTCACTTCCGGCTTCCTCTCCGTGACGGGCCCCATAACGGGCTTCGAGGGTCTCGATGCCACCGCGGCCGTTGTTGACAATTTTCTCAGATACCTTCTGTACCATGAGGTCTGTCCTGAGTTTACTCACGACATCAAGAAGGCCATTGGCGTATGTGCCGCTGCCCAAGACGAGTGGCCGCTCCTAGCCAGTATATCCACCCTGCTGCCCGGGATGTTCAACCGCGCCGCAGCTTGTGCGTTTGGTGTCAACGACATCAACGACTGGCCCACGGAGGGGCCCCTGTCTAACAAGGGCCGAGACGAGGCAGAAATGACGTGGCTCGCCATCCTCGCCTTATCCAACCAGCCCGAATTGTACGAGCGTCTCTTCAGTGCCCGCCCGCACTACCACATCTCCAGACAGGTCGACTGTACCCTCGAGATCACAAGCATTCACAAGCCACCCCGTGACGCAGACGGCAAGCTCCAGAACGCCCGTATAGGCGATGTACCTCTAGCCCCTGTGGGCAAGGTCGAGCTCAAGCCGACGCGCATTGAAGACGGCTGGGTCTACCCCGTCCGCACTAGACACCCTCGCGGCTGGACCACGGCACTGTACTTTGAAGAGCCCATCCTCGACCACCTGAGGGTAGGCAACAAAATATCTCTTACAATGTGCGAGGTCCAGATTGGTGATGACGACGAGGGCGCTCCCTCCTTCGCCTTCGTTAAGACAATCAACGAGATTGTGCCCAGCTTCTACACCTTCTTGCCGCAGCAGCTCATGCGCCACTTCAAGGCTCCCAAGCACATGGATCGCCAGGTACTCACCGCTCAGGGCTTCGAGGGTGACGAGGACGACGCGGAATAAGTAACATTGAACCGTGGATTCGGTTGTCTGTAAATGCATTCCCTTATTTGCTAATACGACGTCTCTTCTAAGACGCATCGTACTCCATATCGTCCAGATAGAGTGCGTGCATCGGGTGGATACAATAAGCGGGCTGGCGGGGCCGTGGGCTCCGATATCTGAATGCCAGAGTAGCAGACATGATGATCAAGTCTTGAGAATACAGACAGCATAATACAGTTTCAACTAGTCAAGAAATATCATGGATTCCGACTGTCTTATAATGTCTTATAAAATTACTATAGTAGTCGCAGTAGTTAGTGCTACTAGCATGCAGAATGAGCACAAGTATGCACCGATTGGGTCAAAAGCAGACAACGCCGCTGGCCCAGAGGAAAAGCAAATCTGATTATAACCGACTCCAACAAAGAAAAGACAAGATCAAGTAACAAGAGTGGAATATTTGGCCTCACACGACACCCTATACTCTGGTAGGCTATGAGGAGCAGTAGCCATCATTCGTGTACGAGCGGATGCCACATGCTGGCGCAGGACATTATCACCACGGCCATGGCAGGCTCTACTCGTGCGTCTGGGTCTTGTGGTCGCCGGCAACAGCCTGGGCGTAGCTGGGGGGGACACCCTCGTCGGGGTGCGAGCTGCTGCCAGCCTCGGCGGGCGTAGGGTGCTGGATCGGACGGGACTGGTTCTTGTTCTGGCCCTGAGCGGGAGCGGTGGCTCCGTACGAGGGGTTGCTGCTGTGGTTCGGGCGGCCAGGCTGGTCCTGGACAACGTAGACGAACTGGGTGCGGCCGCTGGGGGCATCCTCGGCGAGGCTCTCGTAGTCGTAGTCCCACGGGTCAGGGAACTTAGCAATGATGTACCAGGCGTGGATGAGACCGGGGAGGAAGCCGAGGCAGCAGAGGGCGATGTTGATCAGGGAGTCGGCGCTACAGATTCCGCGCTTCACCCAGACTAGAGGAGAGTTAGTTACTTGCTGCCATAACCCGTAAGACGAAGAGGCGGGGGAGATAGGGCAGTTGTCTTACCGGCCACGGGTGGGAAGAGGATGGCAATGACGCCGAGGAAGATGTCGGGACCGCACATGGTGGGCTATAGGAAGCGAAAGGGGGGCTCTAATCTCGAGGTGTTGAAGGTGCCCGATAGGAAAGACGTGTATGAGAGTGAATGTCTCTAGGTGGATAGTAGGGATACCGTAGGAGAGATGGAGAGAGTGGTGACGATGATGATGCTGACGGGGAAATGGGAGGGACAGGGTTCGTTGCCTGCCTTGAAGTCCTGACAAAGACCCGAGGGGTGCCTGCCTGCCTGGTGTGATGGTGGCGGTGCCTCGCTTGGCGTACCCGGTACCTGCTCATAGTGGGAGTCATTCGCAGCTAACCAGCAAATTGACCAGTAAATTGTTGCAGCTTACAGCGCTCGGAAAGTATCTGTACTGGTGACGCAACCCAGGTCCGTGTGGCGCTGATTCGCGGGGCCAACCTTCTGTAAAGCCTCTAAAGAAGCCCCTGTGGGCTCCGTCATCCTGCAAGGGTTCGGTGGCCGATAAGATAAGGCCAACGCCGTACGGCGATTTGTTTAGCCGAGGATCAGCCGCCCCGGCCATGATTTTCGGACTGGTCATGATTGTAGACGCCAGAACGCGACATCCCATCGCCTTGCTACTGCTGCATCATATCCATAATACCCCGTCCGTCGCCATGGACGACCTTTTGAACCTCGAGCTCCTATCGCTCGTCTCAAAGGTCACATCGGAGCTCCAAAACCACGTGGGAATCAGCGACAAGACTCTCGCCGAGTTCCTCATCTCCCAGCGCGTCGAGAGCGACACCGTTGACGAATTCCGCAAGAAGCTCGAAAATGCCGGTGCCGACTTCCCTCCCAGTCTTATGGACAGTATCGACCGTTTAGTGCGGACGATGCATCCCAAGATGAAGGGACGGAAGCAGGCAGCGCCGGAGCCCGAGCACCACTCGCGCACATTGGAGGAGAAAGAGAAGGTATTCAGCGGCCTATCGATGCCAGACAAGTCCGGCGCGGCCGACGGTGCTGCGGGCGACGCCATAGACGACACACTTTTCCTCCTCGAGGGGCTAGAGGGCAAGGCCAAGAAGAGCAAAAAGACGGAAGCTTCGTCAAGAAAGAGGAGCAGGAGCCCCGTCGACGACCACAAAGAGTCGAGGAGGCGCAGGAGAGACCGATCGCGCTCCCGCGATGGGGCAAGGAAGACGCGGGACAGGCGCCGCTCAAGATCCGTCTCCCAGGAGCGCGGCGACGAGGATTGGAGGGATGGGTTTCGAGGCTCGCGCAAGAGCCACCGCGGGCGCAAACCCGGCCGCGACAACTACGACGACTACGACGACCGCGACGGCGATGACCAGTTCCGCAGGGCCCCCGAGCCCGAGCTCGATGACGAGCCCGAGCTTCACAAGATATATGAGGGTCACGTCACCGGCGTCAAGGACTTTGGTGCCTTTGTCAACCTGCCCCACGTCCGTGGCAAGGTCGACGGCCTGGTCCACGTATCGCGCATGGCTGCTGGCCAGCGAGTCAACCACCCTTCTGACCTCGTTTCGAGAGGACAGAAGGTATGGGTCAAGGTCACCAGTGTGGAAGGATCGAGGGTGGGACTGTCCATGAAGGACGTGGATCAGGAGACGGGCACGGACCTGGAACCTCAGGTCAGGCTGTCGACAGGCGCCAACATGGAGGCGCTCGGGGGCGGTGCGAGGAACGGCCGTTACCAAGAGACGGCAGCGCCGGCCATGCCGCGCGACACTATGCCCCCTCCCCAGAAGTTCAAGAAGAGGATGACATCGCCTGAGCGATGGGAAATACGGCAGCTCATTGCGTCGGGTGTCGCCAAGGCCTCGGACTACCCCGACCTGGAAGAGGACTACAATGCCACCCTGCGCGGTGACGGAGACATGGAGCTCGAGGAGGACGTCGACATCGAGGTCCGCGAGGAGGAGCCTCCCTTCCTGGCTGGCCAGACGAAACAGTCGCTGGAGCTGTCCCCCATTCGCGTGGTCAAGGCCCCCGATGGATCCATGAACCGCGCAGCCATGTCGGGGACGGCCATTTCTAAGGAGCGAAAGGAGCTGAAACAGCAAGAGGCAGAGGCGGCTAAGCGGGAAGTGTCGAAGGAGAACCTGTCGTCCCAGTGGCAGGACCCCATGGCCGACCCGGACCAGCGCAAATTTGCGGCGGACCTCCGCAGCGCCAAGGCGCACGAGAAGCCCGAGGATGTTCCTGAATGGAAGAAGACCATCAACCCCATGGGCCAGTCGCTCGGAAAGCGGTCCAACCTCAGCATAAAGGAGCAGCGCGAGTCCCTACCCGTCTTTGCCTTCCGCAGCCAGCTCATCAAGGCTGTGCACGAGAACCAGATGATGATTGTCGTCGGCGAGACTGGCTCTGGAAAGACGACGCAGCTGACGCAATACCTCGCCGAAGCTGGCTTTGCCGAGCATGGCATGATTGGTTGCACCCAGCCGCGACGAGTGGCGGCCAAGTCTGTCTCTGACCGTGTCGCCAAGGAGGTGGGGTGCAAGCTCGGTGAGGAAGTTGGGTACACGATCCGTTTCGAGGACTGCACCAGCCCGTCCACAAAGATCAAGTACATGACGGATGGTATGCTGCAGCGCGAAATTCTGCTGGACCCGGATATTCGGCGATACTCCTGCATCATGCTGGACGAGGCCCACGAACGTACAATCAGTACCGACGTGCTCTTTGCGCTTCTCAAGAAGGCCCTGAAGCGCCGACCAGACCTCAAGGTCATTGTGACCTCGGCCACGCTCGACGCCGACAAGTTTTCGTCCTACTTTAACGAATGTCCCATTTTCACTATTCCTGGTCGTACATTCCCCGTCGAGATTATGTACTCGAAGGAGCCCGAGTCCGACTACCTCGACACGTCGCTCGTGACGGTCATGCAGATTCACCTGACGGAGCCCAAGGGTGATATCCTGCTCTTCCTGACGGGCCAGGAAGAAATCGATACGGCGTGCGAAATCTTGCACGAACGGATGAAGGCGCTCGGGTCAAACGTGCCAGAACTCGTCATCCTGCCCGTCTACTCGCAACTCCCGTCGGAGATGCAGAGCAGAATCTTTGATCCTGCTCCTCCCGGAAGCCGCAAGGTGGTGATTGCGACCAACATTGCCGAGACTTCCATCACCATCGACGGCATCTACTATGTCGTGGACCCCGGGTTCGTCAAGCAGAACGCCTACGACCCGAAGCTGGGTATGGACTCGCTGGTGGTGACGCCCATCTCGCAGGCTCAGGCCAACCAGAGGGCTGGACGAGCCGGACGCACAGGACCCGGAAAGTGCTTCCGTCTATACACAGAAGCAGCCTACCAGTCAGAGATGCTGCCAACAACAATACCCGAGATTCAACGCCAGAATCTGGCGCTCACCATCCTTATGCTCAAGGCCATGGGCATCAACGACCTGCTGCACTTTGACTTTATGGACCCACCGCCTATCAACACCATGTTGACGGCGCTGGAGGAGCTGTACGCCCTGGGCGCCTTGGACGACGAAGGTCTGCTGACGCGTCTGGGTCGACGCATGGCCGATTTCCCCATGGAGCCATCGCTGGCCAAGGTTGTGATTGCAGCCGTGGACCACGGGTGCTCGGACGAGATGCTCACCATTGTGGCCATGCTGAACCTGCCCAACGTCTTCTACCGGCCCAAGGAGAAGCAGTCGCAGGCAGACCAGAAGAAGTCCAAGTTCCACGACCCACACGGCGATCACCTGACACTGCTCAACGTGTATAATGGGTGGAAGCTGTCCGGGTTCTCGAACCCGTGGTGCTTTGAGAACTTTATCCAGGCGCGCGCCATGCGTCTTGCCAAGGATATTCGCAAGCAGCTCGAGGACACGATGAAGCGCCACCGCCACTCGGTGGAGTCGTGCGGCCGCAACACGCAAAAGGTCCGCCAGGCCCTCTGCGCCGGCTTCTTCCGCAACGCCGCCCGCAAGGACCCCCAGGAGGGCTACAAGACGCTCATCGAGGGCACGCCCGTCTATCTGCACCCCAGCTCCGCCCTCTTTGGGAAGCAGGCCGAGTGGGTCATCTATCACACCCTCGTCCTCACCACCAAGGAGTACATGCACTACACAACCAGCATCGAGCCCAAGTGGCTGGTCGACGCGGCGCCCACCTTTTTCAAGGTTGCGCCCTCGGACAGGCTTAGCAAGAGGAAGCAGGCTGAGAGGATACAACCGTTGTACAACAAGTTTGCTGGCGACAACGATTGGAGGTTGTCAGCGCAGAAGAGGGGTGGTCGTGGAGGTGGCGGTGGCACTTGGGGTTAACCACCCGGTTAGCACTGTTAAAATAGTCTTTGCGTTTGAATTGTTATATAAATACACACAGGGAATCTGGCGAATACATATTTGATGTTGATAGGAAGCAATGGGGTGTGGACAAGTCACTTGGAGGATGGTACATGAAGGTGATGATGAGTTTGCATTTCCATTCTAATAGATGTACTCCGTACTATGTTATGTATGATTATATTGGTTGCCGTGTCTAAACTAGCGTTTATTTGTGTCTTTAGTAAAGGAAAGAATAAGAAGAATTAAAACTAAGAAGAGAAGAGATCACATCGAAGAAGATTTGATGATACAGGGTATGCGGAGTACATCCGTATACCGCCGTGTACATGTATATTACCGGAAGGTTGTTGAAAGTCTAGTATGCTGCCCAGGGATTCTTGTTGATACGGAGACGAGCAATAGCAAGGAGAATGGTCCCCGCTATGAGCGTAGCACCCGTGTACATGGACATGGGGAGGAAACCATAGTGGGTGGCAATTTGGCCGCCAATGGGGGTGCCGACAAGGGCACTGGATACAAAGATCAGCGTCAGTGTCACTCAGAGAAAAGGGTAGGGGAACATAACATGGGAAAAGGGATTTGTCGAAACATACGTGATAGCCAGTGATCCGGTGAGACCTCCGATCGCCTTACCCTGCGTAGCATGGGTGGCCATCTTTCCAGCGCAAGCACCCTGGAGGCTGAGGATGGCTCCCGACGAAAAGCCATAGGCCAAAGACCAGACAATCATGCCGGCAGAGCTGGTAGCAGAGGTCCAGGTGAAGGCAATAATGGCAGAGAAGAGCTTTGCCAGGATGGCCATGTTGAAGTGGCCGGCCTTGTCGGCGATGTGGCCGGGGACGATACGGCCAAAGAAGGAGGCTCCGTTGATAATGGAGATGAGGTAGAAGGACAGAGAAGAGTCGACGCCGTGGTCAGAGGCGTAGACAGAGATGTAGAAGAAGGGGACAAAGAGGCCGAAGTAGGTGAGAGCATAGGAGCCACAGAGCAGAAGGAAGTTGGGGTTGGTGAAGAGCTTGGGGCTCTTTTCGTCGTGCTGCCTGAGTTGCTCCTCGGGCCTCTTCTCCGCGGGTGCATGACCCTGATCCGTCACGTCCTTGGTCTCCTCATCGGTCATGATGGTGCCAGCGGGAGTCGTAACACTGCTTCCCTGCTCGACGTCTGTCGGGGCTGAGGCCGGGGGCTGCTTGGGCGGATCCGAGGTGCCAACGCAGACGATCACCATGACGGCCATCATGATGAAGCCGACGGTGCGCATAGTCCAGGGGAAGCCGATGCGGTTCTCAAACAGAAGCCTCTGCAGGGCAATGGGCCAGACGACCCCGCCGACGGACGAGCCGGCGATCACGATGCCAAGGGCCAGGCCACGGTGCTTGGGCACGTGGCGAGACACTGAGGCCACGGCCGGCCATGTGACGAAGGACATGGAGATACCGAGGAGAAGGGCCTGCGCGAGGAAGAACTGGTAGTAATCATGGCACAGAGATGACATGAAGATGGCGAGTAGCTGGAATATCGACCCGGTGACAACGAGGATCTGCGTGTGCCTGTGTTAGTAGCTGCGGATGCAGAAGAGTAGGGTAGAGAGGGAGAAAGTGCTAACTCGGGGTCCAAGTTTATCGGTCAGAATACCAGCCACGGGCGATAGGGCAAAAAGGAAGAAGATGGAGGCAGAGCCGATCCAGGAGATGTCGGATGCCGAGTAAGTCTTGAGCTGGTGGTCCTTGTAGTAGTCTTGGAAGACGCCAAAGGCGTTGAGGAAGCCGACGCTGGAGAAGAGGGCGAGGAATCCGGCGGCGACGGCCAGGACGACCTGAATCCTACACAATATGTCAGTATACCGATTTCCTTCGAAACAAAGTCTAAACAAAGACTTCTAAGCGAAGAAGCACAATCTTTGCCATACCTGGAGCCCGCCGTGCCATTGCCGTGGGATGTTGCCATGATAGGGCTGTGGAGTTGAAGACTAGCAAAGAGTTGTACCGATACGACACAACGTCGAAAGGGGAAGGCTAGTTGATTGGAGATGTTATCAAACTCGGATGATGCTCTACTGGATGTTCAGCCAGAGAAACAGAGCAGCAAAGCTGTATTAATACCAAGATGCTTCCCTCCGGAGCTCCCCTTGAAAGCTCTCTACCCTCCGCGGAAGATCCGAGAGACCGGACGGGACCCACAGGCGGGCACACAGATGGAAGACACAAGACACAACCGGACATTGGGTCTGACTTGACAGGCAGCAATGTGGATCTCGCAAACTCAAGCGCAGGCAACGTATTGTTTGTTCACGTAGTAATATTATTTCACATGTGCCACAAGGGTCCGAGGGTTTAACAAGCGCGGATTGGTCCTGGAGTAGTCGTATTACCGTTTGCATGAGGTTGTACGTGTAAGTGGTGGCTAAGGGGTCTCAACGGGTGAGAAGCGGCAGGGCTGGATTCTCTAAAGACCAGTGTAAATGTAATCAATGACTCTACGGAGATCTATTGAAGTCCATTATTATTAAAAGAATCATTTCCTCCCCTCAACGTGCCCCTTCTCGCCTTCAGTCAGCATGGAATCGTCTGTAAGTAAGTTGCAATCTTACACTATGCAGTTGAAGACACACGTGATTGGCCAGTCCTCCCCGCCTCGGAGCCTCCGCGGATGATCCGGCAAAGCCCCCGACCGTCCAACGTCAACTCTCTCAATGTCATCTTTTCACATCCAATGACTCCACGGATCCTGGATTAAAGCCTTGGGGGCGCCTTTTCGGATTATCGGAAGCGTTGAATGGGAGGACCAAAATCTTGTCCCACATTGCGACCATGGTGAACAAAGTCACAAAGCCTGCTTCCAGGTCGGCCAGCAGCCGTCCTCAGCAGCAGCAACAGCAACAAGGAAGCCATCAACGACAACCTCAGACATCGTGTAACAACTGTCGCAGTAAGAAGCTCAAGTGCAATAGGGCTAGCCCATGTTCCAGCTGCGTCGTGCGTGGGATCGCTTGTCAGGGACCCAATGGCCTCGCGCCCCAACGCCCTCAGGCTGATACGTATGTTCATGGAGACCAACACATCACCCCCTCCCCTCCCCTTCCTTTAGTTTCCAGCACACGAGACTCACTCAATTCCAGGCCCACAAGTCCGGCATTAGATGCGCGACTGCGCGCCCTCGAAGAAGCCGTCTTCGGTACGAGGAGCCCGGCATGGTCGGCCACGGATCCTGGGGCCCGCGTGCCCACTCCGGCAGCCACCGAGTTCAGCCGAGATCACGACACGCCGCACTCTGACAAGACAGAGCGTGCGGCCAAGAGGCAAAAGATGACGAATGCCTCGGCGCTCGACTATACCCAGCCCTCCTCTGGCTACCCGGTATGTTCTTGACAACACGTCCATCCCCCTCACCCTACATTCCATACGCCTGTACCAAGGATCTCCCGCTGACATTTGACAGTACGGCAAATCAACGAGCAACTTTGACATTGTCGTTTGCTCACCCGAGGGAGTCATCACCGAGGTGGCCGGGACACCGGGCGGTCCGGGGGTAGGAACAGCGGTGGGTTCCGAGCCACATCGCATCACACTACCTCAGCGGACGAGTGCCGTGGCCCTGGTGGACATGTACCTCGAGACGAGTGTGTACACGCGGTCGCTGTTCCATAGGGCATCGACTGTGGCGCTGGTGAATGCCATGTACGCGGCCATTGATCACGGAGATGAGGTGGACGCGGGCAGCCTAGCACTGATGCTCGCCTTCTGCGCCGCGTGCAGCTCGTGGAAGACGACGAGCATGGGGTCGTCTGCCCTCTTGTCTGTCGGCTGCGGCGCAGTCAACACGGGTCTAGGTGACGAAAATAGTAATAACAGGCAGGCCAAGTGGCCAGAGGACTGGATCCGCGAGTCGTGGGAGGTACTGAGCCGGTGCGACGAGAAGCCGTCGGTGGCGGGGCTGCAGGCGCGCATGGTGCTCAGCGACATGATCTACGACGTCGAGGGCTTCACGTCCAACATGCGGGGTACGACGGCAGCGAGCATCGCCATGGCGCGCGACATGGGCCTGCACCTGGTGGACCACCCGACGCGGGGCAGCGCCAGCCGGCAAGCCGACGACGAGGCCGCGCGCGAGATCAAGCGCCGCCTATGGTGGTACCTGACCGGCACGGACTGGTGCATGTCGTGCATGGGTGGCTCCTTTGACCGCACGTACACGGTCCACCCGCGCCACATGGCCGTGCGGAAGCCCCTCAACATTGACGACGCGGCGCTGGACGCCATGGTAGCCATCGGTCCCGGGGCGTTATCATCGTCGTCGCTATTGCCGTCCCCGACATCCCGCCACACGCCCGTCTCGCATCTGCTGCTGCGCATCCGCGCCGCCGAGATCTGCCGCGAGATTGTCGACGCCATGCCCCTCGATGCCGGCGATGTCGACGAGCTGCCCTTTGATCAGGTGGCCCGGCTGGACGGCATGTTTGAGAAGTCCCTCGGCGAGCTCCCACCCAAGGTCATCCTGCTCTCTGACGGCGGCGCTCCCATCAAGCCCGACTCCATCCAGATCAACGTCCTGCACGTCTCCCTACACGCTCGCCGTGCACGCTTTCTCTCCGTCTTTCTTGCCTCGCGCGTCCCAGACTCCGACACGCGCTTCCTCATCTTCCGCCGCCAGTGCCTCGACAGCGCCCAGGCCTCCGTCCAGATGGCCACGGACGTCTTGCGTGTCATGCTCGGCGCCGGCAGGTCCGTCTCCGCCACATCGCCCACCCCTCCCAACGAGGCCCTCACTGCCCACTTTGGCATCGTCCTCGCTCACTTCTTCCAGTCGTGTGTCATCACCTGCTCCGACCCGGAGCTCAACCGATTCACGACCGACGCCGACGCTGCCGGTAGTAGTAGCGGCAGTGCCGACATGAGTGACAGTGGCTACCGGCGCCGCGAGATTCTCGAGGACGCCTTCAAGGTCCTCAGCCGCGTCGGTCGCGAGTCCTCCTGGGGATCCAGGCTGCTCCAGCGTCTCAGTTCCATCATGCAGCGCTTCAAGGTCAACGGTGCCGGCGAGGCCGGCATTGCCCCGGCCACCACCAGCTCGACGGCGCCGGAAGCGCATCAGCAGCGGCACCAGGACGCGACGCGGATTGCGGGGGGCATGGTGGCGGCGGCGGGTCAGCCGGTTCCTGGGTCCAGCCATACCACCGAGGCCCAGTGGCTGGGTGCAGGGGCGTCGTTCCCGTCCTGGGGAGGAGACACCTTTGCCCAGCCCCATGCCAGCCAGGGCTTGACAGACTTCAGCGATATCTCGTGGCAGGCTTTCGTGGGCACCGTGCCTGGTGGGGATGACTGGATGCAGCTATTTACCGACCTAGATGGCTACGCAGGCGTCATATGATCCACAATGCCCACGTGTATTCTTCTTTGTGTTGTACATGTATAATACCTCCTGCGGCCCCTTCCAGAGGCTGTCATCGCTTCACTCGGGCTTGTTGTCAATGTCATTTCCTTTTCAATTCAAGGTATCAACAAATGTACATATAAAAGATAACAAGCAAATCATCCATGCGAAATATCCATTCCCCTTTTAGTACCCATTCATAAAGAAAGAAAAGAACCCTCCAGTGCCACTGCCTAGACCGCAATGGGCTTGGCCGGCCTGAGCGGGCCCTTTCTCGGCTCGTCGCCCTTGTCGATGCGGTACTTGAGCTTGACACCCATGGCGGCGAGCTCGACGTCGAGGAACTTGAGGGCGCCGGGGACGACAATCTGGGTGGTGTTGTCGCCGCCGACCCACTGGTGGCCCTGACCGTCCTCCCAGATCTCGCCCTGGATCTCAGTGAGGTCGAGGGGCTCGTCGGGGTCGAGGCGGATGGCGCAGTTGCGGCAGCGGACCGTGGCCGGGGCGGCACCCTTGGACTTCTTGGCCGAGGTGGCGAACTGGCTGACGGTGGGCTGGACGGACAGGAAGGAGCCACAGCGACGGCAGATCCACGAGCGCGTGTAGTCGGAGCAGTTGAGCAGGCGGTCCTGGAGAAGGAAGGCGGTGCCGTGGGCGAGGAGGGCATCGCGCTCCATCTCTCCGACACGGATACCTCCACCACGCTTACGACCCTTGATGGGCTGGCCCGTCGTGGGGACCACGGGACCTGTGGTACGCACCTGGTACTTGTCGTTGACCATGTGACGCAGGCGCTGGTAGTAGACAACGCCAATGTAGATGTCGGCACCCAGCTCCTCGCCCGTGATGCCAGAGTACATGGGCTCGTTGCCGTGGTAGTTGTACCCGGCCTCCTTGAGCTGGTGGCCAAAGTACTCGGCCGCCGTGTGCTCCTCGTTGAAGCGGAAGGGCGTCGAGTCCTGGGCCAGGCCGTTTAGTGCACCTGACTTGCCCGCCAGCGACTCGATGAACATGCCAATGGTCATGCGCGACGGGAAGGCGTGGGGGTTGATGATGATGTCGGGCTGGATGCCCGACTCGGAGAAGGGCATGTCGACGGCGGGCCACTTCTGGGAGGCAACACCCTTCTGTCCGTGGCGCGACGAGAACTTGTCACCGATAATGGGCGCACGCGGCACGCGCAGCTTGAGCGAGATGGTCTGAAGCGGCTCGTTACCCGTCTCGGCACCCACGAGGCGCACCTCGTCAACGTAGCCCTGCTCAGCGTCCTTGTACTTCTCGTAGTGCGTCTGCCCATCGAGGTTGACCAGTTTGCCGTTGTAGTCGGGCGTGACAGTGTGCCAGGCGCAGAGAACGTCGCCCTCGGTCATCCTGCGGCCGACGTGAGGCAGGCCGTCGTCATCGAGCATGCCTTGGTACGCAGCAGGGACGTGGGAGTGGGGGGCGAAGCCAAAGGCCTTGACGACACTCTTGGTGGCTTTTGTGCGCGAGTCGTCCTTGAGCGAGATCTTCTTGGTCTTGTAGATTGATCCGTAGCCGAAGCCACGTTCGTGTGCCGACTTGTTGATAATCATGGCGTCGTCCATATCGTAGCCCGTGTACGAAATGACGGCAACAACGGCGTTTGTACCGTTGGGGAAGTTGTCGAAGCCATATGTGTTGTGCAGGGGCGCGCGGACAATGGGCGTCTGGCCCGTCTGCAGGCGGTACGACTTGTTGTCGGTACGGTGGCTGATAGCCGCGCCCGGAGTACCCATGGTCTGCTTACCCATCTGACACTGGTACATGTTACGGGGCGACTGGTTGAAGTCGGAGAAGGGTGTCATGTTGGCGAGGATGGAGAGCATGTTGGTGGGGTCGAACTCGACGTGAGTCGACCGGCCGGACTCAATCTCGTGCGGCACCACGGCAATCGTCATGTACGGCTGCTCGTAGGGACCGACAAAGTCTTCCTTCTGCAGGGGCAGGTACTTGACGGGGCGGACCATGCGGGCCGGGGAGGACACCATGAAGATACCCGGGTACGAGCCGCCATGCGAGGGGGGCACGTATCCGACCTCGAGCTCGATGGGGACACCACGGGTACCCTCGACCTTCCAGTGACGCAGGCAGTCGGAGATGCGGACCGACTCGCGGGGGCTGCAGAAGCCGAGCAGCTTGCCGTCGAGGACGACGGGGACGAACTCGTCGGTCGAAGCGGAGGAGGCGGCAACGACGCCGAGTTCGGCAGCAAGGCGGGGCACGGCTGAAGCATCGACCGAGTCGGTCATGATCCTGCACTTGTGGGCCAAGTGGTTGAGCAGGCCACAGGGGGAACCATCGGGAGTGTGAACGGGGCACATGAAGCCCCAGGACTCGGGGAGAAGTTTACGGACAGCCGTCGTCTTCAGCTGGGCGAAGAAGGCACCACGATGGACCATGCGGAAGTGACTGATGAAACGGAGGAAGTTGAGCTTCTCGGCAACGACGGTGAAACCGGCCGTCTGCTGCAGGTCGAGACCCGAGGCGCTCTGCAGGTTACCGGTAGAGAGGAAGTACTCGAGCGAGTTTCCAAGGTTCTCATTGGCCTTGCGGAAGATTGTGTTGGGGAAGTCCTTGCGGAAGTCGGGCGAGGTGAAGGGGACGGCGGGGTGGCGGCGGATGTAGTCGCGGAGGGAGGCGCGGACGCTGATGCTGAGGAACTCATCGAGACGCTCCTTGATGATCTGGCCGTAGAGGAAGCCTCCAAGGAGAATCTCCTGGTGCTGCAGGGCATCGGGGTTGTCGACGGCGCACTCACCGGCGACGAGGGCGTAAAGCTTGCGGATCATGAGGAGCAGCATGCGGAACTTGTCAGCGTCCTGCTGGGGCGTCACGTCGACATTGCCGAGGTGGACGAGGACGATGCGGCGGAGGAACTCAGTGCCGACCTCGTAGTCGGTCATGGTCTCGGGGACACCGAGGACGACGCGGAACTTGGAGCCGAGGAAGGCGCGGGTCTCGGACTTTGTGTAGAGGTTGTACGTTTTGTAGGTGCGGAGGAGGAGCTCGACGCGGTCGGTGAGGAAGATGTTGTCGGCCGCCTTGGATCCGGCGGGCCCGACGAGGCTCTGAAAGATCTCGCCGTCGTTGGTCTCGACGAGGGCCTTGAGGATCATCATGACGGGGATGAGATACTCGTTCTTGCGCCACGAGAAGCGGAATGTCATGTTTCCGTCGTTGAGGTAGTGCAAGACGTTTGTCTGGGACGTCTCGTCGGGCCGGACGGAGCGCATGATGATACCGTAGGGCGAGTAGCCGGGGCCACGGTTCTGGAACGAGGGACGGTTGATGGCCATGGGGAAGTTGCGCTTGTTGAGCTGCAGCATGCGGATGATCTTCTCGTTACCGTTGACGATGAAGTAGCCGCCCAGCTCCTCCGACTCCTCGTGGCGGTTGACGAGCTGTTGCGGCGAGTTGCCCTCGAGGTGGCAGCGGTTCGACTTGAGCATGATGGGCACCTGGCCGAGCTCGCGCACAAACTCGACGGGGTCGCCCCCGTTAATGGTGTACTCGAGCGTGGCCGACAGCCGCCCACGGTACGTGACGTGGCGCTCTCTGCACTCGGCGGGCAGGATCTCGCGGTTGCGCGCCAGCTTGTTGGACGGCGGCACCTGCGGCCTCTGCAGCGTCACGTCCTTGAAGCGGATATTCAGAACATTCCGCGACTCGAGCTCGTCGGCATCGTTGCCGTCCAAGAAGGTCCGCGTGCCAATGTCGGCCAGGCCGTGGGCCAGCAGGCTCGTCGAGCCATCGAGGCCCGAGGGGAAGATGCGGTTGAAGGAGTGGATGTGCGGGTTCACGGCCTCTTGCAGCGCCGGGTACGCCGTGTGGTCGGCCGGAGGATTGCGGAAGAGCTTCTCTCGGCGGAGAGTGTCGTACTGGTGGTCCCAGTGGGTGTCGGTGGTGGCCGAGGGCGCCATTGTGTCGGTCGGTGGTGGGGGGTTGTGGCTGCTCTCACAAGTTGTACACGTACGGAGGAGAGGTGTACACGGCAGGCCTGTGTAATTGGGCCTAATTACTGGTCAGTTCCAGTGGCACACCCCGTCTGTGTGCAAAGGAAATGGCCGGGCTCTTCGGAAAAGTGAGGCTTGTTGGCGATCATTGAAAAATAGCGGCAGACGGAAGGGAAAAAAAAAAAAAAGTCGTCAGTCCTGATAAGATAAGATCACATGAGTGCGGACATGTGGGGTCATTATCGCTATCGATAGTGGCGGGGCATCGTGCCGCAAACGAGGACCAAGCACCAAGCACCAAACAAGATTCCGCCCATGCTCCAAACTCGTACCTCTAATACCGCGTATTACAATAGACTCGTAATACTAATGTCAACGTCCCGATTGTCCGCAATCAAGTCCATGGCCTATCGCACTCCTTCTATTAATACACTCTGGTCTCTCTGGTCTATCAGTGCCGCGGTACTTTTGGTCTCTAGATGGTGTGGCCATGGCAAGGACAGGCCTGTTTCAACCTCCTACTGCTCCTCACTTGTAGTAATAATAATACCCGTAGCCGCCGGCACATTCACTCAGCCAACGAACAAAACTGAATGAGAGCTCTCATGGATCGCCAGTCCAACAGCTTAAAGTGCATGAATTGAGCCGTGTACCTCTGGCGGCTCTACCGTGAAGGCTGTCTCCTCTCTCCGCTCTTTTTTTCCAACTCGGAAGCCCATGAACGAGTGCTACAAGTCTTGTCCTATGTTGAAAAGTGACAACAGAAGAAAAAAGAAGGTAGAAAAAAAGAAAGCATGAATAGAAGCAGGCGGGGAAGGGGACCCAGCGGGCGATACGCCGACGTCCCAGAAGCCAGACTTACACCGAAAATGCCATGGCCGCGACCTGTCACAGCAGGCCGTTTCAAAGTCCTCGGTCGTTCACACTGGTTGACTGGTCGGTGCCCTCGACGCCGCCTGCCCGCCCTCGATGGTGCCCGTACGGTACGAGTGGTGATGTCGATGCGATTCTGGCCTGTACCACCCATTGCATACACGCACCGACCCGAACCGTCTGTTAGGAAACAGTTCGTCGTGACCCGTCCTCTAGCCGCCAGCCCGCCAACGGATCATCTGTGTCCCCCTGTTTTGTCAAGGAACGGGCAAGGAAAAAACAAACCTGCTGACTCTTTTTTCTAAACAGGGGGGTTTGCGAGCGAGCGCGCTAAGCTTGACTGTGAAGCTGCCCTCTTCTCGGTGCGTCCCTCTCTGTGTGTGGGTGTGTGTGTGTGTGCGTCTTGTGTGTGCGCCCGTGTTTGTGTGTCGCCCACACACACAAAGACACCCACCACCCCCTGGCTCGTGGTCAGGCAACCCAGCCCTGGTGGAGATGGCCATGGTCCACGAGATCGTATGTGGTATCCGTAGGTTGACGGGTTCGCGGTCGTTGGTTCCATGACCCCTCCTTTCTATCTTGTTGCCCCCCACTCCGTGTCGTCTCTCTGCTCGATCAATATGTTTACCGTGTTAGATGCAACGTACGATGTACGGGAGAGATACTAGCAGTATGAAGAGGGAAGAAAAGGGCCAGGGGACAGGTGGGAAGTGTGTACGTCATGCTCCTTCCTCCCATGGCACGGGAACAAGCTCCCAGAATCCAGCTTGGAGGCAAGTGCGTTCAACCGCCTGTACTCCGTACAGAGAGCACGGGCAGGGACGTGTTGCGGGCGAAGAGGTCTCGTTATGATTACACGGAGTTGACCTACCCAAGTAATACTCACAACTTACAGGGCATTACAGGACTCTGTGCCCGCTGTGATCTCGATGCCCTTTACTGTGGAAAGTATGGAAATTACCTATGGATGTCCCGCCCCCCCGCCTGCCGCTGGTGGCCCACCTGGAGCGGTCCGGTTTAGTGCCCGCCCCAGTGCCCGTCCAACTGGCCCCGCAGCATCAATCATATGCGTGCTTCTATTACGGAGTGCAGTAATGCTACCTACTACGACTACGACGACTGCTATGGAGTAATAAGTGATAATGGCTGCAATAATAATCGCCGAGGGTACATGTGCCTGCCAGTCTGTCAGTACGGAGTAGCAGTTGCAGTTGTGCGTGTCGTGGAAGCCATGGCAACAGCTGTTGCTCTACTCTGGACCTGTGCCAAAAGCGTGCAGCTTTGCATCCCGTAACACCGCCGCCAGTCAGCCTTGTGATGCACCTACGGATAAAAAAACATGGATAATACATATTAATACCAGGCAGCAGCAGGAGCACGAACAGCAGGCATGAGCAGGAGCAGAAGGGGAAGCAGGAGGCAGCCACCACTTGTACTATGCACATAGCTGTAGGCAAAGCACCCGCATTACAACATCATCACTGGCTCTACGGAGTACTGCAGGCAATACGCCGTACGGTACTCCGTATAATGGCACACATATATACATAACTCCGTATCAGAGAATACACATGAAGCCTGCGAACAGACGCAGACATGGAGGAATTACTGCCGAGTGCTGTCTTCATGTTGGAAGTAATGTATGTACTAAGCCTTCATCCGCAGTCCGCAGCGAGCGCGCGCTCTTACCCGCTGCCGCCCGGTAAGGCCTGGGAAGGAAAGGCCACCACCACCACCACCATTACCACCACAGTGCACCACAGATTCACCCACTTACCCTTACCAAGTAATAATAATATGGATTATTACTGCCACCTCTCAAGAATCCAGGTCACTCTCTCCCACTCAAACTTACCGGGCACTTCCATAGTACCGTCCGTTTACCGTTTACCACTGCTGCACCACCTCCACCACCACCACTACAAAGTATTACAGAGTCCCGCCACCACGGGCCAGAGACCACCACCACTAACGCACTCACTGACCTGCACCACCGTAGCCTCCTCCGCCGCCAGAGCTGCCCCTCCTCCTCCCCTACTACCGCCGCTATTACTGCTTGCTCCTCTTCCTCCTCCTCTTGCATCAATCCATCACTTTCCTGTACACATACTCTCAACTCATCCACGCTCCCTCCCCGCCCCCCAACCCTTGCCTGTCAGTACGCGCCCGTGTCGCAACAAGGGACAAGACAAGGTGAGGAATAAAAGGCAAAAGAAACCCCCAGAGAGTCCCCTCTCCCAAGTCACCCCTCTCAACCTCTCCGACCCCCGGGTTGCCGCCGAGTCTGTCCCTGTCTCTCCGTTGTGCATGGGCCATCGTCGAGTCGCTTACCGCTCACCTTGGACAATCACCGACCGTTTCCGTCCCTACCCTGTTCATCCGAGACTTGTCTTGTCCTCTGCTTGGCCGCCTCTCTCCCCATTCACATCATCACTCGCAAACCCTGCACCCGGCCAGTCGTTGTCGCCTTCGTCGCCGTTGCCGCCGCTTGACCCTGCTACCTTTCCCGGTAACTAAGCCGCCGGCCAAAAGTAGCAACAGCACCCTCGCCTCGTCTCACAGCCCTCTTTGTCGGCCGACTCTCCCGTCCTAATCTTTTTTTTTGCTCTCCGTCGTCACACCCCGTCTCCGTCTGGATTCTTCTGGGCCCCGTCACAAACGCACGTGGTTTTAACCCCGGCGAGCCGCAACATCAGTCGCTCTAAGCTCGTGCCCCCCATCCCAAGCACCAAACAAAAGAAACAAGAGGAGAGGAAAAAAGAAAGCAAAGCTGCCGCAGACGGAATATTTCATTCTGCACTCGCGTCCAACGGAGCTCCCCTTCCCCTCCTTCTTCCTCTTGCTCTCCGTCATCGCCCAGTCTTTTATTTTTCCACCCCATATTCTGCTCGCGTCGTTCGTTCGTTCGTTCGGTTCCGTCCGTCGCAGTCGAACTTGCGGTCGTCTCGAGAGCCCAGGATAACAAGGCTTCGTCTCCAAGCAGCTTCGTCGCCAAGATCTCCAACATGGCTGGCATATTTAGGAGAATGTATGACTGGCTTTTGAGGACCTTTTGGTAAGTCGTCCCGCGTCCCGTTCGATTCGTTGCGGGGCCTCCCGAGCCATGCTCCGATCTCGTCGGTTCCACGGAGCGCACGCGCTGACCGCCAACAAACCAGGTCGCTCGAAATGGAGGTGACAATGGTCGGCCTGCAAAACGCTGGGAAAACGTCGCTTCTCAGAGTTCTCGCTGTATGTACCCAACATCATCCCCTCTTATCCCCTCTCCCAGTCCGCTTCCCTTGGACATATCATCCCTCTCGACTGGTGCTGACACGACAATTTCGTCTTCCAGGGAGGAGAATTCACGCTTGAGTAAGTGCCGCCGCACAGGTTTCGATATCCCAAAAAGGCAAGAGGCTGACGATGAGTGATGATTGCAGCTCGATCCCAACCGTCGGGTTCAACATGAAGCGTGTGCAACGTGGGCACGTTACACTAAAATGCTGGGACATTGGCGGACAGCCCCGATTTCGCAACATGTGGGAGCGATATTGCCGCGGGGTTAACGCCATCGTCTTCATTGTCGACATTGCCGACACGCAGCTCATCCCGCAGGCCAAGGACGAACTCCACGACCTCATGAGCAACGAGACACTCATGGGAATCCCGCTCCTCATCCTCGGAAACAAGTCGGATCTTGCTCAAAGAATGTCTGTCGACGAGCTGATTGACGAGCTCGACCTCAAGACAATCAAGGACCGCGAGGTGTGCTGTTACGGCATCAGCGCCAAGGAAGAAACGAATCTCGATGCCGTCGTGTCGTTCCTGATGAAGTATGCCACTCGTTGACATGTTGGCATGAAACCTCCAGCATCGGGTGGTGACTGGGGAAGAGACACGGCTGTTCGTGATTTTTGCGTATGTTCTTTCGTGTGATTGCGTTGCGTGGTGCCTGGGACCAATGATCTTGGTCACTTCTCCTTTCTTTTCTTGGACAATCTTGATTCCATAGCAGGAGCGTGGTTTGTTTGTTTTTTGCGATAGCGTGTTACTGGACCATGGCGAGGCGTCGACCGGGGGGCATTTTCCGAGGAGAACAAAATGGGAAACAGACCTAAGAACGAATAAAGAGGCCGCGACACCGCGGCACGGCCCCGCGGGCAGCAAGGTGCGGCAGAAGGAGAGTTGGTGACGGGGCCACGGTGTGAGGTTGGAGCGATCCTCCCGACATTGACGCAGAGCCGGATTATCTTCGTCGACGGCTCACTCCTGGGGACAACGGTCCCACCAAGAATCATCCCACGGCGGCGACGCCTCAATTTCCTTGATCAGAATCGGATCTTTCGCGGCGCATCGATTTTGGATTTATATAAGACAAGTAGCAGATGCTTTTTTGCTCATATCGCGGGCAGTTAATGATTGACGACTTATGACGGCTCCTCACGAAAGACGTCGAGTTTCGGCAGCGGTCCAATGTCGTTTTCCATGGTGACACCTGTCGTGGCTGGGGAGGCGAGAGACCCAATTGGTAGTGCTGAGCGGTTGATGTGTGCAAGGTTATAGTGTTTGCCGTATTGTGTTTTTCCTCTTTGAGAGGGAAACAGCCGATACATCCTCAGTAGCGCCTTGGGGGAGGCGTTGGGGGGTAAAAAAAGCAAGTGAACACTAAGAATCGTAGAACAATGGACTGGAAATACCAGAAGCGAATCTGTCGTTGGGGGGGATATGGCGGGGACTCTGAGCTTGAGCCATGGGAAGGATGTCCGGGAGGTACGTTCTGGAGAAATGTTTTGACAGAGGGGAAAAAACGCTGGGAAATGTGAGCTTGACGGTAAATAGTCAGAGAAAGAAAGGGTGAGTAACGAGGAGCAAGGCAAGATAGAGGGAAAGAAGAAGAACAGAGTGGTTAGAGAGACAAGGGACAGTGACAAGGATAAAGGGAGAAGAAGTATGTTGAGCTGGCAGTGTGTGCTACTGCATCCAGGAATAGAAATAAACCCAGCGAGACGAGTCGACACACGGGCCACCACGAACAGGTTGGATGTGTTGGCAAAAGAAGGAAATTCCCGTCCATGAAACAAGTGGATGGGGTAAGATGGCCAACCTTTTCTCTCTCTTCCTGTCTCTCTCTCTCTCTCTGCCTCTACTCCCTCTTACCTTTTGTATATAATATACAAGTAATGTTGTCGTCTCTTTTCGAAGCGGCCTCTTTGCTTGTTTTCTTCCTAGTCTTTCTGGGATATGGTTAGCAGAGGGGGGGAGAAAAGAGGAATGGACGTTCAGTCGACCGACCTTTGACACGACTCATGGAACCACGGGCCAGCACAACGGCGAAACGGTGTAGTCGGATTGGGCCAAACGGGGGGTTAGAGGAAAAGCGGAGGCGGAGGGTGTGTTGTGTGCGTGGTGGGTGGTGGTGTGGGTTCCTCTGCAGCATTGCCAGCGCATCACGCAGGATGCGTAAGGATGAGGAGCACAAGGGAAGGCGTCTAAGTCGCCGAGTCCCTGTCGACTTGTCCTCGAGCGCCGTTGTCGGGTTCTCTTTCTTGTCCTTGTCCTCGTAAGAAGTGGGAGGTATTAGATGGTGGGTTGTTGGCCACCTCCACGAGTTCGTGTTTAGGCAGATGACGTTGGAGGGAAATCCATGTGCTAATATAAGTTAGTACTAATACTCCGTACTATAGTAATATTAGTAGGGTATTGAAAATGAGGGGCGTTGAATGTTGCAAGGCTACTGGTCTCTCCTTCCCCAAATTACGATGCTGTCGCTCCTTCCATAAAGCTGCGACTAGTTGCTAGTATTATCCACTGGTATCTGGTCCGATGGCGGGGTAATTGCGTAGCAGCGGAAGGAGAGAGCCAGCTGTTGTGGCGCACGCGGGAAAGAACAACGGCAGCCGCTGGGGGCCAGGCAAGGCAGGAAGGTCCCGCCGCGGGCAACTGGTCGCGGGCAACTGTTCACGGGCAACTGTTATCTGCTAGTAGTCTTCGGGTGTGCTGAACTAATCGCCCGCTCACTCACTTAATCACTTGCTGCCTTGCATCCACGGCGCCTTCCTGAACTTTGAGAAGATGCAATCCCTCCGCATCCCCTCTAGGTTGGTCGGCAGAGCGAACTCAGTGTTCTCGAAGAAGCCGTGGATCCCGGCCCCGATTCCGTCTCCAAGCCTACTCCAGCTACGGCGAGCAATGTCCTCCGCCGCCGATACCACCCACAATCCCTGGGTCGGGCACAAGGGCCCCGGCGCCTTTGACCTGAGGAGTAATGATAAGCACAATACACGCGCAGCGTGTCCAAGAACGTATGATTTAAGACCATGTGCTGACAGTGGACCTCAGGCGATGTCATGACGACGCCAACGCCGTCAATGCTGGCGGCCATCCAGGCGTGCACGCTGCGCGACGACGTCTTCCGCGAGGACCAGACGACGGCGGACCTCGAGGCCCATGTCGCCGGCCTGGCGGGCAAGGAGGCCGGTCTGTTCGTCCTCTCGGGCACGATGGGCAACCAGCTGGCCCTGCGGAGTCACCTCACACAGCCACCTCACGGCGTGCTGTGCGACAACCTGTCGCACATTGTTCAATACGAGGCAGGAGGGTATGTGCTCTTCTTATCTCTCCACCACGCCTCGGAACACATCAACCCCAAGTTTGCAGCTGACACCAACTACCAGCGTGGCCTCCCTGTGTGGCGCCATGCTCAAGACCATCACGCCCTCCAATGGCATGTACCTGACCCTCGAGGACGTCTCGCGCCACGCCGTCCTCGACTCGGACGTGCACAGCTGTCCTACCCGTGTCATCAGCCTAGAGAACACCCTCAACGGCATGGTCATGCCCCTCGCTGAGACGCGACGCATCTCCGAGTTTGCCCGTGCCCACGGCATAGCCATGCATTGCGACGGCGCCCGTCTGTGGGAGGCCGTGGCCTCGGGCGCCGGCACCCTACCCGAGTACTGCTCCCTCTTCGACACGGTGAGTCTATGCTTCTCCAAGGGCCTTGGTGCCCCCGTGGGTAGCATCCTTGTCGGCCCGGAACGCACTCTCACCCACGCCCGTTGGGTGCGCAAGTCCATTGGCGGTGGGCTACGTCAGCCAGGTCTCCTCACGGCCGCGGCCCGCGTCGCCGTCGATGAGACATTTGGCCCCTCCGTCGACGGGTCCGCTGGTCTCCTCCCCCTCTCGCACAAGCTCGCCCGCGACGTGGAGGCCCTCTGGTCCGGCCGCGGCGGCAAGTTCGTCCACCCCGTCCACACAAACATGTGCTGGCTCGACCTCGACGCTGCCGGCTGCTCCGGCGAGCTGTTTGTCGACATTGGACGCCGCGAGGGCCTTGCCCTCGGCGCGAGTCGTCTGGTCCTGCACTGCCAAGCTGCGCAGAACGGGCCAGAGGTTCTGGAGAAGCTCTCACGTGTGTTTGACGCTGTCTTTGAGGCCTCGGCATCGGGAGAGGGACATAAGGAGCCTCAGATGGGTGCTAAAAGCATGTACAGGACGTAATGTCCAGTAATACAGCGCATGGCCTTTGCAAGTAAAGCATCAAATAGTATATACATGTATGTAGAATATGTGTCAAAAATCTATTTCCACGTCATTATGGCAGGCGAAAGAATAAAGAGAGCAAAAAGTAACAAAAACAGGTCGTTCTACCATGGTTCTCAACGCCCCACCCTTCCCCTTTCCTGTAATTCATTCCCATCTCCTCATCATCCATTCCCCTTCACCCCCACCCCCTCCTTCCCCCAGACGCCGTACATTAAATCAAAAACAAAAACGCACACAGAAGATAAGACCGGGTTCCATCCATCCTTGGGGGTTCTGTTTCTGTTTCTTACTCTGTAATACCTCCCCTCGCACATATCTATATCGTTTCTATACCTTGTTTACCAAGACATGGAAGGGAAAAAAGACAATGTCCCATACAGGGAAGCGGACAAGAAAGAGAGACCATGTCTCAAGCCAATAGCCAAAAGGGGGAATGGAGACACTCTAGTATCTTGTTGGCCTGGGGTGCAAAAAACTAGTAGCAATCATCTTGAATCATCGGTAGGTCGCGGGGTAAAGGGTGGTTGTCCAGGACTGTATATGGATGCGGTCGCTGGAGAGGGTCCACCCTTTCCGTCGGTGGCCAGAACAGCAGCTTGACAATTCCTTTCATCCCAAATGGTGGAAGGCTCTTGGGCTCCTCTACAGATGGAACAGGGAGAGGATGTGGTCATTGTGCGGTGGTTATTATGCAATCCACATGCGCATTGACATGTGGCTGCGGCATGACATCACCACCCGGCCAAGAATCATGATATCATTCATCTCATGTCTGCGTGACAACTTCGCGCATATAGAACTCGACGAGCATCGTGGCATAGGCCTCAAGGTCCTCCACAGGGACGGCCAGTCTGAAGTCGTTGAGTATAAGGAACTGCAACTCGAGATGGTTAAGTTCGGTGAGAGGTAGGCCTCCGACCTGTTGGCTTCCAGTTAGATGAATGTTTTAGGTCAGATGGAAAAGAAGATATTGAGAAAACGTACCTTGGCATATCTCGAATTGGTGTAAAATACGTCGGAGAAGAATTTGCTGGAGCAGGTGACACCGGCAATGATGAGACGGTGGATATTAAAGTTGTCCACGACAAAGTATGTCGAGGGCCCGTGAACTGAGGGAAGCTCTTCGGGCACGGTAATGACGCGGTTGCTAGGTCGACGGCTGGCACTGCTGCTCGCCATGTCGTCGTCTTCTCCCTCATCATCTTCGTCGTCGTCGTCGTCGGCGAGATCCGAATCATCCGACGTCATGGAGGAGGGGACGCTGTCGCGCATGCCGACATCTGAGTCCTGGTCCTGATGTTGATGCCGCAAGTCCGAAGGTAGTTGCGACGAGCGGGACCGTGACGATGGTGCTGCAGGCGATACCGCTGCCTTGCGAGCTTCCTCGCTCTTGGAGACAATGTCGTTTACGCGCTCTGTCATGCGGTCAAAGTAAACGAGAAGGCTGAGAAAAACCTCAAAGGTGGTGGGGCAGTACTTGTATATACGAGCGAGGTAGCTCAGAATCGTAATGCTGGGCTTGTTCTTTCCGTGGAAGGCCAGGACTGAGTGGCTCATGGGGCTCATCTGAGCACCGGTCGTCTCGTTGTACTGATTGGCCTGTTGCTGGTGGGCGGCGTTGCGCTGCATGGCGTCGTGCTGAAGATCGTTTGTCGATGTGATCTTGGTCAGTAGAGCAGCTACCATCTCTATGATGTCGCCAATGGGCATGTCGCTAATGTCGTATTTAACCTGCTGTTGGAGCTGCGCGTCCGAGTGCAGGATGCCGGCGTCGGCTTGGGCCAGGCTCTTGACGTGCGCCAGATCGCGTACGGGTACTACCGTCTGCGCGGGCATGACAGGCTGCGAGGCTGTGGAAAAGTGGTTGGATGTCGCCGGGAGTTGCACAGGAGGGCAGTTGGCCGCAGAGGAAGCCGACAATGGCAGTGGGGTGGCTGCTGTCGTCGAGGACGGCGTAGGAGCATGGTGGGCGGGGGCGACAGAAGCGGTTACCATGTCAGAAGCCATAGGCTCGCTCTTGGCATGTTCGTCGGGGAGGGGCCGGGAGGAGGCGGCCGGAGAAGACGCCGGCGGGGAGGGGATCTTGGAAGCGGCGTCGGGAGCGCGCGACAACGGGTCGACGGAGCGCGAGGGGGTGGCGTCGAGCTGCCGGCGGTCGGGATCGGCGCGTGCCGAGGAGGAGGGAGGAGGAGTTGGAGAGGTAGCGGCGCGCGTCGACAAGGACGGCCTCCTGTGTGCGGTGGTGGTGGCGGTGGAGGCGTTGGCGGGGTGGTAGGGAGGAGATGGGTCGTGAGAGTGAGGATGGTGGCGATGGTGGTGATGGCTCTGGAGCGAAGGGCTCGCAATCATGGCGTGGAATCGCGAGGTGTCGGGGATGAATTCGCCAATTACAGCAGCCATATCATGGTATCAGAAACGCGTCTGGAAAAAAAAGATGCCGTGTCGAGTCGTCGCGAGCGGCACAGCGGGTTGGAGGGGGAAACTCGGGCGGGGCAGCAGGCAGACAGGCGGATATATGGATGCACAAGGGAGCGCCTGAGCAAGCGTATGCGAGTGCTGCAGAATAATGTGGATAAGTATTACTTCGGCGATCGGGTCCTCTGTCGCTGTCGATGCTGTCGTCGTCGTCACTTGTCGTGGGGGGGGAGGGGCAAATGGATGAACACGAGGGAAGAAGAAAGAGGCGTGCGTGTGTGTGGCGGCTGGGAGGGGCGGAGCAATGGTTGAAACACAATAGTAGCAAAGACTCTGGCTTTGGAAAAGAAAAGAGGATGAAAAAAAAAGAGGATGAAGCGCAATGTGCCGGCAGACAGTATGCAAAAGCGCAAAAGGGCAGAGCGTCGGGCTGAAGTGAGGAGAAGCACAAGGCCAGGTGGAGGATCAAGGATTATGTGGAGGCGGGTTCGATGGGGAGGAAAAGAAGAGGAGAAGGAGGAGGGATGTTTGGGATGTTTGGCGTGTGGTGATGCAACAGCTGAGAGTTTATTGGCGTCGTGGCTGGAGAATGGAGCCGGATGGAGCTGCTGACCAGAGAGGGAAAGAGCGGCGGAGCGAATGGCAGACGGAGGGAAAGAGCAATAGACTGCAGCTAGAGGCCTGACTAGAGGAAAGAGCTGATGGACGGACAGACGACAGAACAACAGCGCTAGCCCTGGCTGCTCCTGCCGGTAACAAGCAAAACAGCTTCTCTCTTCTTGTTCATTCTCCTTTGCCCTCCTTTATGATCTCGTTCTCTCTGTCTCCTGCTGGTGCACAGTAGCTCCTCTTTTCTTTGCTTCTCTCGGAGTGACGAATAAAGACTAAACAGACAAGAGACGCGCGCGCGCGCGACGATGAGGGGGAGGGGTCGGCGGTGGTGGTAGTGGCGCCCAGAACGCAAAGCCACTCGGCTCTTTGGAGGGAGAGACACTCTCACATTACACCGCCGCCATGCAAGGCTGATCTGGGGAAAAGAGGGAAGACGGGAATAACGACGACAGCGGCAAAACAAGATAAGAGAGATTCTGCTGAGACTTACGACTGTTTGGGATCTGCGGGTTGGATATCCCCTCCTCCTTCAATGGTGTGTAGATACTAGCTCCAACCTCGCTACAAGAGACTGGGGGGGCGATGAGAAAGAAGGAAAGTGAAATAGCCGGAGGAGGATGCAGTCGGGGAGTGGTTGGATCTCTTTTTCTGTTCTCGAGAGTCCAGGTTCCCCCGGTTGCTTAGGGAAGATCCGGATTATGACGGGATGAGGAGGGGGAGAGGGGGAGGAGGAGGAGAGGTAAAGTGTAGATGGAGGAGAGGAGAATAGCAGGTAACACCAGAGCTTCTCCTCTTGCGAGAGAAAGAGAGAGACGGGGACAGGCGGGGACCAGGTCACTTTTTTTGGCGCCAACAGGAATCCACAATGGGCTTCGTCTACTCCGTACTCATCAAGTGCTCAGAGAGCCGGACGAAGCTGTCTCTCCTCAGTGCGGCAAAGCTCTCGATGATGGGAGAGAGGTGAGAGCGTGCGAGAGTTTGTGTGAGGAAAGGAAACGAAACCTAGATGCAGCCACGATTAGATTGAAAATCTAGAATGATCCGATTGCAACACCACCAGCATGTCTTCTGTCCTTGCTCTGGTTGATTTTGTTCCTTTTGGCATTTGACATTTAGCAAGATACGCCTTGACTTGACTGCATTGCTCGCCGTAACAGGCATTGGGTCGAATCGGTGTCACTCTCGTATGGCAGCCCAGGCCCAGCCCACGTGCTCCCCAGCTGCATCGCTTATCGGTCTACTATGCTGCTGTGCGACAGTGTCGACTGCCAACTCTGTCAGCTCTGCCGGCTCTTTTTTTGACACAAGATTACAGAGTACATGAGTAAATGTACCTGCACGCTGTAACCCCTTGACCGTATGTTTGACTGGGTGAATGCATCTGTCGTGTGTGCATCCTCGGTGCCGGATTGTTGTCCATGCACGGATCCTACTTCTGGTGTAGTAGGTACTATGCAATAGCACTCTCCTCATACACACATGTTGCGTTACGCATATTCTCCAAATACACAAACGCTTGTTACGAAACACCTGCTCGAATTACAAGGCAGTGGGAGTTATATGCAACGGTGACGCCTCGTTCCTGCGCAGGCGGTCGAGTCAAGGCGGGGGGGGGGAGGGGACTTGTGGCGTCTGCTGGTTTGGTACATGAATCGCCAGCATTACCATCACGACATAGCAGCAGTCTCGTTCGACAACACATGCGCCGAGCGCTCTTGTACATTGGACATGATTCATTTTTTGCTTCTTTCTAAAAACCCTCATCGGCCGTGTGCGTGTGTGCCTTGAGTGCGCATGTCTACGCATACCCCGCACACACGCACGCACGCCTTCCTTGCCTCACTTCTTCTTCTTCTTCTCCCTTGATCAGAATCAGACACCTCAGACCACGACAGCCCTTTGCGGCTTGTCCGATGTGGGCTTCTGGTACTCGTCGTCGGGCGTGTACAGCCACCTCTCGACGCCCCTGGCCGTCAGGACAGCCACGCGGATCACGCCGCCCGAGCTGCCGTCGAACCGAATCGCCTCGCGCAGGCTCGTCTTGACAAAGTCAATGGCCTGGGCCTCCTCCATGCCCTCCTTCCAGTTCTTCTGGCACAGCGCGCGGATGTACGTCGATCCGGAACCGCTGATGGTGAAGGGCTCCTTGTGTAGCGATCCACCCATGGGGATCGAGTAGACCTCGCCGCCGAACCGGGGGTGGTAGCCGCCAATGATGAGGCCGGCCCTGATGTCGTAGGTTTTAGAAAGAGTTGCACAACATGAGGGGGGAGGTTCCAAAACGGTAGTTCAGAAGGGAGAAAGGAGGGGGGGCCACTCACGACAGCATATCCTTGTTGGCGTAGCAGACCTCGGAAAAGATGCTGGCCGCCTGCCCCGTCGTCGGGGGGGTGCCGTGGTGGACGGCCTGCAGACTGAGGTGGCGGGCCACAATGTCGGCAATGGCCTGGGTGTCGGCAGCCGAGCCCGAGCGGCAGCACCACACGAGGTCGTGGACCTTTGTCAACTTGTCCGTCACTCGGTTGGCGATGATGGGGCCCGTCGTCGTTCGAGAGTCAGCGCCTGCAGTTCCCATGTGTCGTTAGCAATCCGCAATCCGCATCACGACCATCACCAAGTTTCTCCTCTCGTGGGGTCGTACCGAGAATAACACCGTCCTTGAAAGTCACGGCCATACTGCATCGTCATAGTCAGTAACGCCTCGCCTGGCATCATCCCCGCGCTCGTCGGTGTAGGTAGTAGTCATACATCGAAGTACCAAGACTAGACACAGGAAACCCAGTTAGCTCTAAAGATCAACAAACCTCGTGTTTTGCACGGGTTTCACTTACTCAACCTCGCCGGCCTTCAGGGCCTGCATGTCGACGTGAATGCCATCTGCCGTAAGTAACGTTGGGTCAGCCTCGTCTCTCTCTCTCTCTCTCTCCGCCTGCCTGCCGGGCCGTTGCCCCGCGGCTGCCCTTGGCCTCTCCCCCGCCGCCGCTGCCTCCATACCTGCTGACAGCTCGCCGCTGCGGCCAAACTCCATGTCTGCGGGTTATGGGGGGGGTAAATAGGTCGGTGTATATCGAGAAATAAAGGGCGGCCGGGATTGTCGAATCGTTGGGTGGTTCGTGGGCTGCCGTTGGTATTGAAGCTTGGTCAAACGACGTAGTAGCTGGGGCTGTTTCTGGCCTACGTATTGGCCGGCCGCAAGCTCAGGCAGCTCTCGGAACGCGCAGGCCCGCCTGCCGCCACAGTTCGGCCTAGTGTCACGTGACTCTGTATCTGACTAACACCATCTCCAACCTCCACGGTCTCGTCCTATTTGACCTTGGCTTTGTCTTTATGAGCTCCGTTGTCTTCTTCTGAGTTGTATACACGTATAATTGCTCTTGGGATATAATTCAAGATTTCGTGCCTCTCCTGCGTTTTCGACATGCCAGATTGGCGGCATCACCAATCGAGAAGTTACCCTATACACTGATGACGACCAAGATGCTTCCTTTCTCGACTGAAGATATGCATCCATGTTACTAGATTCATGATGCTTGCTATGAGTTGTTGCTGGGGTTTTCTATTCTGTGCGGTGATTATATGTTCGGGAAGCATGTTTGTATGCCAACAGATCATCATCAAATACAGAACAACACATATCAGGTTGAAAAGGTCGTCACCGTGGAATCCAACAAACTGCAAGACAAGCCAGAACGCCTCTTGATTAAAACACGCTAAGTATGCTATCCCATAGTACTCGTACACAATGAATGAAACGGGTTGGCGAAGATCAGTGTCGGGCCAGCGTCACTGTCCGTTCATCTGTCTGAATCACTCTTTAACCAACTCAGCATCAGGCTCAGCCTTACCAGCTTTGCCAGCTTTGCTAGCCTCGCCAGTCTCACCGGCAGCGGCAGTATCGCCCTCTCCCTTTGCCTTGCCCTTGTCTTTACTCTTGCCCTTGTCGTCAGCACCCTCCTCGCCGCAGCCGCAGTCGTAAAAGTCGCCAATGTCGTTGCAGTCAAATATGGGCTTCTCGAGTCGCTCGTTGACAAGGTTATGCATAAAGCACAGCCACCCGGCCGCGGCATTGCGGCTGCTCGTTTGCGGGGGGTACTTGGCCAGCAGGCCGCGGAAGTGGCGGGCGCAGTCACCACAGGGATAGAGCCTGCCAAAGAGGTGGATAAAGGTGTCGAGGATGTGGCGTTCGTCGTCGCTTGGCTTCTCGGGGAACCGGGCGACCATGGTGTGCATGAACTTCCAGGTGGCGCGACCAAGTTCGGCTCTGTAATTGCAAAGCAGTAGCAGGTCAGCATTTGATCTTCAGTATGCATCCAGTATACATGGAGAGTGCCACGGAGGGGAAGTGGTAATCAGTACTTCAACGTCGCATTCTCCAGCTTGGGAGCAATGGAGTCGCCCTCGAGCATAGACTCGGGCATGGAATCGAGGTCCATGACGAAGCCTCCCGGGGACGATGGGGGTGCATCCTGCTCCTTCTTCAGGGCTGGCAGCTCTAGCGACGACGACGACGATGAGGCGTCCTTTGGCGGCGGCGTCCGGCCGAGATCCAAGCCCAGCGACTGCTCATCGCGGACGATGGGGGCCGGCGAGCCGCTGAAGAGGTACGATATGCTGAGGAAGACGGCCAGCGCCAAAAGGACCGTCAGGGCCATGTGCCTGCTGCGCGCCATGGTCGGTTTGGCTGTGTCGTGTGGGTGGCGTGATGCTTTGCCCCTCGTGGTGGTGTGTGTGGCGGATGTTGGAGTCGAGGAGACAGAGGTGGGAGAGAGGGAGGGAGATGTGAGAAGGGTTCGTGACTGCGGTTTTCAACAGGCGCGTCTCCCCTACAGCGCTCAGGCTCCAAAGAGGAAAGATCGGACAGGCGGCCTAGGGAAGGGAGGATGATGATGCGATTGCGTCCGTCGGGATGCTGGTTCGCGTTGGCGTTGTGCTCAGATTCACGTGTCTGCGTGTGTGTCGCAGGGTGACTAATCACTAAGTGCCGCGCTGTGAGGGTGTTCAGTACGATTGTACGGAGTAAGTGTAAGAGATAGAGTGCGCGCAGCTGGGCGGCGTCAATGCCAGCCGCGTGTCTGTCCGGGGACTATTGGAATGCGAGACAGCATGGCCGATGGAGATTTCAATGTCAGGTGAGAAACCTGAGATGGTCTTGGCTGTGCGCATTGAGCATTGTCCTATCCGTCTAGAGATGGGAGCTATTCGTGCGACTTCGGGTATTGTAGCTCGACTTTACGAACTTCCAGGCACACCCCCTTAGTAGTGTGCAACTGAACCATGATACCGACATCAATTTTCCATAACAGCAGGTGGTTACGGTTACGACACCGGCCGGAGAAAGTCGAAGGAAATATCAGAGGAGAGCTACCGGAAGTCACAATGTTGAATGGGTGAGGACGGAACAGATGAAGAGATTCTTCGTCTATACTCGGTTACCCTACACCGGACATTGAAAAATCATGCTCAAAGGCGTAAGTTGGAAAGAGCCATCCCTATAGACCTATAGGCTCCACGAGATGTCGATTACAGGAACTTGAAGAGAATAATATTGCTTCATGTAAGAATGGAGCCATATTGAAACTAGTAGTTTGTGAGGATCCTTACTTCTGTTTTTGGCAAAAGTTTATGCGTAGTAGAACTTTGTTTCGATGTGTGTATGTGTGTGTGTCCAAGTAATATCCCATGTATGATTGGAAGACTCTGTGAAACTTGGTCTTTATTAGTATTGATGGTTACCTGTAAAGACTTTTTTTTCTTTAGCCTCTGGGAGCCCCGAATCCTGACATGTCAAGATACGACGTCCATTGCGTACGTATAACGCATGGGATCATGTATGAAGACATAGACAGGTGATAGTGGACGGCGGCACATGGCAACTCCAAAGAGAACCAGTCCGCTCCAAACCATGTCCATGGCCCCTTACACCGCGTTTCAAGTTGCTACAGCGCTTTTGGCTATTTCCATACTGCTTCAACTTTAATGCGATGGTCCGAAGTCCTTGACTGCATGTAAATACATGGACGAGCTAGCCGGCAGCCAGTCTCTCCAGTTGCACACGCAAAGCCAAAAGATTCACAGTTGATTTCTATAAAAGACCCGCCAAATGAACTTGTCATGCCTCCTTATTTCGATCCGAGCCCGTCTGAAGATGGGGCCTTTTACTATGGGGTCCATGAGCCTTTGATATGTCGACATCCTACAATTCAAGATCGTTATTCTCATACGCATTTGGTTATCACACCGTCCCAGCACGAGTACTCGTACGCTCCATGAGGATTGGGGTCAACCTCAGATGGACAGCTTTAAGTACAGCTACGAGTACGGCGAAATACTTTGTACTTAAGTAAGTATTACTACGGCTGATCCTGGAAGACATGGGCTGGATTCTTGGCTTGAATAGCGTGACATTCAAATGGCCAGTCTGGCCATCCATAATCTAAAAAAGGAAACGGAAATTGACAGATTCATCCATGGCTCTCATGGTAATAATATCGCTCGTAAGTAGGCTGTACTGGCCTGGTGCACCGGCCATGTTGCAATGGGCCGCAGCAGGGCATCAATTGTCAGGGGTAGACAGACGGCACAGGCGCACGGCTCCATGAGAATGCCCGCGAGGCCGCGCGCTGGTGTCAGCCTTCCGGTGAGCCGTCACTTTGACTTACAGGGACGAAGGACGAGCAGCTAGTTTTACGAATAGACTAATACGATAGCGAACGAGCGAGTATTACCCGTAAATTGTAACACCTGATAAATAATCCATCGTATGGATACAGTGATATTTGATGGATGCCGATGGGAGGGGAGGGCCCCAGGGTGGTTTCAGGGGCAGAGCTCTTGGCTCCTAGGAGGGGCGCGTAATATTGGGGGCGGTGGGTTTTTGGCATTCTGCCAAGTTGCCAAGCGTAGTCTGTTGATAAACAATGGCGTTTGTGATTTGATCCGTTATTACGAGTACGAGCAAAGTACGAGCAACTTTCTGGGCGTTTTAATATATCCCGAGCTCGTCTGGGCAGTTGTGGCTTTTGGGCTTGTCTTGATGGGATGAAGAGTTGCGGTGCATCGTATTACGGCAGTGAAGCGGCATAGTAAAAAGGGGGGAGATCATACAGGTAGGGCAACAAAACTACTTTACCTACTTTGGACTTTGGACTTCGTAAGAAGTAATACCAAGTAATAGCAGTTGTAACGCTTCGCGAGTCCAGAACGAGAAAGAGAGACATGGAAACATGGAAACAATGGCCAAAGCCATCGTTTCTGCTTGGGACATGGCTGACGGAACTGGAATGCTGGAATCCTTGAATCCTTGGGATCGCGTTGTTTTGACAGCCTTGTTGACAGTCTTGTTCGCGAGGGACCGTTGCAGCAGAGCGAGACTCGCTTAGACACCAAGGTCAACCTCCCGAGCCGAGACATGTACTCATAGGCACGGGCGGGAAGCCATGTTTTCAAACCTTTTACGGAGCATCCGTACTCCGTACACGTTAATATTTCGTACTTGGCAGGTCGAGGTGGCCTTGTCAGACTTTTGCCAACATCTCAGTGATCTTACCGTCCCCTTTTGTCTTGGGAACAATCGAGACTGCTGTAGGGGTGATGACACGGGTGCCACGTGTATGCAGGTACAGGTAGAGAGTGAGATATAGACCGACACACGCACGAGTAATATCCGTAAATAACGAGACATACGAGTAGCTGTACAGCTACAGCGTACTCGTAGGTACAATGCAGGAGTGCAGCAGGATGCTACGTAGGAGCTGCAGGAACACGACGAGCATGGCGCATGGGACTCGTAATACCCGATACAGCGCGCATCCTGCGGCGGTAATGAAGGGAAACAGAAAAGCTCTCCGGATGAGCAGACTTCTTACTAGATTGGTAGTAGCACATGTATCCGTACAGGCATTCTTTTTTCCTCTCCGTACGGACGCTGGTGGTATCATGCGACGGCAGGATCAGTACCCACGCTGGTAATGGGACAACTGGGACAGACTCGTAGCGGCCCGATGGTGTGCATTTTCGACTGTAGAGCAATAGGAGGACGAGGACAGGTACGAGTGCTCGTACTCGGACGACGTATATTCGTACGGCATTCGCAATAGCCGCTAATATGATGATTGAGGCCATATTGTGAATCTGCAATCTCGTCGTGCAGACGGTGGATTCGTTTCTTTTGGTGCCGCCGGGTGCCAGCGCGTGGCTGTTTCCTTGCCAAGAGGCTTGCGGGGAGGGCTAAGGCAGGTACGGACGGACGACGAGGGCGAGTGGTGCCCGTAGCGCCTGCCTTTGCGTCCATGTTGCCAGCCAACCCGCTTGCCTGCTAAAAAACACACCGAGCACTCGTACCTGCCTTGCAACGGCATGTACGGAGTACTCGTACGCGCGCGAGCAAAAGAGGAAAAGAGCCTAATAATAATAAGGGAAACAGGGAAAGAAGAGCCAGCCCAACTGGCGAGTGCCGGGGCCAACGAGCGCTAGAGAAGATTTTGTCTGTGCGGAGTCTTTATGCACATCGTAATAAAAATCATGCACAATACTGTTGTGCTTCACAATCGTCAATTATGCACACCATAACCACCATTCTACCTACTAGTAAGTATATCCTCTTCTACTCCGTAAAGTACGGAGTATGGCGCTGTACTCCGTACTAACACTCCATACTCCCATTACGAGTACTCGTAATTCTTCTCAAGAGTTCAGATCAACTTGATCCTTTCATCCTCACTTTCATTCATGCAATGCAGCGACGGTAATATTAGGTATTACCGACTTTGCGACTCCATTTCGGCGCTGTACCGCCCTCTTCCGTGCTAATGCGCGCATGGTCCGGGGCAAGACGGTGGTCCAATCAGAGCCGCCCACAGAGTCCATCTGCTTAACTCTGTACGTATATTCTACCCGTCCCTTGGCTGCCGGTGGGGAACGGCACAGGACCCAAGCGCGTGGCCTCCTGTTAAGAGATACTTGAGCTCGCCATACAATCTGTGCCACGAGATGGGGTAGAGTCTAACTCGTTCCTGGATCGGTTCCTGGGGCCCGCCCGTCGTCGTCAACGCGTCGCCATTTCTTATTGAGACTACGGAGTACTGCAAAGTAACCTAAGTACACCCCCTGTCGACGCTAACAATTTTCCATGTCACCCTGAAGCAATTTCGCGACTTGACCCCGGTCGTCGCCCACGACCCCTGCCTTGGGTTCGATGGCAAGATGGATGGGTGCGATGGGTGGCGATTTGTCTCTCAGGATTGCGAGTATTTTTCACTTCAAAACCCCGCGGAGCCAGAACCAGAGCCTGGGCGGCGTCGGCGGCGTCGCTAGCATTGTTCGCCGAGGCTGCCGTTTCATCTTGGTATGTTTGCTGGTGGGTGCGCGTACTAGGCCCTCCAGCAGCTTCTACGACTACTCGTACGCGCCTCGCCGTGGCTCGACAATCCGCATTCCGGCCAGCAGACCATTACACCATTACTCCGTACAGCGTACTCGTACGTGATGGGCTGCCTCTGAGAGGACCAACAAGGCTGGTGGCAATACGGAGTGTTACGGAGTATTTCCCAGCAGTACCGTATTTGTTATTCCTCTTGCAACTGTACGGGGTCCTCGTAAGTGCCAATGATCCATACTTGGATGTTGTCCTGGCACAGTGCATTGCCTACATCTGGAAAAGGGAAGGAGGGGAAACGAAGCATAAACAGCACAGGGCAGGTAACAGGGCGCATGTCGTACCGAGGAGGAGGCAAGAGGGATCCAAGCAGCCGTATTATTTATTCATTTAATTATCAATTATTACCACTACTCCGTACAGCGGCAAGGCAAGCACGCCTACTCCGTACTAGTAGTAGGTAAGTACAGAGTCGTACCTGCTTACTCCTGCAGTACCACCACGTACACACATGCGCTGTACCAAGTATTACGAGTAGCCCGTAATTGGCTTCACAGTGGAGGTCATCATGGCCTGTAGGTCAGCTAGTTGCACGCTGTGCGGCGTAGTTCTACGGCTCTACCTGCCCTGTACTTTCCGTACTCGCAGTTCTACGATGCCTACGGCACTACTCCGTACTCCGTACACGTAAATTACTGGTCATGGCTGAGGGAAGGCGCACCGTCGCCATCGCGCCCTTACTCTGTCCACACCACCAAAAGACTCCACTTCCGCAGGGAAGCAGCATCCAAAGCCCCACCTCAACGCGCTTCTCGACTTGCCCTGACCGATGACTAAGGACTTGTCAAGTACCACATCACCAATTCAACCGCTAGGGATACATTATCATCTTCCCTTGCTCCTCTCCACTTCGCACGCCGTACCAACGTCCTCCCTCCACCCACCCCTCCCCCCTGTTTGCTCGTGTGTTGGTGTGTTTCCAACAGCACTCACTCGCTCTGCTCATTTCCCTCCTTGGCCCATTCTTGTTTCTCCCTCCCATTCCCTCCCCCAGGACCACCCCCCGGTTCCCTCATTCCTTTCCATCTTTCCCAACTTGTTGCTCTCGCTCTCTCGTTTCTGGGCTCGCATTGCGCCTATCCGCTCTTTTTTCCCCTCTCTTTCGGCCGCAAGCCTCAATTATTACTCCGTACTCCGTACAGCCTACAGGTACGAGGACTCTGCGCAGAGTGTATTACAGCGTATCGAGTACTACTCCGTACAGCGACCAGTACGAGCAGGAGCCAGCCCATGCTACGCTACAACTTGCCTGTACAGCACTAATAATCATACTTCGCAACTGGTCTGTCACACCCTGTCACCCCCACAGCCCGCTTCCCAACTGGTCACACACCACACGCTGCCTGTTGGTGTCCTCTCTCCTCTCCCTTCCTTCTTCTCCTCTTCCTTTCCTCTCCCTCCCCTCCTTCGTTTTGAAGCTTCAGCCCGTTGAGCATACTGACAAGATTTCCCGCGCTCAGGCGACGTTGTTGCTCTTCTCTCCTCCCGACCGACCACCCTCGGTCTCACGAGATTTGCTTCTTCCGTCGTTCATTACCTCCCCCCCTTTTGCAGCAATCTGTCGAATGTGCCGGCATCGTTGGACGGGTCTCTCGCGATAATTGTTTAATGTTTGGTTGTTGACGACGGTTTACCCCTTTCGCTTCGACCTTTCCGAGTTACCTTACGACGTCCACGATCCTTTCCAGAATCACAGCTTCTGATCGCTCGCCTTTGACGAACCTCTCCCTCGACGGATTCTCGTCAAGTCACTCATTTTATACCACCGCATCGTTATATATACACACACTCGCTTTGTGAATTGTACGTCGCCCTACTTGGATTCTTGGGCAATTCGGCAATTGTCTACTCGCAAGACGAGCATCCCATATACCCTTTCGTTGCCAACGCGCTCCTAACACGTTCGTGCTCCAGAAACTCGCTCGCTTATACCCGACTACTCGTCGCACTCTCGTTCACCAGGCCTTTCGTCGAGGCCCCCACACTCGCTTTTTTACAAAACACACACACAAACCGCCGACATGCACTCCAAGTCGTGGGCCCTGGCTGTTGCCTTGGCCTTCTCCGTCTCTTCGGCCGCCGCGGAAGGCATCCACCCGCGCATCTACTACCCTCGCGAAGTCAAGCGCTCGTATGGTCGTGACGATGCCGGTCCCGACAAGAGGGACCTGTTCAGCGACCTCTTCGGCAGCAGCAGCACCCCCGGCAAGACGGCAACCACCAGCAGCAGCAGCACCGAGTCGTCGGACGACGGCATTGTCATTGCCCCCACGGGCATCGTTGTCCCGGGCCTGATCGGTGACAGCACCACCACCGACGCCACTACTGGCAAGGTTAACGGCACCTCGACCGCCACCGACAACGAGAGCACCAAGACGACTGCCCTCGACACCACGACTACCGGCGACGCCTCCACAACAACCACCAGCGCATCCACACCGGCTGAGTCAACCACGAGCGATGCCGAGTCTGACACCGAGACTGGAACCACCAGTGGCACCTCGACTGGTAGCTCGACCGGCACACCTGCCAGCCAGACCACCGCCTCAACTCCCGCTCAGGCCACGACGTCGTCCAGCGCTAGCGCGACAGTCACTCCTTCTGAGACCTCCACTAGCGGTGGCCTCCTCGACCCCCTGCCCACCCTCATCAGCGACATCCTCAGCAGCACTCCCTCTGCTAACTCGTCCTCTACCGCTACGCCCTCTTCCACGTCGAGCGGCAAGCTGAGCACGACTGAGACCACCTCGCCTTCTGCCACGGTCTCCAGCACGACTGGCATCTCTAGCGGCACCTCATCGGCATCCACCACTTCCACGGGCACCGGCTCTGACTCCACCATTGCTACCCCGACCCCGACGACTCCCATCTCCAGCCCGAGCTTCACTGAGACCCCGGGCACCGTGTCGACGAGCAGCCCTGTACTGACGAGCTCCGCCTCCGTGTCGACGCCCGTGTCCGTGTCCTCTGGAGAGGCGACTCCTTCGCCTTCGCCCTCGACCCAGAGCTCTGGCACCCCTCTGCCCTCGTCGGTCGTCGAGTCGAGCCCCATCGCTACCCCCTCGATCACCTTGACGACGAGCCCCAAGCCCATCGTCACGCCGTCCAACACAGTCTCCAAGGAGACATCGTCGCCGTCCGTCATCCCGACGCCTATCCCCATCCCCGTCCCCTCTGTGTCGTCCGAGGAGCCGTCGACGATCACCAAGTCAACGGTGACGAGCATCAGGCCCACGGCCACCTACTCCAACACGGATGACTGGCTGCCTACTAGCATTGTTGCCGACCCCACGTCCTTCTCGTTCTCGCGCCCCACTGCCACTGCCACCAACACCGAGCCTGAGCCTCTGCCGACCGACATCCCCCAGGTGATCCTGCCCAACAACCCTAACAAGGAGCAGCCTGCCGGAACCACCGAGATTCAGATCGCCTTTGACTACGCCCTCAACTACAACCACGTTGCCAAGAACACGGTCGCCGCCGCTCAGATCTTCACCTACCTGCCCGCCGCCCTGGCCTATGCCGGTGGCTTCAGCCTGGACAAGGTGCAGGTCAGCATGCTGATCCCCTACGACACTCGCAGCGAGTGGGGCTACGTCACGACGCTCGCCAAGGTCTACTACCCCAAGAGCAAGGTCGACCAGCTCAGCGTCGACCTTCTGCAGCCCAACTCGGACCTGTACAACGACCCTAAGCTCCTGGTCCGCGAGCTGACCAAGGACATCAACCCCAACGTTGACATCTATGGCAACATCATTGGCGGCGACACCCAGAACAACAACGGTGGATCTGGCAACTCGGGTGACGACAACTCCAACAACGACGCCATCGACTCGGGAAGCGACAAGGGCTCAACCAAGCAGCAGGCTACCACGGCCGGTATCGCTGTTGGTGCTCTCGGTCTTGCCGGTCTATACGGAGCCGCCATGTTCGTCGTGGCCCGCCGTTACAAGCGCAAGCGCCAGGGTCACCGCCGCACCAGCTCCATCACCGGCAGTGACGCCTCGTCCGACATGCAGTTCACCGGCAACGGCAGCCCGGCCCTGATGGGCGGCGCCCTCAACCCTCAGGACGCTTCGACGTACGGCGCCAACGGTCGCACCAGCCAGAACTCGAACGGCCACTCGGCCCGCACCGCCAACATCTCGGCCCCGGTCGCCACCGAGAACTCGCTAGGATGGAACTAGATGTCTGGACGTCTTTTTTGTCATGCCATGCCCCTCCACGCCAAAAAAACACGAAACCAAAAAAAACCTTTTTGAAAAGAAACCTTTCTGATTTCGGGACACCTGTTCCGGATCCAATCTCTACACCATTTCTTTCCTTTATTAAACTCCTTTTACATTTTACCCTTCGATACCCTGCAGGAGGACAATGACCCGGGTCATTTCCTGGCCGGAAAAGAAAAGGCCAGACGTCAGCAGCCAAAGCCACTAGTGTCTATGTGCTTTGTAGCTCATGCCATGTTTGCGCGCGCGTCATGTCCGTCGGCAAGTCTTTCTTCTTCCACCACGCGAAGCACTGGGGCATTCTACTACATCCTTTGTTTTGTTGTGTTGTAGCTTGCGCCAGTGCGTCCTGTGGTCTTTATTTTATATCTCTTTTTATTTTTTTAGAACTTATTGAGAAGGCGAGCAGCAGCAGCAGAGCAAATGTTTCATTTTCCACTTTACTTTTCCTTCCTCCCCGGTACGAATCTTCTTCTCATGGTGTATGCAGAAAGCCCTGTTCTCTTTTCTTGTCGGTTTGGTACTTTGTTTTCTTTTGGTTTGCAAATTAGGGGAGGAAGGACTTGGAGGGTGGGATGACGGGGGACGGATGGCATCACTGTTTTTGTATATTCTGTTGGATTGGGTGTATTTGTCGTCTGTCCCCCGGTAGATGGGTTCGGTTAGGTCTAGGATCGAATCGAGTCGTTTCATACATCGTCTGTCCTAACCATGTGAAGTAAATGCGAGTCCACGCTTATATGCCTCTGACGGTCGTGTCAGGAGGCGGCCTCGCTGCGCTCGTAGTTGGGGTGTGATGTTGGCAAAGGTATACCCTGAGGGAAGACCTGAGGGAACACATGAGTTGCAGCGGTGTAGATTCATGTATTCGGGGTGGTAGCGGCAATTGGCTAGCTATATCTACCGATATTTGTCAAGCCGAAGTGTTGGACTATGGTCTAGTCGGGGTCGAGGGAAGCGAGGGGGACCCCCGGCAGAGCCGTCGGAGGCAATACACATGGAGTAATATGTAGCGAGCGAGGCTAGATCCCTGCTGGTGCTAGGGTCTCTGAGGGGAGCAATGCAAAATGTTGGGTATATTCTGATGATGAGCACACTGCCGTGCAGCGGACTAGCGATATCTGCCTCTGCCACCTCTGCGATCACCGCGAAATCCCCCACCACCGCCGCCGCCGCCTCCTCCTCCTCCTCCACCTCCACCATAGGGACCACCCCATCGGTTATCACCGCCACCTCTCTCGCGCCATCTTCTACCACCTCTGCCTCGTCCACCACCACCACCACCACCACCAGGGGGACCGTCTCTGTCGTCCCATCGTCGGGAACCGCGGTGTGAAGAAGGCGGTGCGGATGTGGATGGGTGCTGCTGTGGCGGCGGGGGAATGGGTTCGTCGACCTCGATCTCATACTCCTCGTACTCTTGGATGAAGTGGGCGTTGACCATGTCTCTCTCGGTGGAGGCGGCCTCGGGGTCAAAGACGAAGCGCATGGCGGGCGGGCCCTGGGAATGCCCGGCAGGCTGGCGTTGTCTGCAGCGATGGCAGGGCGCTATGTCGGCGGGGTCGACGGCCGTGGGGGTGGCCTGCTGCTCGGCGTTGAGCAGGATCTTGACGTCGATGAAGAGGGAGAGGTCGAAGCGGGGGCCGAGGCGGGTCGACTTCTGGTGCTGGACGTACAGATCGAGCAGGTCGAGCATGGCGGATAGAACGGCCGGGCGGCTGTAGGCCTGACGCTTGCGGTGGGCCAGCGACGAGAGGGCGTCCTGATGGCGAGGGAGGAGGCCCAGCAGGCGCAGGGTGAGCTCGGCGACGGCCATGGCCATGGAGAAGGTGGTGCGGCGGATGGGCACCAGTGTCTTGTACATGTCCAGCGTCATGGTGTATGCCGTGGAAAAGATATCTTGGTTGCCTTGCTTTCGGTCTTGGTCTTGGTCTTGGTCTTGGGTCTGGTCATCGGACGTGATCAGGCGCATCACCTTGACGAGAAGCTTCTGGGGGTATCGTGTGCGGAAGTCGAAGCCAATCGTCTCGAGAATCAGGCGTTCCAGTCCGATGATGATTTTGCCTGGTGCCTCGAACATCTGCAAGTCTGGTCAGTACAGGACAGTACAACGCAAAGCTAGAAGGGGCCCTCATCAGGGCCCCGAGAGGTTCTGAAAGGGAGAAAAAAAACAGGGAGAGATGTGCTTACCTTGTCGTCGGGCGCGACAGCCTTGCCGTCCGGGTTACGCACATTGTACGCGGCGGCGAGGATCTCCTTGGACTTCTTGATGGTGTCCTCGACCTTGCACGCGACAAAGAGGGAGGCCAGGGCCGCGTCCTGGTAGTTGCTCCCCGCGCCGTTGGCGGCGCACGCGAGCCGGAAGTGGTGGTAGTAGACGCAGGCCGTGTCAAAGGTGCGGACGGGCAGGCGGAGCTGCTGGCGGACGCTGTCGATGAGCTGGACGCCCTGGATGCGGTGGGCGTCCTGGTGCGCCGCTGCCTCTGCGGCCGCGGCCGTGGCTGCTGCTGCCGCTGCTTCTGGCCCGTCGCGATTGGCCTCGTCGACCTGTGGTGGCGGCGGTGCTGCTGCTGTGTACTGCGTCGAGCTCTTGATGTAGCCTGGGTGAGGGCCGATCTTGGCGGCGTCGCCATTTGCCGCGGCCTCGGCGTAGGTTGTGCGGTGGCCATCGGCGGGGGCGGTGCCTGGGTGTGCCATGGTGGCGCGCTGCGTATTTTTCGGGATCGGAGCAGGGCGGAATGGTTGCTGGGATGGGAGGAGGACGGACGGTAGGAAGATGGAGCTTGGCTGGGCGAGGGAAGTAAATTGTCGACCCGCGCGCATCGCGTATGTGGTGATGGATTTTAAAATTAACACAGGGTGGATGTGTGTATGTACCATGTGGTTTCCTGATTGGGACGTATAGCATTCAACACACAACATTGACATTCAATTCAACGTTGTGAGCATTTACTAATTACAGGAGTACAAGTAGTGTGAGCAGAGTGATGAGAGATTCATGAGGGGCTGTCCAAGAAATATCTGAAGTGATGGTATTTCTGGTGTACTCCTATGTCGTCGCTTATCTTATGTTTAGAGCAATGCTTAATCCATCCATACACATCACCACGACTGATAATGGGACAGACTTCCGGAGTTGTTTACACAAGAAAGTCAATTGTAGAAAGTGTTGGTATCTCAATAATAACAATATAACGCCTTAAACCAGACCCGAACCCAAGTCATTGCGAGGGTTGAATAGAATCCGCAACTCCATAAGTGGTCCAAATGACACCGCCATCGCTCATCTCACTATACATGTAGATGGAACTTGTATGATCTGCCCACGAAGCATTGCGTTAGCTGGATGCACTGCCAAGGGCGTATGTTGATATTCATGACATCATGTGGTTGGTCCCGTTCAGGTGTATAGAAGAATTCGTTCAAAGATGTTCACATTCCCGTCTTGAAACATGTTGGAGGGTATGTGTCGATCACAAGGACATGGAGGGGGGTAGGACTTGGCAAGGCAAGGCAAGACAAGGGTGGCGGGGGAGCGAGCATACCTTGAACCGAAGACACGCGCGCGTGTTTACTCCATATCAGTCGACGAGACTGTGGGTGAGTTGTGGGGGAGGTCGATGGTGGACTCGTCAATGACGGGGAAGACGGGCAGCGAGGCGGCGAGGGCGAAGAAGCCGGCGAGGAGGAAGGTGGAGGGGTTCATGGTGATGGATGTAAGATTGTTGAAGAAAGCAGCGATTGTGTCGTTGTAGTTGTAGTTGAGGTTGTATGAGTTGTATGAGTTGTATGTGTGGTGGAGATGTGTGCTTGGGCCAGCCAAGGTTATACTGTATATACGGCGTAGAGCTGTAGGACGACGCGACGAGAAAGAGATGAAGGAAAGAATGAATGAATGTGTTTGGTGTATTGGATAATGTAGCTGGAAGTCGGTTAGCAGAAGACGGATGAAGAACAAGAAGAGAAAGACGAAGAGTAAAAAGTTTCAAAGGGAAGAAGGAGTTTAAACAGCATGCGACTCCAGCCTCGAGGGGAGCATTACGTCGTACCCCGACCCGCAACCGTCTTGTGGGTGATGGGCAAGGAAAGTGGGGAGAGGGAGCCCAGGAGAGGCAGAAACAAGCAATTGACAATTGACCTCTCTCCCCTTGCCCTGGTCTGCTTGTCAACTTGTCTCTTGTCTGTGAGCTGTTGGCTGTCTCTCTCTGGGCGCGTGCGTGCCAGTGCGTGTGCCGGTGCGTGTGCCTCAAAATCTCCGTCACCAAGTGTCGTGGTGGTGTGGCTCGGCTGCTCGTTCTGCGGGTTCCTGGTGGATCCGCCCCCCCCTTTCCCACCCCCGACGATCCCAACCAAAGCGATCCGGAGGCCGACTTTGACTGGCGGACGGGCTTCCCCAATGTATTCCTTGCGTTTCAGTGCGCGCGGCTGTAGACGTACTTAGGCAAGCCCACAAAGTAGGGGAAGACGTAAGTAATAGGGTGTCAAGTGTTCCACGGCCTTTTGACACTGCGTACTCCGTAGCGGGTTTGACAGTGTATTACACTGTAATGGACCGTCTAGAACTATTGACTGAATCCCTACGAGTTCCAGGGCGTTTGAGAATCAATACCAAAGCAGTTGGACGCAGAACGAGTCTGGCCTTGGTGAGAGGTTAATGAGTACATATTAATGGGCCGATTGAAGCTGCGGGAACAGGGCAAAACCTGTTATGTACGGGGCAGTTAACCTTGACATTGAACCTGACTTCTCTGCCGTGTGTATGCATGGGCACAATGGGGTAGCATTCATTGAAATCTACCAGCACAGTAGCATTACCTACCTGCCTGCTTGCCTGCACAAGCAATCCGTACTCCGGCCAGTATTGAGTATCTCGGTATTATGGGTATGTGGGTAAAAATACCGGAACCTTTACTCCCTGTCCCGTCGTGGTACGTCGTCGGTCCAGGATCGAGCCACAACGCGCGTTGTACTGCGTCACCAAACCGGGTCAATGTCTGCACATTTACACTTGTTCATCCAGTCCACATTTCATAGCACTGCAAGTCCTGGCTGCCAGTTCTGACTGGCAAACTGGCGATGAAAGAGTGGGAGACTACGAGTAATGTAACTGACCGACTGGTGGCATTGCTGTTTGTACGTCGCAATCATCACACGAGGATTGTTGCCCTCTTGGGCCTTTTCTGCAATGTCGTTTCATTAATGGTATCTTGGATCCCTGGTGGAGGGCAATTGCGTGACTGGGAATAGCAAGCAAGCAAGCAAGCAACAAGATAAGCGCAAAAGGTACTCGTACGGAGTAGTTAATACCAGTATTGTCACCCCAGCACATGGTCTGTACGGAGTAATAATACTCTCCATATGCTTCAGTATTCATTACCTTGCGAGGGCCCGAAGGTTTCGAGCAGCGAGTTCCATGACAATCTTTCATCTTTTTATGGGTATATATCGGAGCCGTCACACTCTTCTTGTTTCTTCAGACTTCCTTTCTCCTTCCCCTCCTGCATAGAACAGAGGGTCTATTAATAACCCACTCTCTTACCAAGCACGTATCAGCCCGGCCCGGCCCTACCCTACCTCTGTACAGATTGACAGAGTATTGAGTATTACAGAGTAGGGACCAAACCGATAAGCTCGATACACAATACGTATACACGTACTCGTATATAACATCCCCGGCACGTGTTTGGTGTCTAGTCCAGCGCCCCGGCCAGCGCGACAGCGCTGAACCTGAGATCGCCGCCCTCCCTCTCCAGGAACTTGAGCGCGCCGAGCTTGAGCCCAGACTCGCTGAGGACGTCGTCATCGCCCGAGAGGTCACCCCTCCGGATGGGCCCCTTGCGCCGGCCGTCGAGCTCCCACAGGGCGCCGTCGCTGCCCTTGACGAAGCACACGTAGTGCAGGTCCACATCATCCTGGGCATCCGGGGCCGACGTGTCGCCCCCGGAGGCGGCCTCGCGGTGCGCAGTGGCCAGCTCGGGTGTTTGTTCGAGGAGGCGGGATCGTTGGGTGGGTGTCAGGTCGACGGATTTCGATATGAGCTTGTCAAGAGTAGAGTCCTTTTCTGTACAGTAGCAAGAGAATTAGCTGTTGGCTTCCCATCCCCGCGTGTGTGCTTTGGAGGGGAGCTGTACCGATAAAGTTGCGTGCCGGCCCGTTGGACACGGCGTGAAGCAGGCCCATGAGCCCGCAGGCGTTGCGGATCGTCTGCTTCCACCAGAGCACTGGCTCTGAGGCCCCGCTGCCCTTGTACTCGTCCGCCAGGGTGTCCTCGGCCATCCGGTGGCTCTCGTAGGCCGCGCTGACGGGGAAGACGAGCAGCAGGGCCAGCGCCGGGCGCGGGATGAAGGCCAGCAGCTCCGGCTCCGTCAGCGAGTAGACGTCATGGAGCTGCAGGGCCGGTGACACACCCAGCTTGTGCACCAGGTCCGTCATGAGCTGCGGGTTCGCCTCGAGCGGGATGAAGGCCGGGGCGCCCTGCGCGGGGTCCGGGTCGGTCGTGGACGACATGGTCGGCGGAAGGTGCAGGGTATTGTATCGTGTGGTTTCGGATTGGTATCCCGTTTTGTTTTCGGTTTGTTTTGTAGGAGGCTTGTGATTGCTCTCTCCTTGTTCAAGAGGTGGAGGCTGGCATTCGTCGTCCGTCTATACAGATAAAAGAAGAATGAATGGCGATTTGTAATGTCGAGTGAATGCCAAGATGTCCATGTCTGGATTGTCGACGTCACGGTGGCGGGGAATGGCGGGGCACTCACTACCGGGTAAGTAAAAAACGACATGTATGGTGTTGAACTTGGTGAAGAAAAAAGGACATCATCCCGAGACTGCACAACGTTGTAACTGAGACGATGGAAAAAGTGAGACTATGTGACAAGTGAAACGGGGTAGAATCATATCAGTTCTCTCGTATGTATGGAACTGATCTGTGTTTCAAAATCATACTACAATATGTATGTGTCCGACCTGGGAGCTGTCGGTTCGGTTGCAGGGACATCTTTCACTCTTGACTTCAATCTCAGGCTCCAACACAACCTCGGTACACATTATCCGGCATCACGGAACGTCGGCGTCCACGGCTGGTTGCACCTGTGTGCTTCAGTTCCAAAGTACACCTTCGACTTCGACTGCGGCGACTCGGCGGAACGTACATGTATTCTGGAAGCTTCAGTCTTGGCGAAGCATTGACATGTACGAGTACAGCACCATATCGATATACTACAGCACTAGCAGACCACTAAGTCATAGTATTGGTGCTCCGCCTCAAGATTTATACACGTACTCGTACTACTCGTACTTAGTGTAATTCAATTCATCTACGTTCAGATCTAGATTCAGGACGATGATTATTGCCAATATTCAAGTCCGGCCCATGCGGCCTGCAACTTTGTTGGCATCGCAACACGGCAGGCGCGACGCCGGAATCTTGCCACATGCAGGCCGTGGGCCGCGTCACAGGCAAACAGGCAGACAGCGACATTATGAAGGAAGCCGTGTTTGATGTTTGCCTTTTGAGACTACATAACGTTGTCCCATAAGACCCTCAAACACAGAGTGCCATGTCTAGAGGACAGGGTACACAAACCGTATGCGAGTATCCGTCACCCTTGTTCTCGACAGGGCAAACAGACGCCTCACGTCCCAAAGGCATGGTGCCCAGCTTCTATGAGAGGTACATATACACACATGGGTATATCATATGAGCATACGAGTGTTATATGAGTATATTGTATGAGCATATCATATGAGCACGTTGATGAGCATCGAGCACCCCCGCTGGCAGGATCAAAGTTAAACGCAAGCAATAGTACGGGATATTAGTCTCCGGGAGAGCTGGTTCGGTGGATCCCACGCACGACACTATCGTAGTCGTCTTTTAGTACTTACTAGCGGGTTTCGAAACTGATAATGGGGACCGTGATCCTCGACCAACTTGAACTTGTGGGAGTCAAGATGTGATCAGGAGCCAAGGCGGACTCTCCATCGCGACCGAGGCAAGTCTAGTGTCTGGTAGCAATACCATTCCTGCAGAGACAAGTCGTACTGCGGTGCGGCGTTGGCTTACGGTTACACTGTCAGTGCACTCCGTACTGGCAATCCATACACGTAAGACATCCTTGTGCAACATGTACGTTTGAGCTTCATGGCCGTTTCCTCTTCCCACGTGCTGCCGTTCCATCATGCAGCCTCGTTGTGCAGCAAGCCACGTCGCAGACTCGCAGCCGCTGTACGCACCCGCCAAAGGTTTGCCTCATCTGCCGGATGCCACGGGTGTCTGCTGTCTGTATGAGTGACTATTAATACTCCGCGCTGATACGCCTTACCTGAACGGTTGTACCTGTATACCGAGTAATGATTACTTCTGGTATTGTCAGGGGGGCTGTGGAACGGGCGACGCCATCTGCCTTGGGCTTGATGCTCGTGGAGTTTGAACTCTCGTAGAACCTGTAGAACCCTAAACGGCCGCCATCGAGCATGTATTCAATACACTGGTTGACTGTATGTTGCTCGATCGAGGACTGAAAACAGTACCTGCCCACTCGATTAGCATCAGGCCCCTCTTGTTCTTCACACATAATGTACTTGCAGTCCACATTACCCCCCCTCTCTTCTTCTTCTTCGCTTCTTCGTCTCTTCTAGGCAATCCCTTTCCAATCTCAACTCGCCTAGTGTTTCCCCGTTTGTGCGTCTTGGACTCTTGGCCCCCCCGGTGGAGCAGCTCGATGAACCGGTCTCCGTACCAGGCCAGGCTGCTAGCTCGTGGGCTAGCTCGAGCTATCGGGCTGCGTCTCCGTATCCAGCACCGCCATAACTTGGAGAGCTGCTCTCTTTTCTGCAGCTGGAATGCTGAATCCAGGGGCAAAGGTGGACCCAGGGCCTTGCTGGTGTTGCGCGCCGGTCCATTCTGGCCATGTGGCACTGTCTCGGATTGAATGACAGGTTTTGCTGATATTACGAGCACAAGTACTCCGTAGATACTCGTACAGGCCCGTAATACTGCGTGCTCGTATGTGGGACGAGGCCCGAAAAGTTGTAAAAGGGTCTTGTTTTCTTGTAGATGATCATGGCAGCACTGAGTAGTACGAGAGCACAGACAACCTTTGGAGCCTTGAGCCCTACTTGTATCCGCTTGGGTGGACGGCGGACAGCGGACAGCGGACGGCGGACGCGTATTGAATCTCGTATCGGGGTCAACTCCAAGGCCAACAACGAGATGCTGCGCATGGGTTCAAGTGTAAAATGAATGGTGTGCAGGCCAACGATCGGCCATTGGTGGACCGCAGCTCTCGAATCGAGTGTTGATCCCTGTTGTCCAACCCGGACACTTGGCGTGCCCCGATTGCTGCTGAATTGGAACGCGGCATCGTCCATCTCATTGGTCCTCCGGGAAAGAAGCTGCTTTCCTTTCTTTTTTCCGTCTTCGTTTTCCTTCTTCTTTTCCGGGCTCCATCACCCTCTCACTCTGTCCGAGTAGTGCTGTGATGAGTTGTACTCGTATTAATACAGGTACTCCGTATTCAGTATTACAGGTAATAGCCAAGTACTCGTAGCGTCCCTCGGCGCTCGGCAAGGGGCAAGGCCAACACCAAGTTCATCAGTAATCACAATCACAAACACAATATTCCGTAATACCAATAGTGCGGTTGTGTAGGTGTTGGCTTACGGGGTATTGGGGTCGTAGTTTGGCGTCCATCACAGCATACTTCGTGAGGGTTTGGCTGTTTCGTAATGTTCCGATGGCTTGGTTCGCTTGGCCTGTTTCTTGCTTGCCGTTGTTTCGTACTCTGTACAACGGTTATGCGTATGCATGCACAAGGACTGAGTTTGGCAAACATAATAGCAGAGTTGGGGAATGTAATAGTCGATCCGGACAGCCAGGACAAAAGACCGTTGCAGGCTTGCAGCTGTTGCTCCGTCCTCCGTAATACTTACTTACGTACCTGGGCCTGAATTTGTACCTGTATGCGTGCGTAATAATCTGCGGCAGCAAATAGAAGTTGGCCCCTGTCAGAGGCCCTGGTCACTCAGCTGCACGATGGACTCACAGCTAATCATACCGTGCAAGGGGCATATGCAAGTGTACAGCCTGTGTACCAGTCAAGTTATTGTAGGATTGCGGCCGGGTACGACGTAAGAAATGGGAAAGTACCTCGTGGAGGACTGGTGACAGGTAACAATACTACTCGTAGTAGTAGTAAGTCGGGGGAAGCAGTATAACATGTTATTGCTATTGACAGCAATCGTCATAGTAGCATCAAACGCGTTACAGCAACGAATGTCGTCCGTACTCCGTAATGCCGGGACCCTGGTGGTTAAAGATTCAAGAATGTGCGTGCGTGATGATGCAAATGGTAGAAATGACCAAAATGATGGAGAGGATGGAGTAGATGCATGAAGGGCAATAACAGGAAGGAGCGCTGCGGAGGGAAGGCGCAACTGCCGCGTCCGTCCCAAAAAAAAACACGGAAGCCGCGAAGGAAAAGGAAGCAGACCGCGCAACTGGGAAAGAACCCCTCACACTACGCTGTATGTCGCACCTTCCTTTTTGCGCCTTGCGATTGATCTTCAGATTCTTCGTCCTCTCCATTCAATCTTCCCAAGACTCTACATGTACTCTTTAACATCGTCTCGAGGCTCATGCCTGAAGCTGTCGACTGCTTACTCGTCAGCACGCTCATTAACCCTTCTCCCTCTCTCATGTCCCTCTTCCTCTGCCACCCACCCTCCCAGACTCCCAGACTTCCAGTACTTCCGCTAGTGCGGCACTACTGTCATTGCTCCGACGCCGTAATAACAGCCCTCTTCGAATCGGTACCTGCTCCACCTAGACGCCCCATAATACATACAGCCCGGCGAGCAAACCCCCATCGACCGACGACAAATACACATCTGCCCCCGTCTGCGCACTGCAGCTAGCCGTCCGTCCCACTTGGGGCGCTCCATCCTGGACCATCCATGGACAACTCACCAGAGCTGACCGATTGACGGCTCGACAGCCCTCATATTGGCTTCCTGCGAGCCCGTTTGATGCCCCGAGGGGCCCAACGGCCTACGAGAGAAAAACGCCCGCTGCCGCTGTTGCCCACCGTCGCAACACACCACACCATACACCCCCCCAGGCACCAGCTCTTCGGCCGCATCCTGCCCGTACCCTCTATTTCTTTCCTTCAGGTACAGGTAGTCGCCTTTCTGCGCCTTCTTTTACTACCGTTTCTCCGCTATCGACCTTCCCTCCTCCCTCTCTCTCCCTCTCCCTCACCTACGATAGAGCTCTCACGTAGAGAGTCGTATCCCATCTCCTTCAGACTCCGGTGCCTGCTTCAATAACCCTGCCGTCTCCGCCTCTACGGACTACTGTTCTGCATAATTGAATCTCTCTATTACAATTTGGCCCCCACTTATACACCCCGGCCTATTGGCACCGCGTCTTATTTGTCGGATATTCTCCCCTTTACGCCTAGGCCGCATCGCGTTTCAGGACGATACTACACCAGTGCTCGGCCCTGGCTTGCCCGCGGCGCCGCGCTCTACGTGAGCCCAGTTGCCGAGACATTTCAATCGTCGACCTCGCTCGTACTCGTACACGACGACTACATTTTCCGGCAACAACCAACTTTTGCGACAACACCAGAGACATTCCCGCTATAACCGTTAACCGTCTCATGGCCCAGTGCCTACCATGGGCCTCCTTAAATTCCTGGCCAACAGGAAAGGCCCTGGCGACAACTCCGGTCTCGCAAACCCTCAAGCCGACAACTCCCTCACCTTGACAGGCCACTCCTATGATTCTGCCGCCAGCGCCCTGCCTCCCACCGTCGGGAACATGCCTGTCGTCGGCAACGGGCCCAAGACGATACAAGATCTTCGAGTCGCTGCCGCCCGCAAGCAGAGCGACGCCAGTCTGCCGACATCCAACACATCTGCTCCCTCCCTCAGGTCATACCGTCGCAGGTCGAAGAGCGTCAGCCGACCCAATACCGCGCCCACGCACCCCTCGCTGCCTCCCCAACACCGCCCCAAGTCAGCTGGCCTCAACCCTCCCCGCCGCGACTCGTCTAACCCGTCCGCCCTACCTCTACGAAAGACGGCGCCTGGTCCGCCCTACCTTCTAGGCATTGTTGGCCCCGACGCCTCTAAGAACGGCAGCGGTGCCGAGAATGTCTCCAGCCAGGTGCCCCCGGTCCCGCGCATCGCTTCCTACTATAAGGATGCCCCCAGCTCACCCGTCTCCCCGAGAACATTGTCTGGTTTCTCCAAACCTCTGACGGCTGCTTTGGGCAAGGCCAAGGCACAAGCCTCGCTTGCCCCGTCCATCACACCTGGACGCAGTGGTGGCACACACATTCCCATCATTGCACCTGCAAGCCATGCGAATGGCAGCTCCCCCCGTGGTTACGTTGACCTCCTCGATGCCTCGGGCGCCTTCAAGCCGTCGGATTTCAGGACCCGCTTGCAAGCATCTGGCGCCCGCGACTACGGAGAGGACGTGGCTGAACGCAACCTTGGTGTCAATGGCGTCGACCTCGAAAGCCCAGCCGTGGTCGCCTTTTACGCCCTCACTGGCGGCGGACCGCTTGCCTACAAGTCAGACGGTAGTGCCGTTGACGTCCACGGCAACCGCTACGCCGCCGACAGCATCCCCACCAACTTGGCGTCCACCGTTCAGGGCAAGAGCTGCGACGAGCTATCCGCCCTTGCCAACAGTCGCATACGAACTCCCAAATTCCCGACTCGCACATCGAGCCTCGAACCCCCTCGCGCCATGGCCCGTGATGATTCGGCCGTCTCTGCAACTACTCGCGAGCCCTCCCCCATGCATGATAAAAGCGTCATGTCGGTGGAGCAGCGTCGCAAGTCAGTCCACGGTGGCCTCTTGTCGTCCAATGCGCCTCAGCAGTCACCGCGAGCCCGACCTCTAAGCATGCACCCACTGACCATGCAGTCATCTTTTGATGAGCCTGCCGACATTCCTCCCATCCCCCGTGCGCGCCCCACATCGAGTCCCGCACCCGACCTGCCGTTGAGGTCTCCGCGACCCAAGCCGGCGGCCAGCAAGCCCAGAGGTCGGAGCAGAGTCTCATCGTCTCGTGACAAGGCCAGTCGAGTTGATAGATCCTCATCGCCAGAGCAACTCCCGCTATCACCCCGAGACCCCAGCTCTCGGCCACGCAGCATCCGAAGCATCCGCTCCGCTATGTCGCAGGTCAGCAGCTCGCTACCCAGTAAATACAGGAGCGCATCGCTGTCTGAGGAAGTGTCAGCCCCGCGCCTGCGTAGCCAGTCGCGCAACTCGAGCAGCGTCCGCCAGAAGATCCAAGACGATTTGCAAGGCATGGACTTTGATATCGGGTCCGTTGGTGGGGATGTGCCCAAGGGGCCATCCCGGTCGCGATCCCAGCCTCGGCCGGAGCCCCTCCATATCAGCCAGACATCACGATCATCAGCCTTGGCATCCCCTCACCCGCGCAAACGATCGGTGGGAATGTGGACCCAGCTGGACGATATCAGCGAGGCCTTGCCTAGGCCGTCTGCCGCCAGCCAGCACCGTCCCCGTACCCGCCACGGAGCCGAGACATCTCTTGACCTCGGATACTCTCTACCCACGTCGACAAAGCAGTCGCAACGTTATGGGCGATCTGGAAGTGATGTAAGCATGGGGTCGGCGAGACCCTCTGACCTGTACTTGCGCGGTAGGAACAGCACCAGCACAGCACAGAGCGGTCGTCGCCAGGGTGGTGGCCACTCCTACCAGACGCAGCTCGAAGAGCCACCGAGTCCCGCTGATGGTTACGCTACCAGCACAACTGAGAGCTTGGATATCGACTACGATCTCGACGTCCAGCGTCGACGCCAGCGTGACGATGAGGATCTTGTCTTCAGGGAAGGCGACTATGGCGACACCGGGTTTGGGCTTCCAGGTCTTGGAGGCGGTCTCCCTGGCCTCCCTGGCCTCCCTGGGCTCTTTGATGGCGGCAGCAGCTTCGTGGACGAGGACGAGGACCTGTCGCCACCCGTGTGGTCGACGATCCAGACGGTTCCCAGGGAACAGAAGCTGCCATCTAGACGGTCTAGCCGAAGCCGGAGCCGGAGCCGGAGCCGGGCCCGCGGCCCCACATCTGCACCCCGGGCGTTTCACGACCTGATGCCCACCATGCCCCAGAGCTCCATTTCGCGCGGCCCGTCACCCATGCTATTTCCGACCTTCGACTATGACGACGACGATGACTCGTCGTCATTGACCATGTCCGAGTCGGACCCGGACCACATCCTTGCTTCCGGCACGGCAGGCACAAAGTCGTCGTCAGCCGAGACGGACAGTCTCAGTGTCGCAAGCCCGGCCAAGCATGGTGCTGGGCTGTCCAAGAATTCCATGTCGGCTATGTCCTCGAGTATGGACGACCACACGACTGCCGATGAGACGGACCTGGACATGGACATTCCCGGCCCTGGCAGTGCCGACGCCCGTCTAGCCCTGCGCATGCGCAAGGAAGCCGAGCGTCGCCAGCACGCCGCGTCGCATCGCGGTCCTATCCGGACGAAGCGTGCCATGGACAGGCAGGCCCTGTGACTGTTCTGAATCTGTGAACACTTTTCTTTCTTTAATTGTTCTCATCCTATCCTTTTAATCATCGCATCATTTCCTTTTTCTTCCTGACGACATTATGGCTTCTTCTTCTTCTGTTTCTTCTTGTTTGCCTGATGTTCCTGTGTCTTTCATGGACGTCATGGTGGTTACTTTACTTCATCTTTAGCCTTTTTTGTTTGTTGCTTACAGCCTCGTCGTTTATTGTTTTGGGGGGTGAAAGTGCTTATGACGGCTGCTTGTGGCGGCTTGTACGGTTGCAGTGGAAAAGATACCAGGTCAACGCTCATGAATTCAACTTGTTACGTCTGCTTTTTGGAAAACCCGTGGGATGAATTGCGATTGATGAATCTGATGCTTGCTTTCCAGTACTGATATTTAAGCCAGAATGATTATCGACCAAGGCGGCACGGATTATGCATGTTATATGCATGCTAGTCGGCTCTCATTGGTACCTGCTACAGTGGCGGCTTGCCATGGCGCATTCAATGTCATGGGAATGGCCAGAGCTAGAGCGCCTGGAAGTCAGCCTCACTTGGTGATAGGCTGCTCAGCCCCCCATCCTTTTGCCAATATTACGCCTCGCAGGTTGAGGGGAAGCGATTGTACACAAAGAGCTGACTGCATAAGAAGGACGACTTCCCCGCCGCCCCGTGGGCGCAATCGAGGGATGGGCAGGAATGTCAATTATTCCCGTCGGGCGACATGGGTGCCGAAAACCAAGACCCCGAGAAGCACGGCCTGTTCAGGCTTTACCCTCAGGTATACGACCCAGAGGAGTGCAACATCGAGTGAGTCGGGGCGTTATGGGCAGCCGTTCATCTCTCCATAATGACGCGCGATATTCAGAGACCGGCAGTCGTGAAACTCGAGTCTGTGCTAACAACTAATTCCTCCCAACAGCATCGTTGCCCTGCACGGCCTCAACGGCAATGCCTTCAAGACATGGACCGACAAGGATGGCCACCTGTGGCTCCGGGATTCGCTGCCCGAACACATCCCCAACGCGCGCATCTTGACTTTTGGATATGACTCGGCCGTGCTGTCGAGCGTGAGCACAATGCACCTCACAGACTTTGCCGAGGACCTCCTCGTGCGCCTCATCTACCAAAGGCAACAGGCCCCTGAGCGGGATCGCCGCCTCATATTCCTCTGTCACAGCCTGGGGGGCCTTGTCATCAAGCAGGCTCTCATCATGGCGGGGCTGAGGCAGGGCGACTATGGCACCATCCTCCGCTGCACTTCTGGTATCACTTTCTTCGGGACCCCTCACCGCGGCTCCAGGACAGCGTCGCCAGCCCGCATCCTGTCACGCATGGTCAACGCCGCAAGCTTTGCCCGGAACGTGCGCTCGGACCTGCTCGGAACACTCGAGACAAGCTCCCGCCTTCTGGACGGCCTTACGCGCATGTCGGCCTCGATCCTCTCTGATATTTCGGTTGTCTCCTTCTACGAGCAGAAGCCGGACAGCAAGACAGGAAGCTTGGTCTGTCTTCCCCACACCCACACCCACACATTGATTTGCATATAAGTCTTCTTGTCAGATAGGCAGTACCATGAGCTAATATGGATGGACTCTGTAGATTGTTGAGCCCTTCTCGGCCATTCTGGGCTTGCAGAATGAACGTGCGATCCCTGTCAACGAAGACCATCGTGGTCTCACGCGCTGCTCGCCGCGGCACCCGAATCGTTACTTGCCTGTTTGGTCCTCGATAAAGGATATGGCAGATAGTATGGAGCATCCGTTCCTAATTTTCTTTACTGGTTAATTTCTCACAAACGCTGACTGCGACTTTAGAATCGCTACTAGAGTCTCGCCAGGAATACGACGAATTGCTGTATGCATTGTTCTGCGTCGACTACAAAACATCACAGCTCCGACATCGCCAGGCTCATCCCGGGACATGCGGATGGATATTCGAGGATGAAGCCTTTGATAAATGGCTTAGGTCTCCTAAATCCGAGCTACTCCTCCTCTCTGCCCCTCCAGGGTTCGGAAAGAGCGTCATGATCCGCCACATCATGGAGGAGGTCCTGGCCGGTCATCAGATGCAGGGTATGGGGGTGTCAGCGGCCGGTGCGAGCTTCTTCTGCTCCTATAATGATAGGATCACGACCTCGGTATCGACGGTGCTTCGCTCGCTGCTTCATCAACTCCTCCTGCTCCATCCCCCGGCAGAAGGACTAATTCGGAACCGCTTGCAGGTTCGCGACAAGTACATGCTCTCGTTCAATCTCGAAGTCGATAACTTGTGGGTGGCGCTCCGGGAGGTCCTAGCTATGAATGGCATGAAGCACGCATTTATCTGTGTCGATGCCATTGAGGAGCTCAAGCCAGAGGATTGTCAAAGCTTGGTTACTTGCCTCAACGACGTCGTCGACTATGTAAACACGCGATCGGCAACGGGACACGCCATCAGGATTCTCCTCTCGAGCCGGCCCAATGTCCAGTATCGCATGATGTTCCCCGATATGCAGCAGCTTTCTGTCAGCCGCCATCATGTCGAGAAGGACATTGAGATATACCTGAGGGACTCCATCGACAGGTACTGCAGGAAGGAGACGGGGTTCTCCGACGCTGTCGCCAAGCAAGGCCCAGACTCCATTGTTAGCAAGATCACCGCTAGAGCTGACGGCATGTTCCTCTGGGCCATGCTGGCATGGGAGACCTTTACACATGGCTTCCTCTGGAACGACGAGATTCTGGAAGACAAGCTGCGGGATCTGGAATCTACCCCTCCCGGAATCAACGCGATGTACGATCGCATTTTCGACTCCATCGACATCTCTGTGCGGAGGGACATGTGGACTTTTCTGTCACTCCTGGCCGTGGCCGAGAGGCCTCTGACTGAGCCCGAGGTCAGCGAGGCGTTGGCTGTTGCCATCTCTAAGAAGCCCGGCCTTGTCGACCCTCGGACGATTTCTCCAATGCGGAACCTCGATAAGACAATCGACAAGAACTTTTCAGAGCTCGTGACCATCCACGATGGCGGTGTCGTGCTGTTTGCTCACCTCTCGCTGAAGGAGTACCTGGTCCAAAAATGGCAGACAGACCGCCCGGAGATACTGGAAAAGGCAAAGGATAGCATGACGAAAGTGTGCCTTTCGTATGTTCGGAATTGGGGCACTCTCGACCTTCCACTGAGCAGTAAAGGTATGGAGCACATACTCGTCTACCGCGTTTGAACTTGATGGAGGGATTCCGTTACTGACGACTTGATGTATAGGGAACAAGCCGAGACTGCGACTGAGGTATTATGCATCCGAGTTTCATCTAGCACATCTCTCCACTATGCCTTTGGACCATCCACTATGGCTCGTGTATGCCGACAGCCACGACTCAGACTACTTTGCCGGAAGCTTCCAATCGCCCCTGCACACGCTTCTTAGCCAGTGCTCCGGTAAAGGGGCCCCACGGAAGGTGTTGGACACCAAGACATGTCACAAGGTCATCCGGGCGTTTGTGGCGCACGGATACGATATCAACGCCAGAGACTCCCACAAGCGTGGGGCAATCCTCAACACCTGCTGCGAATATGCGAAAGAAGCCGAGATCTACAGAATCACGGTGCCTGTTCTACTCGAACTCGGCGCGGACCCAAACCTGTTCCCACCCAAGGGACGTGCAAACCTCAGGGTAGCCCTGGAGTTGAAATTGGATGAGATCCGTGATTACCTATTGAACCACGACAGCTTTGATGAAAACCGCCCGGATGATCGCGGACAGACGGCTTTGCACCTGGTGGTGGAGCACGGCGACGACAAGACGGCTCTTAACTTTCTAGAGAAGCCAAACCTCGAACTCAACACCCAGGACAACTTTGGGTATACAGCACTGCATATTGCAGCGACTCGGGGCAGGGTTGCCATCGTCCGGCAGCTTCTAAGGATGCCATCGATCCGCGTGGATCTGACCGATAAGAACGGGCGGACCCCGCTCTCCCTGGCAACATGGTGGGGTCTGCAGGACGTGGCTCTCGCCTTCATCGAGCGTTCCGAGGCGTTCCCCGTCCCCGAGGCGGGCCACGTGTCGGCGCTCATCTCGGCCGCTAAGCACGGTCAAGGGGACCTGGCGGCACTGCTTCTTCCTAGGACGGGCTACCGCAACGTTGGACGGGAGATTGACGAGTCAGGCAAGACCTTCCTCCACCACGCGACCATGAACAACTGGCACGTCATGCTGGAGGAGTTACTAGTCCGAGGCGACGACGTCAATGTCAACCGCATCGACCACTCGGGCGGCACGGCCCTGCACTACGGCGCCAAGCTGGGCTGCACCGAGTCCTGCGAGGTGCTCATCCGCCACGGGGCCAGCACCCGGCTCAAGAACCGCCTGGGCATGAACCCCGCTCAGATGGCCGCCGACGCGGGATACAAGGACACGCTTTTCCTACTCGTCGAACAGGGTGGCGTGGACGCTAACCAGCGTGATCACAATGGCCGCAATCTCGTCCACTGGGCTGCCACGCTCGACTGTCTCGACGTCATGCGCCGCGTATGTGAGCAGCCAGGTGTAGACGTCGCACGGTCCGACAACGCGGGAAAGATGCCCGTCGACTATGCCTACGCATGCCAGTGCGCCCAGGTAGGCCGGTACCTCTCCCTGAGGATGCGGTACGCCGCCATGAATGTCCCGTGGTCCGATCCCTATGACTGGGACAGAGTGTTTGAGGACGCCGCTGAGAGACGGTGGCGCGCGTTGGAAATGTCGGCCGAGGCGCTCCGCCGGGCCCTTGCGCGTGAGACGAAGCGCCAGAACGTGGACCGCGATAGGTATCTCGAGGAGAAGTGGGCTCTTGTGACAGTGAGCTATTATCAGAACCCAGCGCCGGGGCCGGATCCCTCATCCTAGTAAAACAGGCCCATGACTGGGTACATACTCACGGTATCATGGCTCAGACTTTGATGGCCAGGGTTCTGGTGGTTTGCACTCTGATTGTGTATATGCTGCTGATGGATACTTCCCTCACGCTCACGATGCCCGCCAGAAACATGTGTACTTACGGTAGTACGGCGTATGAACAAAAGAGTCTGCGGGGACGAAGCCTCTCGATTGTAATGATACATAGATTAAAAGTCTGATCATGTAGGAGTACTACTACTGATAGTTGATCTTAGGGATTGCTTTTTGTCCATCACAAAGGGATAATGCCATGAGAAATAGATGGCTGTAGGGCCGAGGCCAAATCACGCAACTCTTCCAAAAGCTTCCTGCCATCTCTCGAATGATCGCCCTCTGATCTTTTTTTGCGCGAATTCTCAAAATAAGACCCTTCGTTTCCTTCGCACTTTGTCATTGGCGGTGGCACGCTGCCATTTCGGAAGTAGGTTTGGAGTATCTCTAGAGTGCAGCTTGTCGGGTCGGCCTCCCAAGAATGCTGTGGAAGTAATGTCGTTTGTTAGCTTGATTGACCTTTGGTGCAGCGTAACGCAAGGAATAAAGTCTTACTCCGACGGTGTCTTGGTGAAGCACAGAAGAGCCAGGAAACCGAAGTGACGCTTTTTGGGCACTATTGATATTGGAAGATTAGAGGTAGCCCCCTTGTAGCTTTCCGACTTGGCACACAACAATAACACCTACTTGTGGAGAGGTGTCACCGGGTCAAGAGTGGTACCGATGAGGAGGATGGGCGTGGACGTGTTGGCACCTAACGGCCCTTTATAGCTCGCGTCGTTAACAAAGAGAAAAAGGGTCACTCGAGGCACAGGGAACTCGAATCCGGGAGCAAATTGAAGGTAACATACCATTGACTTGCCATTTCGGCTTGATCGACCACGCTCTGCAGCGCATCAGCATGTTGGCGTAATCCGGCCCTGCCACCTTGCTTCGCTTCTGTAGAGACTCTATGAATTCTTGGAAATCATGATCTGACAAAGAATGAAGAAGAGTATTGTCAGAACACGTGATAGAGGTATGGACATCCACCCCCCCGTCGACGTATATGGGATGGCACAATGGTCCAAAAGCTGTATCGGGATCGCATTGTCTGAACGAAAACGCGCCATTCAGTAACTCCTGATTTTCTTCAGCTAAAATATCTCCGTCACCGCGTTCAAGAGCTGCGAGAGCTCGGTCGAGCACTTGGAATTCGACCCGCGGATTGTAGGCTATGCTTGAAATAAACTGGAGCACATCTGAAGTGGTAATGATGTCGGCGGAATAATTGGCACTGGAGGGTACCGACAAGGGCCTTCTCGAGAGAGATATCATTAGTTCGTCGAAGCGGGCTTGGATCTCTTCCTTTTTGCCACCGCGGCCAAAACGGCACGAGGAAGACCGCGAGCACAAGGTGAAAAAGAGGTCGAGAATGTCGTCTGACTGGCTAGCAGGACCCTCCAATTTGCCTCCAAGGTAGACATCTGTATCTACAACAGCGTCTAAAACGAGGCGATGGATTCGTTCGGGGTAAAAATGCGCGAAAAGCTGCCCAGGGACAGTCCCGTAGGACATTCCCCAATACAGTAGTTTCTCGTTTCCGACGTCCCACTTCGTGCGTTGCCATGCAGCGTATAGCTCCGGCGACGTGAAATTCGCCTTGGTTAAGTCCCGTCGACGGAGCTCGTTGGTTCCCAGCCCGAGAATCGTAGATGCTGTTCTCTCACGCCACTGACCATGGCGCTCGATAATTTCCAGCATATCTCGGGCGAGCGGTGCTGAATTCATGTGGTAAGCGATGCTGACGTTATGGTTGACGGCCCTGTTTACACACGACTGAGCCAGGGCCTCTGCATGGGACAGTTGATATGCAAGCGAAGAATTTGTAGAAGCCATGGCCTTTTCTTTGAGTTCCCAGTACGTCCGAGAACGGGGGTCGGGGAAGCATTCGAGTGTGGGTGCAGTGAAACCAACGCCTCGAGGGTCGAATCCAATGATGTCGAAAAAAAGGCTATTTTCATCGTCTTTTAACGCACCCACCATTCCCTGTAGTACCGCGCCTCTTCTGGAAGTGTAAGAAACGCCAGAGTCACCAGGACCACCTGATTTATTACCCATGTGAGAACAAACTGAGACAATGGAGAGCACTTGTTCTTACCTGGGTTGACCAGAATGGCTCCGCCGTACCGTGGGTCTGTGACGGCGACCTTGGCTGGGACTCTTAGAATGGCCATATTGACGGTTTCTTGGTCTGGCTTTCCTGCCTCGGCCCCCCAGTCTATTGGGAGCTCCAGAAGCGCGCACTGTAGATCATCGAAGCAAGGGTGGTAGTCGAGAGATGCAGATGGGACGAGCTGGAACATGTGTTAGTGAGCATACCTGAAAGTAGGTGGAAGGTCAAGCTCACAAATGCCCATGGGTTCCTAGTGGCGGGCTGACTTTGGTTGTACCCTGACGAAAGTGGAAGTGTAGTGCAGGATACAAACCACCCCTCGCGAGCAAAGGTGGCTAAACAGAACAGCAGGCAGGGAATGCTAGCAGGATTATAAGAATGCGCCATGGTTGTTGTAGGGCGAGCAGGGCGTCAGATCAAGGCCAGGCAGGGTACATGTAGGAATGGGTAAATAATATATGTGTAGGTGTAAGGGGAAAAGGTTCGCTGCCAGAGTTGTTGAACTTGGGATATACGTAAGGCCGAGCACCTTCCATGCGAGAGAGAAATCAATTCCAAAGGGTAAGAGCCTACATCGTCGTTTCCTTTGCTGGTTATTCCAAGCAACTCGGGTTCCTTCCTAATTGGGAAGTATAGGGGCATAGTCAAGTGTCAGTCACAAATAAAAGAGTGAGGAAAGAACCATGCTCGATTGCAAGTACTGTATGTAAACTAAAGTTCAATAAACTACATGAGAGCTCCGAATATTTATAGATTCATACATAAGGCTTTCAAGCCTCCCTGATACTCAATGGAGCTTTCAGGTGCAGAATCGTCGTTGGATGAACCCGGCGAAGCCAACTACCGTGAGCCCCGAGTTTTTTGTTGAGGCGGAACGGACGTATGCAGATGGATCAGACTTCAAGTCGAATGATCCCAATAAGAAGCACTGTACATGTACTGAATGTGTGAATCTCTTGACATTCGATAAATTATATGTATATACTACTATTGAAGAGTACATTCTGGATCACGGCTTGATCTTGAAGTCTATGACGCCGTCCGTCTCGGTAACGGTCCCGTAGCCCTTGCATGCATCTTTGATGAAGCCCTCGGCCGTCCCAATTTGCTGGCCGTTGGTAGAGCTCTGGGTGGAGGGTGGGTAGAAGAGAACCTCTGTAGAGGGAACGTTGTCCTTGCAGGTCCAGTCCGAATGCGCGTTCCAGGGGTAGTACTCGACGAAACCAGCCTGCGTGTTCTTGATACCGCCCGTGCCCTCGGGAAGGGTAAAGGTGCCAATGTGGTGATTGACCCCGGAGGCATCGTTGACGGCCGCACCCGACCACGTGTCCGAGGAGCCGTCCCTGGTGACGACGAGGTTCCACTTGTCCGAGTAGGAGCCCTCAAAATCGTAGGCGCAGCTGACGCCCTCGCCACCGTCAGCGCCGTCGCTGCAGTTGTCATCGCTGCTCTTGGTATTGTTGATGAAGCTCGAGAAGACGGCGTGGATGATGCTGGCGCCCGAGGCCGAGTCCTCGCGGGGCTGAAGACCCGTGTAAATGACGTCTTTGGCGCCCACAAATGCCATTTGGTTGGCAAAGTAGAAGCCCGACTTGTGGGGGGCCTTGGCGATGCCTAGAGGAAAGGTGATGTCGCTCAGCCCTTTGTCGGGCACATTGGGAATAGTCCACGTGGTACCGGCCTGGGCAGCTGCCAGACCAGCGAAAGTGAGGACAGAAAGAAACTGCATGGCGATGTAATACGATTATATGATTTGGGAAGATGGATGTGGACTTGGCCCTGGAAGTATTGATATGTCTGTCCGGTAGAAGTGAGCTGGACATTCAAGAGCCAAGTCGACCACGGTATTTATATCGTTCGACCTCTGTCTACATGATTCGGGGTCACCGGTCGTCTGTTCCACCATGAACCGCCTTACTAGGAGATAAAAGGGGAAACATTCCAAGCAAAGTCTCGTTGGGTGTCAGAGCCCCGTCTTTATGTTCCGAATATGGTAAAAAAGCTGAGGCGCCTGGGCTAATGTGCCTAAGCAACTCTATCGTGAATACGAGCAGCCCAAAAAAATGGGGAGTCGAATGTTGATGCTGATCTTTTGTGTGCATCCTCACCTATCAATCGAGCACAAGGATCATGACGTCTCAATGCATCAGATCATTACAAAGACTTTTGGTCTGGTTGTAGTAATAAGCTCGAGGTCTAAGCTCTAAGCTATATGCCCGTTGTCGCAATTGTGGTCCCGGACTGTCATTGTCTTTAACCAGTCCCAGCTCTGCTTATTATAGCAGAACGATTGGGCAGTGTAAGACATCATGGACGTGTTGCGTCAAACTGCCAGACATGTACATGTACAACAGCACATGTTGAATTGAACAGAAGCTGAACTGAGCACTGCTTAGCTATAAAAAAAGAACAGGGAAAACATGCAACAAAGACCAGACAGCATTGAAGACTATACGTTGCAGGCCACCATGCCTTCAAGTGCCGAGTAAAAGGCCGACAGATCCGACGGAGTCTCCTCGACGCCCGACGTGGGGATGCACAAGGACAGCATCGTCGTAAAAGCCGTGCCAAGTCGAAATGCGGCAATCCCCTCCGTCATGTATCGAGCGTGGAGCCAGTCTGAAAGAGCCGCGACGTCTGATAGTTTGACACTAGCGCTAGGGCTGGTGTCAACGCGCTTCTTGACAATCTTCCTGAGCGGCGTCCACTCGGCAATCTCCACCAAGACACATCCGAGGGAGTAAGCGTCCATGTAGCGCTCGAAGCTCTCGGATGGATCGCCCAGCGCCTTGGAGTGCCTATAGATGTCCCGCAGCAGGTCCGCCGTGGGCTGCTCGCTGATCTCGGTGGGCGAGTCCTGCCGCGCAAACGAGAACCCGCACAGATGGGGTACACCCAGGCTAGCACTGCCGCCGTCATCGCCTGTGGGGCTGGCCGGGACCGGGGATACGAGGATGATGTTCTCTGATCGCACATCTTTGTGGAGCCAGCCGGCCGTGTGGAAGCTCAGCAGGGTTTGGCACACCTGAATTGCTAGCCGGAGACGTGTACCGACATCTGGGAGTGACCCGCTGGATCTTGACAGGACGCTATGCAGGGAGAGGGGCTGTCCGGCACCTGGAGGCAATCGGAAGACCAGTCGGAACCCCGCCGGCTCTTCAGTATACCCAATGCAGGGAAAAGTACGAAAAGACGGCGTCGGAGGCTGGGAGAGGAGACGCGCAAGGTCCTCGACACGCGTTCTCAGCTTGCCCTTCAGTTTTGGCTGCACCCGCTTCTCCTCAATAAGCACCGTCTCTCCCTGGTACAGAGCGGAACCGATGGTCGATGACAGCATTTGGATGGTGGTCAGGTGAGATGGATCCAGGGCAGATGGAGCTTGTGCTGGAGTATGGTCGTCGTCGCCCAAGGGTGCCTGCGGTGCCGGCGTGATGCGATGATTGTGCGTCAGGAGCATTATGTGCTGCGCCTTGAGACCGGCCGATGCTGCAAGCCCATTCCCTATGCCAGAGGCTGTGGCCGCGTCGTAGAGGGAGCCCTGTAGGTCCCGAAGACCTTTGATGTCCTGGCTCGTCTGTATGGCGAGCTGCAGTGTCGCATTGACAGCACGAGACGTCTGTGACCGGTGGGAGATGTCCAGGAGGGACCAGAGTCCATCGACGAGTCCTGTCACATCCTCCACTAGCTGAGAAAACTTCTTCTTGTCGACGGCCGCCCACCACATACGCTTCGGGGCGCGATTCGCAGCCCCGAGCTTGGATGCCCTGTCGAGAATGCTTCTTCGCGTCTCTGGTGACACGATGTTGGACAGGACCGATGACGCAGACTCCATATCTGTGACGACTGCGGCCCCAGAAAGAACCAAGTCCTGCGAGCCGTCTGGGGGAGCCACCAGCTCTAGCTTGTATCGCTTCTTCAGTGCCTCGGTCGACGAGAGGATCTGCTCTAGCTGAAACAGAATGAGGGCGGCGGGATGTCCCTTCGGCAGAGATGATTCCCGTTGACCGTCGGGGGAGTCGAGATGTATGGCTCTTGCCCACTCAATGAGCCGATACTCTTGCAGAATGAGCTTGGTGCGTTCAACGGCCGCATCCTTGCCCATGTTCCGAGCATCGGATATCAAGACGAAGCCCTTGATACAGCCCGCAAAGAGCTCGTACGAGAGTGACACGATGGCCAGAGCCGTCCCGGGATCCATTGTTGAAGATGCTGAGGCAGGCGGATCCTGCGGCACAAGGTCGAGAAGTGTCCACCTCCTCCAGTGGTCTAGTCTTTTGTACTTCTTTCCCAAGAAGAAACGAGGCGCACTTATATTGGTCTTGGCATCCCGCCCGGACCAATGCGGGGTACTCAACAGGGATACCCAACATTGGGTGTGATGAGCTGGAAAGGCATTTTCTATTGCCACAGTTTTGAAGAGTCGTCTCTTTGATCGTGGTTGCTGACTGCATAACAAGATGTAGAGTCGACTGGGCACGCGCCAACTGCACGCGAGGTATTTCCCTGACTGGGGCCAGGCCTGATTTTTAGAAGGAAGGCACCGCTGTAATGTGGACGGACTGAAGTGCACCTTCCGTACATTGGATTGCCCTGAAGCACAGCACTGTGGAAGGCCAACGCCCAAGAGGCCAGCCAGGCAACCAACATCAGATCTTTTCTTTCCATCATCACTCACACGAATTATCAGTCACGCCCACGTCCTGAACCCGTACTCTTGCTTCTTGATGCAGAGCGGAATCCCTCGATGTGAGGCCTCCTACTTTCGTCCCTCGGCAGTGGAACTGCATTGCCAACCTGCCATCATTTACGAGTAGGGCCGCTGCCAGACCGGCACATTTTGACGACACAATGGACGGCTCCCCGTTGGAGAGGCTGCCTCTGGACGTGCTCTCGTACATATGCGAACATATAGCTCGGCTAGAACCCAACCAGCAGAGCCTGCACAACTTTGGTCAATCGAGCAAGACTTGCGACGCCGTATCCCAGTTCCTGAGATTCCGCCACGTGCACATAATCATCTGGAGCGAGGAGCACCTACGCAGTCTTGTTGAAAACTGGAAAAAGTCATTGTCTGTAGGCAGACGCAGGAATTATGTGCAGACACTTGCGATTGGCGGCCGGGTGCCCATCGAAGCCCAGAGTTACACACCCAACGCCACTCCCTTGGGCATGGTGCGTCCTCCTGAGAGGCTCATCGGAGAATTCGAAATGTTAAACGGCCCGCCTCGCCATCCGTACAGTCTTCCATATCTTCCAAAGAAGGTAGAATTCGACCCTCCATTCTTTGTCTTTCACGGCCCAGCCCCGGAGAGCGTGTTGGACTCGCAGAGGGACAGCATAGACAATGCCTGCAAGCCGCTTGTCGACCTATGCCGGATGCTTCCCCATCTTGACGATATTGTCTGGGAGACGCCATCTCCAATTCCGCGCAGTCTCGTCTCGACTATCCACCAGATACACCCTACTAGTCGTCTTCACATACACTCGTTTGTCCTCCTTAGCTTGATCTTTCCCCAGACTCACGAGTTCCGGATGCACCCAGATGACATGGTGCTTGCTACATCGCCATGTTTATACAGCCTCGCGATCAACGCGAGCCTGTTCCGATACAACTACAGAGTACTCGACTATAATTACGAGGCAATGTTTGCCATGATCAAGGGACTAGCTCCAAAATTAACCCATGTGCGGCTACGGTATACCGCAGTGTCCGCAACGGCGCCCTCCCAGATCGCCCAACGGCCAGAGTGGACTGGCTTTCACATTCAAGAGGCCCCGGAGCCACAGCGCCTGGGACAGTTGCAGACTCTTTCAATCCGGGACTACCATGACACGCAGCCAAACACCATAATTCGGTGGGCTAGCCATACGGACTTCCGCTATTTACAGACCCTGGAGGTGCATAACGGCATCACTCTGGGTGCGGTCCGGGAGCTCACGCGCATGGCAAGGGCAGGGTCGCTGGACAATCTGCAATCGCTCTACTTGTGCTTGGATTCGGATGACGAACGCAGACTTTTATGCACTTGCACGGTGGATTTGTTGGGCGCTGTGAAGCCACTCAAGCACCTAGCTCTGCGGAATGTAATGGGGGAAGAAGTGATGGACGCGATTCTGGCTCGTCACGCAGCCACCCTACGCAGGTTATGTATCGGAGCAGCGACGCTCACATCAGAAAAAGAACGATTCTCCCTCACACCTGGCAAGGCCCGAGAGTTGGCCGAAAAGTCTGTGTTTCTTAACGCGCTGGAAATTGCCGTTGAGAGATCACGCGGCGACGCGAACGAAGTGGCGGTTTACAGAGCCCTCGGCAGCCTCCCACGGCTTGAGTCGATGACTCTTCACCTGCTGTGCCCCGCATTACCCGACCCTTTGTTCCTTGACGATAGCCATGGCCCAGTTGGCGAGAATCGCGGGCAAGAACAGTCAGGACACCAGCTTGAGAGCGCGGGGCTTGCCAACCTTTCTGACATTCAGGGTGCGTTGCGAACAGCGGTGGTGGACGAGCGCTTGGTCACAGACATATTTCACCTGTTACGAGGGGATGGAAACAGGAAAGGGCGCCTTGAATTCACCATAGTTTTCGATGGCTGGCCGGCCAAACATCCTTTCAACCGTCTATTCCGCTGTCTGGGGAGGCACTGGAGCGTGGAAGCAGAGGGCTGTTGGCCTGGAGCCAGCGTCAGGATCACAGAGTACAACGCGATGCAGAGGCGACAAGTTGAAACCAGGCGCCCTTCCAGAACCTTTGACCTTAGCAGCTCGATATCAGACGAGAGTAAAGTCGCATGGAACAAGCTTCTGGGGCGTAGATCGGCCATCTGGTTCAAGGGATGGACCAGCTTTCCTCTTGATCTTGAGGGGGGCCGATGAGAGATGATTTCTTTGTATAGAGGCCAGCATCTATCGCATTGTTCCTTTTTCAGATGAACTACTACTCCCCCGTCGTCCACGTGAAGTGTTAATAGTGGCCGTTCTAGTCGGGATTTTCGGCGTTGAGGATTCGGCGTCCTCGATGCATATTCATTTTGACTGTTTGATGCGGTTAGATTCAGCCCAGCCAAGGCGGAATCCATGCAGTCGAATGTGCATACATACGCGAATTAAAGGCCTGCATAAGCGAGGACCGAGAAATCCTGGCTGTGGCTTGCAGATTCCGAGGTCTAGTGCCACGATGAGATTCGATAATTGCTGCACCCTGGCCTTGGCAGCACATCGGGTAATGTATTGGTGGCGGACGATGCCCTTTCGTGACCTTGAGATAGGACTGACTGGACCATTTATGCAAGCTTCAAGTTCCTATCTGACTTTACTCAATCGTCTTTATATCGTGCACTAAATCCAATTCTCAAGGCGAAGCCATTCGTTTTGACTCCGATAGCGGACCATTTCCGACTCTCCAGATTGAACGACAAGATGGAGTCATCTTCATCCGGCAGAAGCCTCACATCCTTTGGCGCAGCTTCTTCTGATACTGCACCCTCGACAGTGGCCGATGCGTCCAACCCGGTCGACGACGAGGCCCTCTTTACTCCGACAGCCCTAGACTTTGCCTACCGGGCATTTCTGACCAGGCACTCCATCGATGTCTCCGTTCCGCCTCTCTTCGCCAATGCCCAGGCTGTGGACAGCGCCTCCTTTGCCGGCCAGGGGGCAACTTTCTCGGTGTACCGACGTCGCATCCCTCGTCAGAAGCCCATCAAGTCCCGCGTCAACATGGGCTCATTCTCCATCGAGATGGCGGACGACCGGAAGCTCCCCGACGTGGTTGCCTACAAGGTTGCCATGATTGACTTCTCCAGCAAGGGCGAGGCTGCGGACCACGCGTCAAGGCGGGCCATCAATGCCGCCGTCATGGAGCTCTATCTGTCAGCGCACAAGCCCATCCTGAAACATCCCAACCTGGTCGACTTCCTCGGACTGGCGTGGGGCAGCAACCCGTTTGACGCGTCCCAGAGGCTGCCCGTCCTTATCGTCGAGTTTGCAGAGTGCGGGAGCCTCTCAGACCTGCAACGGCGCGAATACCTCGGTCTCGAGACACGCCGCAAGCTCTGCCTCGACGTCTGCCAGGGGCTCCATATGCTCCACGCGTGCGGCATAGTCCACGGAGACATGAAGGCGGACAATGTCCTCATCTTCCCGGACGAGAAGCACAAGTACGTGGCAAAAGTCAGCGACTTTGGCTACTCCATGGTCATCAACACCAAGGAAGATGGCCTGACTCTGGGCGGGACCAGGCCGTGGAAGGCACCAGAGGCCAAGGCGGCCATTAACGTCTCCAACGCGAAGTATACCGACGTATACTCGTTGGCCCTCCTCATCTGGTGCACATTTGCACATGGAAGGAACATCTTCCGGCTTCTCATAGACCCTGCCAAAGAGGGCGAGGAGTTCTACGCCGAGGCAGAGAGGATCAAGGAGCATGGCCTGCTGGCCGCACACACGCAGCTCTCCGACTGGTACCTGAAAGCACTCAAGTCGTCCAGCTACGCCAGATCCATGCAGCTACTCACGTACTTCTCCTCCGTCAAACAGCGAATGCAGCAAATCCAGACCGAGACGCAGCTTGACAATCCTGCAGAGACCATCAACGGGATCGAAGAACTTCTCTGCGCAGTTCCGCCCGCATTCGCACAGGCGCTGGAGCCGGTACAGAAGCAGATTCTGGAAACAGTTCAGAAGCTCAACATGTACAGTTCCATGCAGAAAGCCGTTTTGATTGGATTGTCCAGCGAGCCGTCACAAAGGAATCTTGCCAACATCATGACCATTCTTGGCCACAGTGGCTCGTTCCCACAGGAAATGTACTCTCTAATCAGTTTACCCCATCGTGTTTGATTTAACAACAGGCGCATATACTGATGATACCAGACCCGAGAATGACCTTGTATTGACGTCTAATTTGAATGTGAGTCGTTATCACCACTGCCCTGTTGTCGCGATGCAAGCATCTAGGAGGCTATATGTCAACATAGCCACAGGGTGACCTGGAACCAAATGGCAAGTCCACGATTGAGAACTTGACGTTGACACCGATATCAAACTTCACAGAAACACAAATTCACCTGGCATAACTGGCCACTGATGGATCCGTCGGTTCAGAAGTACCTCACCAGGATCAACATCAACCGTAGCGAGGCAGATGCCGAGAATAAAATGATCAACCCCCCCGAGGTCTTTCTGCTGACGGCACTCTACATCAACGGCTACGGGGTAGACCAGGATATGGAGAGTGCATCCCGATGGCTCAAGGCCGCATGGAGAGCCGAGCATCCGCTCGCTACGGCATATGGCTACCGGATCGCTCGCGCCATTGGGATGGAACTCGACAATCTGGACAGTGTGGCTGGGACCCTGAAGCTGATGGCCATGCGTGGCTCGAGGATTGCCCTCGAGGATCTCGCCGCCGTCTCCGAGACTCACTACAACGAGGCGAAGAAGACGGTGCGAAACGTCCTGGCGGGGACGGGCGCAGGCTTCTTCTTCGAAAAGTCCATGCTGCATGGCTTCAACTACGGCAGTTGGATGATGACATTTGGCAACATTCCCATCTTGCTCGCCAACTTTTCCCGCCTGAACCGCATCGCCGACTACACGGTCAATACGAGGGGCGACCGGATCCTCCATATTGCCGCCGCCTGTGGCCAGGCAGAGGCGATAGAAGCGCTTCTCGGCCGATTTTCTGCCTTAGATGTCAACCAGCTCAACGACCAGGGAGAGACGCCGCTTCTGTGTGCCTCCCGCGCTGGTCAGAAAGCAACTGTCCTCTATCTCACTTCACATGGAGCGACAGCATCCAGGGGGGCAAATAATGGAGAGGCGCCACTTCACTGGCTCATATCCTTTGACGACGAGGATATAGAGACCGTGGGCACAGCTCTGATACAAGCGGGTGCCGATGTCGACGCCAAGACTGTTGCCGCGATAGCTCATCATGCCGACTTTCCGACATCCCTAGTCCCCGACCGACTCCCAGAGGGCCACCCTATAGGATGGGGTGAGTGCATATCCAAATCAGCTACCTTGTGTAGGAAAAGTATGTGTGACTGACGTAGATACTGTATGATAGCGACTCATTGCGACCGACCACAGATTGTCAAGTTCCTCCTGTCTAACATGGCCAACCCCATAATATGCTGCGCTTCGTGGCCCCAGGCGAATAGTGCGTTGGAAATTGCTGCATCACAGCTTCGTTCAGAGTGTCTGAGACTCACGGTGGAGGCCATAGAGAACCTCAACATCCTGGAGGGAAAGCCATCATATCGTGGATTCGCCGTTTCAGGTCTTCTCTACCAGGCTGTCAGTGGGAGCAGTCTGTTTGATATGATCCTGTACCATGGTGCCAAGTACCAGCAGGCATTGAACAAAACACTCGACTTTCTGGTCTCCAGGGCCAACAGGGTATCTGCAGCCCAGGGATACGGCGGGTTGAACCAGTCTCTTCTATACTTTGCCGTGTCGCTGGCCCGGGACAAGGTAGTCGAGTATCTCGTGGAGAATGCCACTGATGCTATGAAGACGGGGGAAGGATACGACGAAGAGGTCCTGAGTTCTCAGGATGTCGGCGCATTCAAGAAGACAGACATGAACCGCGCGTGTGGAGTCGATCTGCGCACTCCACTACTCGAGGCAGTTCGGTGGAATCGCCTGAGCCTGGTCAAACTCCTACTGGAGCACGGCGCACATGCCACGGGAACATCCAAGAACCCATTTAGCGGACAAGAGTCGACGTGGACCGCACTCCATGTCCTGGCTCACTCGGGCCACAACGACCCCCGACTGATCAAGCTACTCGTCGACAACGGGGCCCTGATCGACGGCTTCCCCGAGCACGCGACCACTACCGAGTCTCCGCTTCTAGTGGCCGTGCAAAACGATTCCTTCGAGGTTGCCGATGAGCTTGTATCCCTCGGCGCGGATCTCAACATGGCCACCGCGGACAGCGGCCACCTGACCCTGGCACGCCCAACGTCCATCCTGGGCCACGTCGTCGCGTCCAACGCGCGCAACTCCATCTCCCGCCTGCGCTACCTCCTCGGCACCCCCGAGATGCGCAGCCGCATCGACTTTGTCGTTGAACCTTCAAGGCGGTGGACCGCACTGCACCGTGCCGCAGTCGCCCACGGGGACGCCTACTTCCGCGGTACTGATGCCACCGAGGCAGAGGCGCTTCACTGGACGGACGTAGACTGGCCGGCGAACCGGGAGATCGTCAACGAGCTCCTAACGCGATTCGCAGCCCCCGCGGAGATTGATGCTGTCGAAACATCCGGGGGTTTGACAGCCCTGCACCTCGCTGTCATGGCGGGAAACGACGCTGCCGTCAGCCTGCTCCTCGACCGTGGCGCTCGGTCCGACGTGTCAAGCGCAGGTGACGAGGGAAAGACGGCGGCGACCATGGCCCGCGAGATGGCCAACGATAGGAGCAGCAAACACGAAGTCGCGGCTCGAAGTAGGTGTCGTCAACTTTTGAATCCGCCAGCACCATCCGCATAGTCTGGATCCCGCTCCATCCCTTCTGAAGCGCAACAGAAACACTAGATGCAATAACTTGGAAAGGGAAAGACCTACCCCGGCTCTCCTTCCTTCGCGGGCTTCAACCTCTACTCTACGCCCCTGGGCCTTACACCACTAGATTGATGAGAGAAAACTGATATAGTCACTTCTCTTACACATGCACTCACTATATGAGAAGATAGGCGAAGAAGCCATGTATAATTTGGGTTTTTAATGTTTTCAACTTTTTTTTTCTCAGTTTCTAGTTTTCGAATAATAATAATAATACTACTAACCCCATGTCGGCCGAGTGTCCAATAGGTCGTGATCCTCGCACGTAAGTGCCCTAATAATCCAATATGAAGCCATCTTGGCTGTCCATGGAAAGGACAGCCCGAAGGATAGCGGGTATCAATCCGAATCCAAACTCCAAGACGCTGTATGCGTACTAATCCAAAACACAAAACGTAACAGAATAAAAACGGCCATGAGCCCCATCTCAACAAGAAAGCCCCCGATATATGAACGGTTGTAACTAATCGTCCTATGTGACAGCCTGCAGCGCGGCAATCAATCTCCGCTCTGAAGGAGTAGGAGAAGCCATCATGGGAGTCTCCTCTTCGAACACGATGTCGTTGGAAGTATGACCAGGAGGATCCACAGGAGTCTCCCACTCAAGGACATCCTCTGGCCAATAAACATATCTGCTCAAAGGATAGAGCTCGGAATCCTGAGGATCCTCAGGGGGTTCAGAGTTGGGAGCAGCGGGAGTGCTAGGAGCGGCGGGTACGTCATGAGGCTCCCGATCCGAATAGAGATCTGAACCCGGAGAGGATGATTCAGGATAAAACGGGTTGGGGCCATGTGAGCTGAAGAACGGGTCGCTCAGCGGGGGAAGCTGAGGCAGCTGGGGCTGGGGAAGTTGGAACTCCTGCTGTAGCTCCTGCTGCAGCTGCTGCAGCTGCTGGGATTCCTCTTCCTGTTGCTCCCCTTGTTGCTGAGCTGCCGCATTAGACGCGTCTTCAGCCTTTTGCTTGGCCGTGATACGCGGTTTTGGGTCCTTGCACCCTTTGGGTCTACCGCGGCGAGTTTCCGATGACTTCACCGCCTCCTGGGAGCTGGAAGAGGACCCAGGTGTGGTATTGACTGTAGTATCGAGCTCCAAGCTTGTGTCTCCGGTGCCCCCGTTGTCGGCCGCCTCATTGTTGACTGGCACATTGTCATTGGGAACCGGACATGTACCCGAAGATATAGGTGTTTCTTGCAGGGCCTGCGGCTTCTGAGGAAGTTGAAGCTGTTCAGTAATTTGGTTCTCGGGAATCTGTTGCTGTGGCTGAGGATCGAGCTGAGGCTCGGGCTGATTCCGTGGCAGTTCGATGGCAAGCGGGCCTCTAAGCTCTGGAATGTCCCAATCAGGATCCATCAAATCCATCAGGTAGTCCGGGATCATGGTTTCTTCATTTGAAGTCCCCTGGGTCTGCTCCTGAGGCGCCTGCTGAGGAACCACCTGCGGCGGTGGTGGCGGCGGAGGAGGAGGAGTAGGAGCAGAAGGAACAGGAGGAGGACAGTTCTGCTTAGTTGATTGCTGCCCCTCCTGAGGGAGCTTCTCCGGCTGCTGCTGAGGGATCTCGAGATTCTGAAGGAACTGGCGACCCATCTCTAGGCCCTCAGAGAATTCCCGAGGGAACTGCTGCTGCTGAGAGGACTGCTTCTGTTGAGAGAACTGCTGCTGCTGACCAGGAGGGAACTGCTTCCGTTGAGGGAGCTGCTGCCCCTGGGGGAACTGGGGCTGCCACTGAGGGAACTGCTGCTGCTGCTGTTGCTGCTGCTGCTGCTGACCGGGAGGGACCTGTCCGGGCATCCCCGCTGGGTATATAGTGGCTCCAGGCATAGGCATAGTGCTAGGGCCGTACATGCTTCGACTCTGGAACGGCGCCTGAAGGTTCTGGCCAAAGACTGGCACAAGGTTTATGTTCTGAGGCATGCCCTCCGGTGAGTATGTAAGCTGAGTCTCGCACTCTGGGCTAAAGTCTTGCGAAAACGTATTCTGAGGCACGTCCATCGGGTATGTGAATTGCTGCTGAATCATGGGCTGCTGGAACAGAGGCGGCTGGACCCAATCCGGCTGACCCCGAGAAGGAACAGCGTGTTGTAGAGGACGGCGGATCTGCTCAGATCGATATATGTGCTTCGGTATACCAGACGGTAGTCGGCGTGACCCATGGTGTCCGGGTAGAGTATGATGAGCCCGCTGATCACATGGTGGCGTCCAGTTCTGGGCGGAGTTGGGCCGCTCCGTTTGGAAGCTACCCATACCAGGCTGGGCTGGCTGGAGAGTGTAGTTTTGTATGGGCTGCTGGGCCTGGTGACCATGAGGATCGCTCTGCTGGCGATGCTGCTCTTCGTTCTTTTTCAGGCGTTGTCCATCCACCCATGGGATGCTAGCGAAGACGGTATCGACTAGGACCCTCGTGTTTCGATCCAGACTCTGTTTGTGGTATGTAAGAGCTTGGGGGCCCGCCTTCTCTGCGTAATGAAGGCGATGGATTTCTTCATTCATTGTGTTGCGTATTCTTTGCACGTGCGACTCCAACAGGGCCGGGTCGTTGGCGAAAATAGGGATTCTCTCGAGCAGACCCCTTTGCTGGGTCATGTAGCGTTCCAGCTGTTCCTGGAGCTCCTGAAGACGAGCAGAGTACACGGGTATCACCGTTTTGGTGTTGCGCTTGAGGCGTCTCGCGATTCGGGGTCTGGGCTTCTGCTCTTGCGTCTGCTCTCCCTGGTGCGAGGGCCCGGGAACAGGAGTAGGAGCCGGAGGCATATTGATATTTGATGCGGGCATCGTGTTGATAGTGTTTGATGTTTGACGATACTGTTGACGATGGAGTTGGAGCTTTGGAGCTCTTGGAAACGGATGAACGATGGCAATGTCGTTGGGTGGTATCGGAAATGTTGACGGGCGATGAAGAAAGGAGGGAGGAAACAGAAGCTCACCACCGTCGGGATATGGATTTATACCCATGATGATACAAAAAAGAAAGACGCCGACAACTCGTTTGCACTGCGAATCATTCCTATCGTGGCCGCAGAGTTGGAAGGTAAATGTAGGTTACTGCACAAAGCTCCGAGTCATATGGATAGCTTTGGCGAGCCTCCCCCGAAGGGAAGCCTCCAGGGACCTCTGCTGGCGGGACACTCGGGGGGATCTTGGCCCATGGAGGCATTGCTTCCTACCCAAGGTGCACAAACGGTGATGAACCCTATTGCACAACGTTCAAAGTCAACATATAACACCCTTCCGGTCTCCATGGCAATGGATATGGAAAAATGGTGATGACTCCCTCCCCCCTTTTCGTTGCTGTGGCTGTCCAGCTTATCGTTCTCTTGAATTCACATGGGACCACGGGGCGACACACGTGGTGGCAGTAATATAGCTTCGTCGACCACTACGCTTGGCTCTCGATACTTCGATATACTGGATATGTAAATATAGAAGCGAGAAAGGGGTCTGTCGAATAGAATCAATATGGTATCTCTGTTGCTTACGATGTGTCTATCCCTGGTGATATCCATTCCTGGTGATAGAATCAAAGTATATGCCCTTAGCATCCTGTAGTCCGTCCCACCTCACCCTTCTTCTCCCGTCCTGTCCCGTCCCGTCCCGTCCCGTCTCGGCCGGTCATGTACATTGTCCTAAAGTCCCAACCCCTATTTTTCCTTGAATGGTGCAATACTCCCTCTTCCAATGAAGCGATCCTCGTCGATGCTTGGATTCTGCCAGTCGGCGGTGTCATCTGCACGACGCTTTTCATTCCTGCAAGGGGCTTGACTATTTCGCGCAACAGTAGCCCGAGCCTTCAAGATTTGCTCGAAAGTGAAGAGCACACTCATGAGGCTAGTATCTTGGTTGACCGAGAAGCGCTGGAGGCCGACAAATCGCATGCTGTTAACAGGCGAGAGACCATAGACGGCCATGAGGTAGGCATAGACGACAAGGGCAGAGTTGATGTTGCCGGTTTCGCATGTGACGAGGACCTTGCCGCTGGCGAGGTCGATTGTCAAAGGGGTCGCCTCATCTTCCGAAGGCTTACAGAGCTGCCACTTGTTGTAATGGACGGATATGACATGTCCATTGATAATGGAGCACGTCTTGTCCAACATGGCAGACGTCAGCTGCCCGGACTCGGTGACATCAATGTACTCGGCAGCGATTCCAACCTCGCGAACAGCCCTCTCGACGCTAGCCAGAGGACCCTTGAAGATACCCTTGTTTCGGAAGACGAGTACCATGGTGATGCCGTTGTGGCGGAGGAAGTCGTGGTCGCGTATGACGTTGTTGGGTCCGAGGTACAGGTAGTCGAGGATCTTCTGGGCGCTGTTGCGGTCCTCAAACTTCCAGTCGACGGCCTGGTTGTCGATCTTCAGGTGATCTCGATCCTGGGGCATCAGGATGCTCCGCTCCTCGTCTGTGAGCATGGTCGGCACTGTCTGGTCGTAGTTGGCCCTCACGGTGGGTGACCCCTCTCTGATGTTCCTGTGCAGGTCCTTTGCAGCCTCATCTGGTCCCGTTGGCAGCCGTGGCAGGCCGAATGAGTATTGCTGGTTCCTGGAGAACCCGGCTGTTTCGGATCCCAGGCTGTTCATATTTGCGTCCTCCGGCATTTCTTTTTCTAGCTGTGTCCGTTTTTACCCTCCGCAATCTTGCGCGTCCACTCGCTGATGTGCGCGCGTACGTGCCTGTCACGACACGGGAAGTGCGTGGCGTGCAGCCGCTTGTGTCAATACATCTGTTGCGAGATTAGCATCTATCAGCACCAAGGAAGCGGAAGGAGGGAGCACTGTACTCAAAACGGTGCAGGAACACTTGAAGAGGAGTCGATATTGCAAAAGAACGAGGCAAGGAGGGGCTCATATAAATCTGACCGACTTGTGCGATAAGAAATGGGGAAACTGGGTGTCAGGGTGAGAGAGAGGTTGCTTTGTGGAAGAAGCAAAACAGGGCTGAGAGCACGGGATTGAGTGATTGATTGTCGAGCGGCTGCCTATTCTGACTTTCTGTCCCGCAGCCGCCAGGAACGACCAACTCACGCATAACGTCAGGTACGCCGTCCAATCAGAGACTAGTCTTTTTTCTGGCCCGGGGAAGGAGTTTGTCGCTTATGTCGACGTCAATGTGACTTTGTACTGAGTAATGGTGTTTGATAGCATCAATTTTGACTTGAACGTTGAGTAAACGCTACATTTACGACTGGACGTTTTATATGGAGACAATGTGAGTACAATGGACGTATCATGTTCTGCATTCACCGCCACCCCAAGGCTTCTTCACTGCAGATGTGACGTTTACACGCTTGCCGCAGACACTGTAGCATTGAAGCACATGGATGGATTAAACATCAAACCTTATATCTTCTATTGTCTAATTTTGTTATACATATTACCCCCGCAACCATAAGGGGGGAGGACGCTGTGGAAGCCCCGATGCTTGCGTGTTTTCCTTAGTAATACATGGATGAGAGAATGTGCATGTTGTGATAGGGTAGTCTATGCAGTAATAGTACAGGTGAGCTTGGATGGATGAGGGTGTAGGATAGTAGCAGTCTGTATGACCACAGATGACCGCATATATAACCATGGGGTTTCAGTAGTAGAACCGAGGCCTGCCTAGGTCTACGCTTCCTTGGAGTTAGAGTAAGAAGCATTGCGAGACGCCTCGACAAGATCGTCGAGCACTCTGGGGTCGTTGTCGCTGCTACTGCTGCTATTCGCCGCATCGACCACGTCGTCGAGCGGCAGGGGCTGCTCCTCGTCCCCGTCGGCCACCTCGCCGAGCGAGTCGAGGTTGACCTGGTGCATCTTGGCACGGGCACGCTCAATGCGGCGTCTCTTCTCCAGGTCCTTGTCGGTAAAGTCGAGGCGGTCGAGCAGGTCCGAGAGGCGCTGCTCGACGAGGGTGCGGATGTGGAAGGCAAGTCCCTGGTTGCGGAACATGCCGGCGTAGCGGTACGACAGCCACACATACTGGTTGACAGCGGTGTGGAGATCCTCCATCTTGGCCAGGTACTCCTGCGCGTTCTTCTTCGTGTCGGACATGTCGATCTCGAGGTACTCGAGGGGGATCTCGCGGATGGAAAGCAGGTCGCCGACGTCGTTGTTGGCAATGATCTCGGCGAGGGCGCGCAGCGTTGCCGTCGATGTCGACGTCTTGATCCGCACAGGCATGTGGCACAGTGTCAGCTTGTCGTAGATGGACAGCGGCAGGTCCTGCACAATGTCGGCAATCTGCAGCGACTCAGCCGTGGCGCTCAGCCGGAAGCGCTCGCCCACAATTGAGGCCGTGCGGATGCGGTTCAGGATAAAGGACAGCGGCGTGGACGGCGGGTAGTACGACGCGAACCGCTCGATGATGGCCGGCGGCGGCGTTATGTAGGCCACCTCGAGGTCCTCGACGTGGCGCGTAAAGGCTGTCTGCACGCTGCGCAGGTCGGCAAGCTCCATAGTCGTGACGTAGCCGACGTTGGGCTCGCCGTCTGGGTTGCCGTTGGGGTTGTTGGCTGACCGGTACCGGCCGGCGCGGCCGCCAATCTGCTTGATCTCAGGGAACGTGAGACGGCGGTTGCGCGTGCCGTCGTATTTGCTGACAGAGTCGAGGATCACGCGCTTGATCTCGAGGTTGAGGCCCATGCCGATGGCATCACTGGCCACGACAAAGTCATAGTCGTTGTCCGGGTCATTGAATAGCGCCGCCTGCTGCACGCGCACCTCGGGCGGCAGAGACCCGTAGATGATGGCGCACCGGCGGCCCGTGTTCTTCTCGATGCTGCGCTTGAGCGCGTGCAGCGATAACCGATTGAAGGCCACGACGGCGTCTCCCTTTTGCAGTTTCCGAAAGTCGTTGTCTAGCGATGTCTTCATAGTCTGCAGCGGGCTGAGACGCTGGTACCGATGGACGACGCACTTGTCACCGACGCTGGCGCAGAGCGCTTCGATCAGCTTGACGGCCCTCTCCTCGCCGCACACGTGCACTTCGTCAGCCTGCACGCCCAGCAGGGCATTGGTCCATGCGCTGCCACGGTCTGGGTCGCTGAGCATCTGGATCTCGTCGATGACGGCCACATCGAAACGTGAGTTGAGCGGCACCATCTCGACGGTGCAGCTCGAAAAGTACCGGTCTGTGTCCTTCGGGATGCGCACCTCCTCGCCCGTCAACAGCGCACAGGGCAGACCCTTGGCCTCGAATCGCTGATATACCTCGTTGGCCAACAGTCGCAGAGGGCCCGCGTACACACCCTTGCGGGAGTTCTCAAGCGCCTTGATGGCATTGTACGTCTTGCCGGAGTTGGTCGGGCCTACGTGTACGTGTACCGTCCGCTGCAGCTCCCGCGTTCCCGGGAACCACTCCTGCGGGAAGCGCAAATCCAACAGCCGCTGCTGGTTGTTTTCGAGGCCCTTGGAGAAGCGGTTCCGCACCATGAAGGACTGGAACGCGTAGCCAATCTCGCCCGTGATACCCTTTGCATCCCGCTGGATGAAGGCCTCCCGCAGGTTCCAGAACAGAGGGTTCTTGGCTCGGCTCGAGATATTGCGCTGAGCCAGAAGGAACGCGTCGTCGAGTGCGTTCATGAATAGGCCCGCCTGCCGGTTTAGCTCGTCCTGGCTCACACCCGTCACCGAGAAGTCGGCCTTTTCGAGGTCTGTCAGAACCGTCTGGAAGCGGGCCAGGACTGCTTTTCGGAATTGGTCATGGCGTCCGGTGTGCTCGTTCAGCGCGAGTCGGATTCGCGTCTTAGGATCGTGACCGTGGCTGACCTAGAATAGCGCAGGGAATAAAGTCAGCTTCAACCCTGTTGTTGAGAAAATAAGCATGTATCCTTCTCCTTACCGAGTCTAGGCGGTCCTGGTCTTCTAACCTAGCATCCATTTTGGAGCTCTGGGGCCGTACAGGCTTTTTCGACTTCCCGGAGGGTGGTCCGCTACCACCCCGTCCTCCCCCACCACCCAAGAAGGGACCAGTATTGGTCTTCTTGTGGCTGCCATTCTGATTCTGTAGCACCGGCGCACTGGGCTGCGTATACAATCGCGACGTTGTCGAGAGCAGCCTTCGCCGGCATGCCATGGCTGTGGTTGTGGTAGTCGCGGGCGCAAGATGTCTCATGGCGATGGCCGAGTCCATAAAATGGTGAGGCGCATGCTTGGTCGCAGAAAGGAGCCCCGAGAGGTTCCCAGAGACGACAAACATGGATCGGTGGGACTTGGTCTCGTAACCAGACTATACAGCGTTTTGTCGAGTCTTCTTGCCTTTCCGTCCTCGATACCAGCTCGGTAGTAGTGCTGCTACTAACATTTATTTACTTCGTACTCCGTACTCCGTAATACTTTGTTCGACATTGCATGCAGGCTGTAGCGCTAGACCTTGGCACTGTTCCGGGGGGGCGACGCCCTGGCGGGAGAACAATCACCCGTCATAATGACGCCACAGCCACAGACGACCTGCGCCACGCCGCGCCCGAGCTCCCGAGGGAAAATGATGCTGTCACAATGTGGCGCGCGTCGTTTCACATCATTCATCATCAGCGACACCTCCGACAAGCCCAGAGACTGACTGTTTTACTCGGCGCATACTCTCGACGACCATATTCCTTTGCAGACACATTCCGCGATACCGGTACCGACTGAAAGAAGACTACCCGGACACCTGCTCCCTTATCGCTCACCACCGTCACGATGGCGTCCTCGTCGACCCCATCTACGCCACTCCTCTAGTACGTCGTCATCCATGAAGGGGGGGAGAAAGAGAAGGATCCATGGTGGGAACGAAGGAAAAGGGCATATTTTTCTAACATGGCGATAACTGCAGCTCGTGCATCGCGCACCACACGACCATCCTGGCCGAGTGCACCACGTCGGCCTCATCGCAGACGTCATCGCTCGCGTCTCTCATCCTGCCCAAGATTGAGCACTCGACGTCGCAAAAGCTCACGTACACGCACGGCCAGCACCAGATCCACTACATTGCAGAGTCGGCGTCGGACCACCCTGGCTACCCAGCAGCGGGCGGGCTGACCTTCTTGGTCGTTGCCGACGCCTCGCTGGGCCGCCGCATTCCATTTGGCTACCTGTTTGAGATCCGCCGCCGCTTCCTGGATCAGTTCCCCGCGGCGTCGACCGATTTTGGCGACCTGCCCAACTATGGCGCTGCCTCGTTCAACGGTGACCTTCGCTCTCTCATGGTCGAGTACGGTGCCACGTCGGGCGGGCAGAGCGACGCCATCGGCACGGCCAAGCGCGAGATCGATGACGTCCGCGGCATCATGACCAAGAACATCGAGAGCCTGCTCGAGCGCGGCGAGCGCCTGGACCTGCTCGTCGACAAGACAGACCAGCTCGGAGGCACCGCGCGTGACTTCCGCATGCGTAGCCGCGGTCTCAAGCGCCAGATGTGGTGGAAGAACATGAAGCTCATGGCCCTTCTGGGCTTTGTCGTCTTCATCATCATCCTCGTCATTGTCATGTCTGTCAAGAGCAACTGATCCTTATCTTCCTCTATTCCAAGCCGGCTCGACGTGCCCTACATATTATCCTCTTCTGTTTCCTGTTACTATGAGAGACTCGATGGCGGCTCAACGTCATTATCGCATCTCTTCTCCCCGATATCACTTGTACATTGTATTTTTTTTTCTTTCAGACAGCTCGTCCTGCAGCGGGTGAGGGCGCAATGGGGTCTGCTTTTCATGGGTCTTTGCTGTTGTTCGCTTTTCCGTCTCTGCTACCTACCCGTTTCCTTTGTTCGCCAAACGGCACAAATCTGTACACAGTCAAAATGCAAGCCATGTTCCTTTCTCCAGTCACTAGCAAAAGCTTCCCTCATCGCTCTCTGCTTGATGATAAGTGGCTGTCTCGTGACATCTGCCAGCATATATCGTAATTATCATAGCCCAGTTTCGCATGCTCCGCCCGCGTAAGAAAATCAAAGGCACATGAAATCAGAAGAAGAAGAAAAAAACAAAGTGTGTCCTATTTTCCCCTATCAGTATTATCATCTTGGCGGCACGAAAGAGGGGAACACTCACTCGGTTCATAGCCGAGGCACCAGCCCTTCTCGCACACCGTCCTGATACGCATACCCATATGTGACCGGGCTGTTTCCCACCGCCCCAGCTGCCGGCACGACAGGTGACCTCCTCAACTTGTCTGTGAAGAAGACGGGATGTCTGACGGAAGAGTTGTGTGCCGTGGCAGGCGTAGCGGTGGTGGGAGCGACACCGACATGGCGGTTCCAGGTCGTCTGCATCTGCGCCGCGTGCTGCTGTTGGACATTCATGATTCCTTGCCTATTTTCAGCGGCGACGCAAAGAGGGGAAATATTATAGACAACTCCAATGTCGTTTTTGAGAATTTCGATGCAAAGACTGTTGGGTGCAATGTCTTTGTTCGCTCTTCTCTCCGGTGTCGATGGAGCAACTCCATCATCAATACGTCGAATGCTGGGGGGGAACCTCGGGGCCCCGCTTCCCGGCTAAGTAAGCGCCATTGGCTCGGCATTGGCCAATTCCGACTTGCATTCCTCCTCTTTACGTGCTTCCTGCACCATTCAGGACACACCTGTCGTCCCGGTTGTCGAGTTCGAGATTCTTCAAAAGGCAATAGGCGTACATCTTCCATCGCACCTATCTAGACTGGTAGCTTGCTTCCCTTCCGTGCGTCCCATTCGGCCTCTATTACATCATAGTAGTGTGCACAAGATTACAACGCCAACATAGCAGTGATAGCAAGTGATTAAGAGTAAATGACGTCTGTGTGTGTTATATTACATGAGTAAACATATGTGATGCTCGCTATCTATTATGAGTCCGACTTTTCCAACTTTTTACTGCTCTTCTTCCTCGACGGCTTGGCTTTCTCCTTGTCACTCTTGGCCTTGTCCTTCTTCTTGCTGTCCTTGTCCTTGGACGACTTTTCCTTCCTAGACGAAGATGCCTTCTTAGAGCTGCTCTTCTCGTCGGTGGAGTCGTCGGTGCTGCCAGTGCCGGCGGCGGCACTAGCAGCAGCCTTGTCGGCCTTTTCAGCCTTCTTGGCCGCGGCCCTCTTCTTGGCCTGGGCTTTCTCCACCCTCTCGATCAGGGCGTCACTCTCCTCCCAGAGCTTCTTGGCCACAGCGTCATCACGGACCTCGGGCCTGGCAAAGTCGACCTGCTGGCACTCCTTGATGAGCCTGCCGCCGGCACCACGGCCGAGGCTACCCTCCATGGCGGCGTAAAGCACCGACTGGGCGCCCATGGTGGGCGACTTAAGCAGGATCCAGGGGACAAGGTAGAATGAGAGGTAGACAGCCAGGCCAGTGAGGGAGCCCCGGGTGAGCCAGCGGCGCATTCCAGAGGTGCGGCACATCCCGGGGTCAACAAAGACGACGCGCGAGTTCATGGGCAGGCCATCGGGCCGCTTGTAGGAGTCGAGGTGCTTCTGGTAGGCATTTCCGAAGACAGTGAGGGCGAGCTTAGAGCGAGCGTAGGCCTTCGTAGGGGACCAGTGCTTGTCCTCAAAGGGATTCTTGAGCGAAGGCGAGGCAATGTATGATGAGCACGTGGCCACAATGACGCGGACGTCGCGGTCAACGGGCTGCGCGCGCAGGGCCGGGCTGAGGATGCTCAGCAGGTGGAAGTTGGCCAGGTAGTTGACCATCCACGTCTCCTCGATACCCTCGTCCGTCAGCTTGCGCTTGCCTCCCGGCGGCGTCAGCGTGGCGGCGCACAGGACAATCATGTCAAGTCGGCGCGGGGGGGCGTTGTCGATCCACTTGGTGGCGAAGCGCCGGATGTCGTGGAGGCTCGCCAAGTCCACCTGCTCCGCGTAGATGAGCTGGTTATCGTGCTTGTCGCGCAGGTCCTGAATATAGTCGGCCAGGAACGGGTCCGAGGGCGCCACCTGCGACAGGAACACCAGCTGCGCGCCTCGGCCCGCTAAATCGTCTGCCACTCGGGCGCCCACACCTGTCGTGCCCCCCGTCATGATGATCACCTTGCCGTGCAGCGGCCGCTCCGACTTGTTGGTCCGCCCCGACGAGAAGAGTTTGAGCAGGACCAGCACCGCGACCGTCGTCACCGTGTACACCAGTCTCCACGCATAGTCCGTCACCCACTGTGGAGGGCCATTGCGGAGCGTGTGGAAGATGAATGGGAGAGGCATGGCGGGGGCCTTGTTCTTTGCGCGTGCGCGCGCGCGAGCTCCTTCGGAGGAGGTGGGGAG